>JARYHS010008074.1:358549577-358711247 GCA_031002005.1 Vandiemenella viatica | reverse complement strand
AGCTTTTTAACTAATACATGTTTCTCATGATTATCTACTTTTATTTTAGCTTCTTGATTCTTATATGGTTAATAAAGTATTCATCTGTCTCGGTATTTTAAACCTGACTTCTTTAAATTTTGAGCATCTTGTCCCACTTAACATTATCAAGGCCTTTTTCTAATTCCACAAATGCCATAAAAGTATCTCTGTTTTTCTTAATCTGCCCTTCCCTTGTACTACAGTTTTTCCTAAACCCAAACTGATCTTCACCTTCTATCTCTTATACTACCCATTCCATTCTTCTGTATATTATTCTAGTCAGTAATTTTTGAATCATGTAATATGAGACTGGTGATGTGATAATTCTCATATTTGTCACCTTGTGCTTTCTTCAGAAGTGTGAGATGATATTTTATTAAATCAGTTGGAAATTCTCTTGTTTCATAACTTTTCAATATCAGTTGAACAATCTTTTTATTCCTTCTTCTTCTAGGGATTTAAGATGTTTCTGCAGGGATCTCATCAATTCCAACTGCCTTATTTGTTTTGAATTCAAACAGAGCTCTTTCAAATTCTGTTCTCAAAACGGGCTCTCCTTAAGTCATCAATATCGACATCACCTTCCTTTTCCATTATGCTATTGTTCAAGTCAACCCCATCATCCAGTTTCTCAATGTATTCCTTCCATCAATTAGCTCTATCATCTCAGCTTAAAAGAGGTTTCCGATCGGCAGCTTTAATGTTTACACTACTTTTTCTTCATTTATCCAAAATTTTGTTTGATCTTCCTATATGCAACATCTACTTTACCTGTGACCATTTCCTTTTCTACTTCATCTCACTTTTCTTGTAGCCATTTTTGTTTTACTTTTGCATTTCCTGTTTATTTGATTACTAAATTGCCTATATAGATCTGTTCTGCTTTATTCTAAGCATTTTGTGCCATCTCCTCTGATCCATCAGCTCTAAAATTTCTTCTGTGATCCGACGTTTTCGGGCAACTTGTTCCCTGAAGCCAAGTGTTTCTTTACCACCCTTCATTAGGGAGCGTGCATAAACCACGTAGCTCCATTTTGGCCTCCTGTGAAACCCCCCTCCCCACATAGCCCTGCATGGCTTTTGCCTTCACCCCCCCCCCCCTCCCCAAGTAGCATGTAGCTTTTTTACCTTTAGATACCAGAAGACATTTTATACTGTTTTCTCTTATCACACAATAGTAAATTACATACAGAGATAATTAAATGAGGGATAAATATTCACATGCTGTTGTGAGTTCTTTTTCTCGTTTTAACTGAGAAAAATGTTATGAAAGGAAAGCTATGTGGCCTGGCTTAGAACCCTCCCCCTCCCCCCAGTGAAGCATTCCAGCCAACCTACCCCCCCCCCCTCCCAGACAGAGCCACGTAGTTTGTGAACACGCCCTTATTTCTCTCTTCGATGCATTCCATTCGTCATTGGTTGAGCTCCTTTCAGAGTTACTTCTTAGACCTAAGTGTACCATTTTTGCATATTTTTCTCTCGAGTTAGATTGTTTCAGTTTATTCACTTCCAGTTTGTTTTGCTTAAATTGCTTCCTTATTCACTTGACTTTCAGCCTGCACTTCATTACTACCAAATTATGTTCAGAGTCTATGTCTGCTCCTGGGAACGCTTTACAGTCTAGAACTTGATTCCTCAATCTTTGTTTGACTATTATATCTGCCTGTATCCCCTGGATGTTTCCAGGTGTCTGTCCTGCTTGTATGGTTCTTTATTATTTTTATTATTATTAATTTTTAATTGTAATAGAGTTAACACCCTGGTGCCAATTCCCCCAGTTTTACCTATTTTTAATATATTTTTTTAAACTTTCTTTTATAATTGGAATGTTAAATTCCTCCCCCATTTGCTATTATGATTTACAAATTTTAATTCAAAATTCCTTAATCGTTTTTGAAAAATTATTCATCACTACACTTGGTAATTTGTTCTAATCCCTGACACCCTTACCAACTAAAGAAAATTTTCCCACCCCCTTATGCATGAAATCGAGGTCAAGCTTGTGGTCATGGTTGCCTTTCCCTTTCAAACACTATTCCTAATTCTTTGACCAATATCCCTCCAACTTCCATCAACAACATGTGCCCTGTACATTCCCAGCACTCTCTTCACCCTCCTCCTTTCCCCAGCTCCCTTATCATATCAGCTACTGTCTGGGACTTGCCATAATTTCCACAAACAAATCTAGCTGTTCTTCTTTGCACACCTTCCAACTCCTGTATTTGATAACCAAAATATGGGTCCCAAACCACACCACCACATTCAACCAAAGTTTTGTAACCCAATTCCCTAACTTCTATGGTACATCCTCTCATCACCCTCTCCAGTAAATGAAGGATTTTGTTACCTTTTCCTACCACCTGCCCAATGTGCTGTGCCCTATTCAGTTTGTTATCAAATGTTATGCAAAGATATTTGCACTTCAAGCTTTCAATAAGCATTTCTTTATCCCACCTTACAGTCATAATTAATCTTGTATTTTTTATCTGTATACCTAATAAGCTGACTTTTCCTCGCATTATCTTCATTCCATGCTGACAAACCCATTTAGATATTCTATCCAGGTAACCCTGCAGCTGTTGACAGTCTTCACCTGTTTTGATTCTATTGTATGCCATTATATCATCTGCAAAATACTTAGAGACTGACCATAATCCATCAACACAGTCATTCATTAGAATTATGAACAGCAATGGTCCCAATACACTACCCTGTGGCACTCCCATATTTACCTCCACCGTAGGAGGATGAGGAGGGTAATGGGAGTGTACAGAGTGTATACTGGTGATGAGGCATGGAAAGATATTGGAGTAGGTATGAAAAGTAGTTCATGGAAGGGAAAAGATTACCATGACCACAAGCTGGCACTCGATTTCAGGCACAAGGGTGTGGGAAGATTTTCTTTTTTAGGTAAGGGTGTCAGGGATTGGAATGAGTTACCAAGGGGAATGATGAATAACCTACCGAAAACGTTAAAAAAATTTAAAGTTAAAATTTGTAGAGGGCAAATCTAGGTGAGTGAAGGATAGCGGGAAGTTGGGTGTGTAGGGAAATTTCCACTGGAGCGTGTGCTCCATTGCAATTAAATTAAATTAAATGTATTGTGAGACTTAGATGTGCACTCTGGTGGTGCATTAAGCTTTGTCTCAGCTTTGACTGTATGTACCCAAGGATAATCGTTCAGCTTTGGCTATACCATAATAAAAGGTCGCCACTTAGCTTGTATACCTTCAACTAAGAAAAGGTATTTCAAATAACGTTCACAAGTCTGTTGTTGGTAAAAATCAGTATATTCTTGAAAGATTTTGCAAAGCTGAAAAGGCATCAGACAAATTCTCAGATGATGTATCTGCAAGTTCGTTTAACCAATTCAAGCTAAATCATAGTTCAAAGTGCAATTAATGATCACTTGAAAGTATACAAAAGTTCGTCACATGCTTCTACTACTGCATTAGCTTATAAATGACTGACACTTACGCAATCTTGGGGCTCCACATGACGTGATACTCCTTCACTGCTAAATTATAATAAAACTTAAATACAAGAACCTACATTGTGCCAAAATAAAATTCTTGCACAGTTGTGCTCAATATGAAACTTGCTGTCCTTCTAAGCTACATGTTGTCGCGTTCGAGACTGCTCTTACATCTTGTCGCGCTCACAGTTTCTGGACGACTGACTGGCCACAAGGGAAGGTTCTAGGCGGCTCTCTGCGCTCTCATGGACCATGGGAAATTCTCAAACTTCCGCTCCACATGAGTAACTTCTGGAGAGCTGATCAGATATCAAATCTCATGACTGAATGTTTCATCAGACAATTTTGATCTTGAAAACTAAAATAATGCTATCACTCTGAAACTTTGCAAATCGCTAGATTTTATAACAAACGTCACCTTTAGTTATTATAAAAAATTTCATAACTTTAATAATTTAGCCGAAAATAAATAATTTTGATATGAAATATTACTCCAGGCTTAAGGCTGATACAATGCAAAATATCATCTCAAAACTGTAAAACTGCTTTCTCATTTAAATTAACATAGAAACAGACTATAGAAATAATATGCAATACTATTTAATCTAATTTGTGGTTCTAAGAACAAATTTTGTCATGTAGTAACATAATTTAACAGATACCTGACAGTATTTCCTACTCTAACACTTTGCTTTGCTTTCTGGCCTTTCAGAATTCCTCTACCCAACAAGTAACTTTTTCACCCAGTCCAATAGATTTCAGTTTATTTAAAACCATTTTATGGCTCATTCTGTCAAACGCCTTGGAAAGATCTAGTGCCACACTATCAACTTGGCCTCCCTTGTCCAAGTCATCCAAAATATATTGCATATAGCCCACCATCTGGAATTCACATGAATATCCTTGCCTAAAGCCATGTTGTCAATCTGAAATACAATTTCTTTACTCACAGACATTTCTGATATATTTGCATATAAATCTCTCCATCATTTTGCCTATCACTGATGTAATTGGCCTACAATTTTCAACCCTCTTTGTAACCCTTCCTTTATGAACCAGTACTACTATCACTCATTTCCAATCCTCTCGTAAGCAGCAACACCCCTAAACTCATTTTAAATAAAATTTCAAGGTAAGGTACAATATCACATCCCACAATCTTATATATATATAAAAATAGACGTGTTTTTTCCTATATTTCACTTTTCAGCCGCCACTACCTAGCACAGATCACTGATGTTTGTGGGTGGAAGTAGCATGGAGTTTCCTGTCGTGCACAACGTTGGCTGAATGCCGATAGCTGTGGGGATGTGGGAGATATAATGATTAAAGTTGGTCAGTGCAGAGCGTTTTCATATTTCTACCAAAAATTCGTATCTCCGTATACTTCTCTTTCCTGCCACAACTACATAACATAGCCTTTTGGTGTTTGTGTGTGGTAGTAGAATCGTCTTTCCTGTCGTGCACTATGGTTGTTAGATGTCGGTAGCTATGGGGATGTGGGAGATATGGGGGTTGAAAGTGGTCGACCTGTGCCAATTTCATACTAATGCCAAAGACAAAAGTGTCATGGTGTATCACTTTTCAGCGAAAACTATAGATCACAGATAACTGGCGTTTGTGTGTAGTAGTAGCACAGAGTCACCCTTCGATCACAACAGCGGCCGAATTTCAGAAACTGTGGTACTGTGGTAGATATGGTGGTTGTAAGTGGCCGACCAAGGATATTTTCGCATTTCGACTGTCTCCGCATATGTCATTTTTCTGCCACAACTACATAGCATAGAGCATTGGTGTTTGTGTTTGGTAGTAGAATCGTATCTCATGTAGTGCACTATGGTTGTTAGATGTCGGTAGCTATGGGGGTGTGGGAGAAATGAGGGTTGAAACTGGTCGACCTGTGCCAGTTTCATACTTCTGCCAAAGACAAAAGTGTCATGGTGTATCACCTTTCAGCGAAAACTATAGATCACAGATAACTGGCGTTTGTGTGTAGTAGTAGCACAGAGTCACCTTTCGATCACAACAGCGGCCGAATTTCAGAAACTGTGGTACTGTGGTAGATATGGTGGTTGTAAGTGGCCGACCAAGCAGATTTTCGCATTTCGACTGTCTCCGCATATGTCACTTTTCTGCCACAACTACATAGCATAGAGCATTGGTGTTTGTGTTTGGTAGTAGAATCGTATCTCATGTAGTGCACTATGGTTGTTAGATGTCGGTAGCTATGGGGGTGTGGGAGAAATGAGGGTTGAAACTGGTCGACCTGTGCCAGTTTCATACTTCTGCCAAAGACAAAAGTGTCATGGTGTATCACTTTTCAGCGAAAACTATAGATCACAGATAACTGGCGTTTGTGTAGTAGTAGCACAGAGTCACCTTTCGATCACAACAGCGGCCGAATTTCAGAAACTGTGTTACTGTGGTAGATATGGTGGTTGTAAGTGGCCGACCAAGCATATTTTCATATTTCGACTGTCTCCGCATATGTCACTTTTCTGCCACAACTACATAGCATAGAGCATTGGTGTTTGTGTTTGGTAGTAGAATCGTATCTCATGTAGTGCACTATGGTTGTTAGATGTCGGTAGCTATGGGGGTGTGGGAGAAATGAGGGTTGAAATTGGTCGACCTGTGGCAGTTTCATACTTCTGCCATAGACAAAAGTGTCATGGTGTATCACTTTTCAGCGAAAACTACAGATCACAGATAACTGGCGTTTGTGTGTAGTAGTAGCACAGAGTCACCTTTCAATCACAACAGCGGCCGAATTTCAGAAAATGTGTTACTGTGGTAGATATGGTGGTTGTAAGTGGCTGACCAAGGATATTTTCATATTTCGACTGTCTCAGCATATGTCACTTTTCTGCCACAACTACGTAGCATAGAGCATTGGTGTTTGTGTTTGGTAGTAGAATCGTATCTCATGTAGTGCACTATGTTTGTTAGATGTCGGTAGCTATAGGGGTGTGGGAGAAATGGGGGTTGAAAGTGGTCGACCTGTGGCAATTTCATACTTCTGCCAAAGACAAAAGTGTCATGGTGTATCACTTTTCAGCGAAAACTACAGATCACAGATAACTGGCGTTTGTGTGTAGTAGTAGCACGGAGTCACCTTTCGATCACAACAGCGGCCGAATTGCAGAAACTGTGGTACTGTGGTAGATATGGTGGTTGTAAGTGACCGACCAAGCATATTTTCATATTTCGACTGTCTCCGCATATGTCACTTTTCTGCCACAACTACATAGCATAGAGCATTGGTGTTTGTGTTTGGTAGTAGAATCGTATCTCATGTAGTGCACTATGGTTGTTAGATGTCGGTAGCTATGGGGGTGTGGGAGAAATGAGGGTTGAAATTGGTCGACCTGTGGCAGTTTCATACTTCTGCCATAGACAAAAGTGTCATGGTGTATCACTTTTCAGCGAAAACTACAGATCACAGATAACTGGCGTTTGTGTGTAGTAGTAGCACAGAGTCACCTTTCGATCACAACAGCGGCCGAATTTCAGAAACTGTGTTACTGTGGTAGATATGGTGGTTGTAAGTGGCCGACCAAGGATATTTTCATATTTCGACTGTCTCAGCATATGTCACTTTTCTGCCACAACTACATAGCATAGAGCATTGGTGTTTGTGTTTGGTAGTAGAATCGTATCTCATGTAGTGCACTATGTTTGTTAGATGTCGGTAGCTATAGGGGTGTGGGAGAAATGGGGGTTGAAAGTGGTCGACCTGTGGCAATTTCATACTTCTGCCAAAGACAAAAGTGTCATGGTGTATCACTTTTCAGCGAAAACTACAGATCACAGATAACTGGCGTTTGTGTGTAGTAGTAGCACGGAGTCACCTTTCGATCACAACAGCGGCCGAATTGCAGAAACTGTGGTACTGTGGTAGATATGGTGGTTGTAAGTGGCCGACCAAGGAAATTTTCGTATTTCGACGAAAGGCATGTGTCTCCGCAGATTTCACTTCTCTACCACGACTACATAGCATAGAGCATAGAGCATGTGTTTATGTGTGGTAGTAGAATCGTGTCTGTTGTCGTGCACTATGGTTGTTAGATGTCTGTAGCTATGGGGGTGTGGAAGATATGGGGGATGAAAATGGTCGACCTGCGGCAATTTCATATTTCTGCCAAAGATGCATGTGTCACGGTGTATCACTATTAAGTGAAAACTATCAATCGCAGATCACTGGCGTTTGTGTGTGGTAGTAACACAGAGTCTCCCATCGATCACAACGTTGGCCGAAATTCGGTAACTGTGAGAGTGTGTGAGATATGGTGTTTGAAATTGGTCGATCATGAATATTTTCGTGTTTCATCCAAAGACTTGTGTGTATCCGTAAATTTTACCTTGCTGCCGGAACTACATAGCGCAGAAGACTTGTGTGTGGTAATAGTATCGAGTCTCCCATCGTGCACTAGGGTGGTTAGATGTCTATAGCTGTCAATATGAATTCTTTACTATCACAAACGAAGTCGTGGGTACCAGCTAGTCTTTAATAAATCTGTAGTAATATTATTCATACCAGACCATTTATGTTGTTTTTTTTTAGCTTTCTGAGTTCCTCCAAAATTTCCTGAGAATTTATTTCAAATTTTGTGGTTTCCTCATTTACACTTTCAGGAAGACTCTCCTCTGATTCATTCCTCCCATCACAAGTTGATTGTCCCTAGTTGTATCGCTAAACCAGTCACTCAATATCTAAACAATTTTAAAATCCTCAGGGAACTTCAACTCCATTCTTATCTACAATAGTCTGAATACCTTCCCTTGCACCCAGTTTCCTAATATACCCACAGAAATTTCTAGATGCATCATTCAGTGGTCCTCCAGCACAAATAATAATCTTGATAAATGCATCATTTGCTTCTCCATTTGCTCTTTTTAATTGCTTGTTTAGTTATTTACAAGTTTCCCACTACCTTCCTGTCTCTTGGTTCTGTTGTATTCCAATCTCACTAGCCTTGTTAATCTTCTCACATACCTGTTGTCAGGGGCGGATCCAGGGGGGGGGCTAGGGGCTGAAGCCCCCCCCCCAAACGTATCTAGGTCCACCCCTGACATTGTAGTTTTGAGACCTTTTTTTTTTTTTTTTTAGCTCTACGGATTTGAGGTCCGAGGAGGCTATAAATACTACCTTTTTCCCGATTCAACCCCCCCCCCCAAAACCAAAATCCACTGAACGCAAGCCCTCTGAACCAAAATTCACTCAAGCCAAGCCCCCCCCAAACCAAAGTCCGCTCAAGCCCCCCCCCAAAACAAAATCCTGCATCCGCCCCTGCCTGTTGTAGGATGTAGGTTCTATGCTCCTCTTTATTTTCTGCTTTGGGATAACCATTTCCCCACCCTTATTTAATATCTCCATAAACTCATCCCATTTTGCTCCACTGTACTTGTGCCAACCTTCCATTTGCTGAACCTTTCCCTGAAATATCTCTTAAACTCTAAAGTCTGTGCCTTTTTATGACTATACCTATTTCCCCCTTCTATTTTGGCCACTGGTTTACTGAATCCCCTAGTATCCATCAGTGCCGCACAGTGATCACTTATTCCTTCAGTTACTTGACACCCTACAAGATTTTCATCAGGTTTTATTAGAAAATTATCCAAGATGTTTGGTCCCCTAGTATTTTCCTCTACCATTTGTGTAAAACCTTCTTCCCTCATTAAAGTATTTGTGAATCTCTGTCCCCTTGTGTTATTTGTCTTATTTTCCACCCAGTTGACACCTGGTGAATTTAAATCCCCTCCCATATTAACCATTCTAAACTCACCTTTTAACAGTGAATGTGAATTTAGTTTATCTCCAAGAATCTCATCTTCATCATTCATTCTTCCACTATGGTAAGGAGCCAATACACTGATTTTTTTTCTTTTTTATCACCCCAAAAATATAGCCCTAGTAAATCATGCTTTTTATCTATGTACACAAGAGAACCATAGTCATCTTTGCTAACCAGTATGAATAACCCTCCACCAATTGCTCCTCTGTTTCTGCGGTACATTCTCTAACTTTCAGGGAAAACCTCATCGTCTACTACACCTTTTTTTAACCAAGACTCTACCCCCACTATCACTTGTGGTTCATGTATCTCTATTAAGTTTGCAAATTCTATCACTTTGTTCATTATACTTCTACAGATCACCAATGACGCCCTTATTTTTGACTTTGTGGTATTTTCAGCCATAACCTTTGTCTTTCCAGTTGTACCCAATCCTGTTATTATTTCAATGGCTTCGTCTGTTTCTTTAGCACTTGTATTTATTCCCATAGTGCATCTACAACCAATATCCCTTTGATCACTTATTTTTATCCCCTCACCAGCAGCCCCTAACCTAAAAAAGGCACAGTCCTGACCCCATCATAAATGGAAGTAGGCTCCCTTACAGCTTTAGCCAACAACTCAGAAAGTACTCCCTTCCCCTTCTATTTAGGTATAGGTCATGCCTAGTAAACTCCACTGACCAACAAGGGGCGTAGCCAGGATTTTGTCTAGGGGGGGGCAGCCAAGAAAAAACTGATAATATGCATGCTACAAAAACGCTGATTAATGTAATACATATATATTTTATTACATAATATTTTAATTAATTAATTATAATTTAATTAATTAATATTTATTTAATTACACTAATAATAATTTTCGAGCTACTTTATCAGAAATTTTATCACAATTTTCTTGTAAAAGTTTTCTGTGTACACCAAGCATACACAAACACTTTAGATGGTTCTCTAGGATATTTCCGTCTCATTTAACTCTTTAGTAAGGTCTAGTTCTCTAATATTTTCTATTGTCATACCCTTATCCTTCCATAGTTTATACCATAGTGCTAGTTCATAATCAAAAAATTTCAAGTTATAGCTTTGGCAGAAACTTAATGAATATTAAAAAAAATCAAACAATGACTTACTTAAACTTTAGCTGGGATGTAGCAAGGGATTTCAATCCAACAATGCGGGATCCCGCATCATTTGGTAGTCTGACGGATCCAGTACCTAATCAAGCGGATCCGCAATCCATAAAATGGGTGAAAACATGTTTCAGTCTTCGTCACCTTGTCTTTCCAGTCCAACTCATTCTCTACAGGTAGTGGCGCCCCGTTCACCTTTACCCGTCAAGTTGACATTTGACTCACGGCAACAAATGTGTGTTTATGTCGTCCGTCATCATAAGTATATACATTCCCTTTTTTTTAAGAACTTCAGTTGGTTTTTGTTGTGTACATTACTGTAATTTGAGTTATTTCATCCTATTGCAAAACTAGGTCCCAGATCGTACACACAAAAAGATACAATTAGAGTTGTTTCTGAGGAGGAAGTAGAATCAATACAAAAAGAAGGTTACAACTATTGACAGCTATTTAAAAATCTAGTGAATAGATGATGTGTTAAAACGTTTTTATCATAAACTGTACTTCATTGTATTTGAGATATTTCTTTTCAAAAAGTGGATTTCAATTTCCTAATTCTGCTAATTCTATAAGATCTATGATAGCAAAGTTTTCAAATACCGTAAAAGTTGACATAATTGTTCAGTTTGAATGTTTCAAGCAATGGAAAAGATTTTCATTGAGTGTTTGATGAGTGGACGTTCCAAAAAAATCACCTACATTACGTTCACAGCAAAGAAACAAATTTTAATATCAGTTTGCTTAGAATACGGAGCATTGCATCAGTCTGGTCAAAAAACGACTGACTAGCATTGGTGTTGCTGTTGAATCTTATGTTATCGGCAAAAGATCTGCCGGAACAAGTATCATGGAAAACGTTCTGCCTTGGTACCTGTAATTGTACTTTTCACACAGCACACAATTTGCAGTTGTCGACGTTTTAAACCCCTCCCCCCACACAAAAAAAATGAAACAAATTGAGCGCACAGAAACTACTTTGATTCGTACGTAGATCACGAAGACCTGGATGCCACAATTGAAGCACAAAGCGTGACCGTAACACTGGATCATCCACGTACAGAGGTGATTCCCAGATATAATGATTTCAAACAAAGTGCAGAAAGTTGTTAAGATTTTCAAAAAGTTTTTTATATATGATCATATGCTCATTTCAATCAAACCAACGAATGAGGAAATGGAAAGGGTTTCTCGTCTGCTAGCTAAATAGGTAATTCTTTGCAAATAAGTGTTAGTTTCAGTGCTTATTAGATACATAGATTATTTTTAAAACTGAGATGATTTACTGTAAGGCATGTAATATGATCTAAAACTGAATACTTCCTATAATTGATTATTTACTAAATAACTAGCTTTAGGTTTAAAACAAAACGAGTAAAAGTGCAATGTATAATCCAAAACACTACCAAGGAATTTAAATAAGGTATGAAAATAGATCATTTTCAAAAATCGTATAGAAACTCAGCAGGGTTATTGGAACGACGTTATGGGATAGATACAATGCGCCCACTTTCATATCGGTTCCAATGGCAGATGCATTTCTGGTAGATGTGTTTAAAATACTTTAGTTCTCCGTGCCCGCGTTGTTGCGATGATCTTTTATGATAGATATTACTGTATTAATATGATCAATGCATGTATACATGTCGATCATCTTTGATTGTAACGCAGTGGCAACAGGTACCGATAATCCTGAGTATTCAATCCAATGCTTATAATGAAGTCTGATTTAGTAGCAGCGTATTGTAACAGCTAAGTACTTTTCCTCGCCGCATCATTCCCTTCTCTAAAAACATTCGAAAGTCCATTAACAATGTCTTCAAAATGCTCGTTAAAATAGCAAAACACGTATATTTGTGAGACCAGTGGGTCTCATATAAAGCTGATATATTTGGCACGTACTTTCTCCATAAAAAGGTTTCCCATAAAAAGTTATGATGTACTCTATGGTGTTAATTGTGTTCTGTATTTCTGTAATTCCATTTAAATTATTTCAACCAGGTTAAGTCTGTGGCTTGTTCAATGAAAATAAAGGCTTTTTTTATATTTCCTCTTTAAATTTTTTTTTTAATCCCACCAATTAACACACTTCATATCCTTGGCTAACGCACCTGTCAGGTCCATGTCATTCGTTTTCTTAAAACCTATCAATTTCTGATGCTATAATTTGTTATTCAACGCCATCAGATCTACGAATCACAGAAATTTTTTGCGGATTGAATTTTTATCTTCGTCAAAAAAACTGATTTTTATGGAAAGCTGTGCTTCCCAGCTATGCCACACGACTCATCTGCCAGTACAATATAAGCATAAGCCTTCTTTGCGGTCTGCATAATTTCACTTTTATTGACCAAGCCGCCTAGGTCAGTGATTTCGTTTTTAATCTGTGGGGAGATTATAAATAACAATTTTTCTAACTTTTTTCTATATGCTGTTTCAAAACTAAAACACTTCTTAGTTTCAGCAGGTCTTTAAGAATACCTTTATGTTGCTCTTTACTTCTCAAACGCAAGTCATTTGTATGGCGTACCAACGAAAATAATGGAAGATATCATAGATGACCCAATTTGTCGATTATCTTCTACTTCCTTCCGGTGAGCAGTATTCGTCATAACAGTGACCGGTATTTAATTTTTTCTATAAGTTCTTAGCATCGTTAGCTACTGATTGATGATAATGTGATGAAACCTGTATTTGCAGTATTCATTGATATTTTTGAAGTGACAGTAAATTCGAGTAGCAAATTAATTAAAATATACTAGTAGAGGCAGGTAAGTCTGCAAGCAATCATGATTTAATTTTCACTTCACATTAGTGGCTTTAGCATCTGCAGAAAAGTTGTAATTTTCGGAAAGGTACCCAGCAGCGTTTCAGCACCTCTCTCCAACAGCATTGTAGTTAATTCATAAGACTGAAGTTAATATCAAGCTGGTCCTGTGAGCTGAACACCGTATGTAGCAGTATAGATACGACCACAGAATGAATGAAACAATTTGACCTTTTTTTGTGTCGCTGCTTCAACGGCGTGTTTGTGCATGTCCCGCTACCTAGGTAGCTCTACTGCTATGTGTCACTTTGTATTGGGTTGGGCTGGGTTTGGGGACTCTTTTCATTTGCGCTTTGAGGGGAAAACATGGTTATGGTCGTCTAGGACGACCTTATGTGGAAAACCCTTACAGTTTTCTTATGATCATATCAGTGCTAGACCGTTGGGTCAGCCCAACTCTTATCCGGGCACCTAGGACATATATACTGTAAATTCCAAGTAATAAATATTTTATCACAAAATACCTCTTATACTATCGACGTTTTCACAATCGCTTAATGGTAATAAAAATAAAATAAAATACAAACGAATACAGTTAACTATAGTTATTAAATAAAAGTCGTACTTTTTGTAAGTATTGTATGTAATACTAGTTAAAAGCCGTCGTTAGCGCTTAAGTAAATACAAATTAATTACTTTTTAAAAAAAACTTTCTTATATTCATTGTTATAAAAAAATAAATTAATAGTGCACGCTCCTGCGATGTCACAGTATGAAGGGGCGTCCATTAATTACGTGAGGTGAAATGGGAGGGGGTCCGGCGAAATCTTACGAAACCTCATCAAGGCAGAGGGGGAGTCAATTGAAATCTCACGTGAGGTTTTGAAATTCTTGTAGGACTGTAATAAAAAAAAAGAAATTAGGTCTACAAATGACGTGAAAGTCGACTTTAGGCGGGGTATTTCATCCAAAAGCCGACCTTCGGGGAGGAGGTGTAACTGCTCTTGGAAGCATGAGATCTAAAAAAATAGGTCAAGAAAAGTTTCGAGGTCGATTAGTAGGGGGGGGGAGAGTGTTCCTCCGTCAAAATCTCATGTCATTTTAGAGGAAGGGATCCAACCAGATCTCACGATGTCTCAACCAGAGTGGGGGGGGGGAGTGCGGAATTCCAGAAAAACACCTCACGTATTTAATGGACGCCCCCAAACGACGACAAGTCAAGCCTCAGTCTACCGGTATTGTAGGCACACGGCAAAGGCCCCTCACTCCTTAGCTCGCGCAGAGTTAAGAAGGAGATGCCTTTGTTCGAGTTAAGCTCACGCAGCACACCGAAGTTGTTACAATGGATAACGAAAACAGGTCGCCTTTTAATACAACTGTATGGTGACAAAAACATTTTGTGTATTAGCAAATGTGCAGCCTAATCAGACTCTTATGGTATCACCTGCATCACCACCACCCAATCAACTAATCTATAGAATCGCCAAATGATATGATTAACTCAATACATTTTACCTAAGTAAGGAGTAAGTTCCGTTAAAAATTACAACAGAAAATTGAATAGCATAAAAAATTTAGTATAAAATGGATGCTATTTCCTTATCTTTGCCCAATCTTCCAGAGCATCACATAAAACGTCCAAAACATCTGGATCTGTTCAAGAAAATGATTATTTTGACACTCGAATAAGGGGTTACAGGCTAGTACACGAGTCTCCAATTTCTAGAAATCTTGTAGTCACAGCGGCAGTAATTGAAACCGCCAGGGGCGTAGCTACTATGGGGCTAGGCGGCGCAGTGCACCGGGGCCCCTACGCTCAGCGGGCCCCAAAGCATACCTCAGGGGGCCCCCAAGCGCAGTTCAGAGGTCCCACGGGCCTTCACGACAAACTGGCGACCTCTTTTTTTTTTTTTTTTTAGCTCTACCGTCGTATAAGGGGGCCCCTGAGACACATGGAGCCCTCTCACTAAGTTGCCCTCACTTCTAAGGGGGGCCCCCAAGCACAAATCAGCGACCCCCAGACTCAGCTCACGGGACCCCTGCCAGCAACACAAAGCAAAAAAAAGGTCGCCCATCTGGCCTGAGGGCCCAAATTAAATTTTTTGCACCGGGGCGCTTGTTGACCTAGCTACGCCACTGGAAACCGCCTGCTGAAATTGTGTGTTCACTGGTTCAATTAATGATTTTGGGAACTCTACCGTTATGATTCTCGTAAAATTTGTTTATTTGTATCCTCGATGGCTTCATTTCTCGTGTCTTCCATGAGTTTCTCACCATACTGTATTCTGTTAACATACAATTTCCATATCCACCAAATCACTTTTCGTTTAGGTTCCTAGTATACAGTGTTATGCATCACAGTCAAAGTTTCAGCTAGTCGTGCACGTGAAATGTCCAGGCTGGCTTCACGAAAAGACAGTGCCTGAATAGTTTGCCGCGCAATGCTGGCTGGGTTTGCGTTGCCACGCGCGGCGGCCGCACTCGTCAACAGAAATGGTTCGCGCGGCAAATAACCGGTTTGGCGCGCTCGAACATGGCTCGCGCGGCAACCGCACATACGCAGCTTAAGAGTCGGCAGCCGCACCGTGCGTGGCGCGTTGTTACGCCTCGCCCTCATTAACGTCAGTTTTACGAAGATAGCAGTAACAAGCAGGTTTAAATCACGTGAACCGAAGTAATTTTTGAAAGTTTCTTAACATTATTTACTTTTCGGTTCGGTGAAACTCCGATCGAGCGCATACCCGCGTCCGGCTAGGGGGGGGCAGCTGCCCCCCCCTGCCCGTACCTGGCTACGCCCTTGCTGACCAATGGTGTTTACTGGCACAATCCCCAAAACAGAATTAATGCCTCTTCCAAGTAGCATCTCTGTTTCCACGTTTACCTGCCTCACAGCGTGGTTCAACTGAGGTCGATCATGGTGCCTTAGAACCTGCATGAGTTCCACCCTGGTATGCTGTAGCCTCCTTCACCACCTTCCTCAGGTCACTCGCTATACGATAACTTGTGTTTCTATCAGTACTATTTCCTGCACCTGCCGCTATCACTACTCTATCGTCTTTAGTGAAATTCCTGCAAAGTGAACCTATATCCTCTATTACCTGACCTAATATTGCACTTGGTTTGTAAAAGCTTGTGACCTGGTAGCCTGTGCCTAATTAATCCTGCAGAAGAGGACCTGTACCTCTCCCATGGCTACTACTTAGCAGTAAAACCCTTTTCTTCCTTCTACACCAATTTTCCTATAGGCCTGCTGCACCTTATTTACTCCTACATCTACACGAGGCCCTCCCCCATCTGACTCTGGTAACAGGTCAAACCTATTTCTCTTCACAATTTCTGTAGTCTCTAACTTCTTCATCCCATTAACCATATTATCCTTCTCACCCTCCTCACTAAACCTAATGTTTCTACTTTCAAGCAACCAAAGGCAGACACTCCATAGACATAGTCTCCACTGGCACAACCTTCACAGGCACATCCTCCACAGGCTGACCTCCAGAGACCGAGGCTCAAGGATCTTGACCCTTTCATGCAATTCTCTGATCAGTTTTGCCCATCCCTTGATCATTTCGTCCTGCTCTGAAATTTTCCTATCTTGCTTTGAAAGTTTTATATCCTTAAAACAGAGTGGACAATACCACTGAAGAGCCTCATTTAATTCCCTCTTTCCCATTTCCTTCTTCTACTATCACATTCCAGTCACCCATGATTAATCGATTTTACTCCCCCTTCACATAATTGATTAATTCTTCAACAGAATATATTTTCTCCATTTCTTCATCACTTCCTGTGGCGTTGGCATATCCACATGTACTAATGAGGTTGGGGCTGGCTCAGTTTCTAACTTCATCAAAATAATCCTGTCACAAAACTCTTCATAATAACTCATCATTTCCCTACTCTCTTATTCATTACAAAAACTACACTAGTGACTCCACCAACAGCTTTTGTGTTTCCCAGATCAGAAATCCTGTGCTTCTTTCCATTTAATCTCCCTAATCCCAACGAATATCTAACTTACGTCATTCCATCTTCCTTTTTAAGTTTTCTAACCTGCCTACCCTATTCAGACTTCTAACATTCCATGCTCCGACTCATAGAATGTTTCTATCCATTCTGATAATTCCTCCCTGAGTAGTCCCCACCCTGGAGATCCAATTGGGGTACTGTTCAGTATATTACTAAGTTCCTGTTTAATTAGTCTGCTAGTAATTCAATGATAAGCACTTCAGTATTTGCTCTTAAGAAACATGATAACTTTTCTCATTTCTTCTGAGGTAGTCAATTTTTCTTGGAAGCCTATATTAACAAAATCTTTACTATGTGTCACTGAGCTATTGGCAGTCAATTTATCAGCAACAGATAAAAATGTTTATTAAAATATATCAGCAATTGAAAAATTAGATTCTACTGAATTTTCTTTGATACCAATGTCATTTCTGATTGATAAATTTTTCTATTTCCTTTTTTACAATGTCCCATATTGCCTATTTTATTTTTCAGAATCATGAAGTTTATGTTTGTGGTAAATACTTTTAGATTCTTTAATAACCTTTTTTAGTATTTTGCAGTGCTGCTTGTAACGTGTTTTAACATTAGCATTCTGACTGTTCCTAGAGGCAACATATGACTTTCTTTTACAAATCCATGATATTCTAATGCCCACAGTTTTCTATGGGTTTGGTTCTTTTTGAGAAGTACGTTACCTTTTCAAGGGGAAGCAACTTTTAAAGTAATTTATTGCAATTTTGCTAAAAATGTTTTATTTTTCATTCATACCTTGTGCACTGTAAACATGTTCCCAGTTTCTGGTATTGAGGCACTTTCTAAAATAATTGACTGATTCATTATTTATCACCCACTGAAGTTTAAAAACATTGCTCTTGGAGCTAATTCCCATTGATGTGCTGATAGTTAATAACTGGACATCATGATCCAAAAGTCCATTGATAGATGGCTTGATTGTATAACTGAATTCTGAGGTAATTAGGAAAACATTATCTATAGCTGAGTGACTGTTATTCATTATTTTAGTTACGAGTTAAATTGAATGTACTAATTGAATGTCGGATAAATTATTTTAAAAGTCTACATTAAAATCACCACATACAACTATCGTAGCTACTTTTCTGCTAAAATGTTAATGAGTTCCAATTGGTTCAGAAAAATAGAAAAGTTTCCAGATGGTGCTCTGTATACAGTTCCTATTATGCAAATTTCATTATTGAAATTTAGTCGTGTAGTACAGGATTCAAAATGTTGATCAAGACAATACTTGCTAATATTCATATCATCAAAACTATAACTATTTCTAATATAAGTGACAACTCCTACTTTCTCCAGATTTGTTCTGCAGTAATGTGAATTTAAAGTAAAGTCAGTTACATTTGATATACCTCTTCCTGTAGCTATATGGTGTTCAGACAAGCATATAACATCAATTCTATTGATAGTATTTCATTCATTTATGTGAACTTGCAATTCATCCTCTTTATTTAATAACCCTCTGATATTCTAATGTAATAAATCAATCCCTGCACCATTTTTAATTTTGGTATGTTTAAACTAATTTCTTTCTGCCTGATATGTGACCCTAATATGAAAAAGGAGCTGCCCTGACACCAATAATAACAGGAATCTTTTCATGACAATTGGTGGCCCCAATTAAATGTCGTGCTACCATATCTGAAAGAACCCCTTTCCCTCTACTACTGAGGTGTAGGCCATGCCTAGTATAACGCCACCTATCAATGGCATCAATAGCTACCAAGCCCATGCCAGAGCCAACATCAGACATCAGAAGCCGTTCCAGTTCCGGATTCACTCGCCTCACAACAGAGTTCATATGTGGCCAATCATAGAATCTCAGGACTGACATCCTACTAAACCAAGTGTGGCACATTGGTTTTGCTATTTTCTCCACATCATCCCTAATACTACAACTATCATCCCTGCCCACATGATTTCCCACTCCTCCCACTATCACTACATGATCCTGTTATGTACAATCCTTACATACAGAAACTATACCTCCTACCACCTGAGCAATACTAGCACTTGGTTTATAAGAAACTAGTGACCTGGGAATCTGATACCAACTTTTTCTGCACCAATGGGCCCACACCTCTTCCATGACTATTACCTAGCAGCAAAACTTTCTTTTTACCTAATCTTTGAGTACCATACTTAACTACACAGATTTTCCTACAAGTCTGGTGCTTTTTACCTCACATCTACAGAACACTTGTCTAAGTCTTTCTGCAAAGTAAACCTATTTTCCACCCCAACATCAAAAGGATCAGGAGCCCACCTTGTTCTGATTACCGTTTTCCCTGTTGCCAGTTCCCAACCATCTCTGTCTCCCTCCCTCCGCAGCCTATCCAACTCTTTTCTAGCCTCTATCAATTCAGCCTCAAGGGCACTAATCCTTACTTCCTATTCTTAAGATCTTCCTATTTTTGAAACAGTCTGTACAGAACCATGGGAGAGCCTCCTCAATTGTCCAATTTTTATGGCACTTCAATTTCCTCCCCAATGAAACCATTACTCACACCCTTACTCCCCCCCTCCGCAAAAAAAAAAAAAAAAAAAAAAAAAAAAAAAAAAAAAAAAAAATCCTGCCCTCACTAATCTAAGGCAATTACCTCATTTTTCATTCATGATTACAACCAACTACAAGCAACCAACAAAAACAAAATACAGAATGTGAGAGATTTTTTTTTTCAACTTAACCTTACAAAAAACTGCTAACTATAGCAGTGTTTAGTATGTGTCATCATCCCATCAGCTTTAATGCTATTGTGATGAAGTGTATAACTGATTCACTAATTACACAGAAGATATTAGAAACAATAAAGTCACTTTTCTAATAAGGTTACTTAGTACCTGGGTGACCGATCTACGCTCGGCATTTTTCGATTTTTGTTCAATATCCAAGATTTCGAGTAAAGTTTGATTAAAGTAAAAGGTTTGAAGGCTTCCTAGGCGTTTTGAGGTGTCACAGTTAACCAAAGGGAAGCTTAATTAACATCAGTATGCTTACTGGTACCTGAACCATCCACGTAATGAGGTTAGAGCCGTTTTTGAGAAACCAAATACAAAAAACGCTCCTTTTTTTTTTAAAAAAAAAAAAAAAAAAGAAAGAAAAAATCGTATTAAAAACTTGAAAAGCAAAACTTCATCTACATATTAAATTTCATCCAAATCGCTTTATCCATTTGCGAGACCGCCTCATAAATTGCTTTCAAAGAAAAATGCTATTATTATGATAAATAGAAATCTTAATGCAAGTTATTGGTGCGAGATTTGTAGTAATTTTACGATAACCCTTTATGATGGATTGTTATGTAGCTCGACGAAAAACAATAAAAGTATTTTATATATATATATATATATCTCGCTTAGTTCTCGAAATATCGTATCTCAAAATTGACGTGGTTGGTTGAAATGCGAACTAGATCAGAAGATAAATTTCGCCATAGTCAATTATGATGACGAATTCGTATTAAACTCGTCGAGACAAATCGGAAATTAAATAATTTATTTTTCTGATATCTCAAGTGAAGAGGTTAGAATTAGATCCGGCCTGGACCAGAAAAAAACCCACCAAAACCACTATTATGTCAATACGGTTGTAATGTACTTTCAATGTTTTATTTTGTTACTAATGGTTGTTGTTAGGTTGAAATACGGCCTGGACCAGAAGAAACGTCACCAAAAGCACAAGGAACTATATCTATAACTGATTTTTGACATGCTATATCTCGATAACCAAGCAAATTATTAAGAACATTTAATGTTTATTTTCGACATACATCGCCGAGTTCTACAAGAATTCATCATCAGATTGTGACTTCACGGTGATGGTAGAACATCATCAGTGCAAAATTCAATCATACCGATAAAACTATGCTCATACCTCGCGTGGTAGTATTTAATGACAAATTAACAACCACTTTTTACGGTCAAAAAGTAAACGATGATTATTTTATTACTGGTACCGGTAATATTATTTTCAAAGAAGTTTTTGTAAAGTATCACCTCTGACAAAACCAATGATAAATCTTTAATTATCTTTCTTTTTAAATGTTTTAAAATTAATCTTGCAGTGCTAATATTTCCACGAGTCAGCCAGTATACAACATGGAGGAAGGAAATATATGGAGACGACGCAAGAGACCTCCACCACGCATTGAATTGTAGTGAAGCAGGGCGGAGGAGGAGTGGGGGGGCATGGCCGGAGTGGAGGGGGCATGGCCGCTTCCATACAGACACGGGGAATATGTACAAAAACTTCAAGGGGACTCTAGGATAAAGGTGACGCCGATATCTGGTGATGGATTATTATGTAACTCGATATGACAAATAAAAAATGAAGAATAAAAATTTTTGATATTCTGCTTAGTTTTCGAGATATTCTGTCCCAAATGTGAAATGGTTTTGTTTGAAATTCAGAAGAAAAAATTGGTTAAAGTCAAATTTGATGATGGATTCTTATTTAAAAAGACGAGAAAAAAGAAAAATAAAGAATAAAAATTTTCGATATCTCACCTAGTTCTAGAGATATACTGTATCAAAAGTGAGGTTTCTTGAGTTGAAATGGAGAAGAAAAATTTCGCAAAAGTCAAATTTAATGATCGATTCTTATGTAACACGACGAGACAAATCGAAAATAAAGAATAAAATTTTTCGATATCTTGCTTAGTTTTCGGGATATACTGGGAACATCGCAATGTTTGGAAGCGTAATACCGCTGCTGCCGCCATGCGGGAGAATTTAGAGCCTGCTTCACCGATTTAACGTCACTTCTCCTCCATATATTTCCTTCCTCCATGGTATACCATGGAGGAAGGAATAATATGGAGACGACGCAAGAGACCTTTACCACGCATGGGAGTGAAGCAGGCCGGCGGAGGAGTGGGGGGGCATGGCCGGAGTGGTGGGGGCTTGACCGCTTCCCAACAAACACGGGGAATATGTACAAACACGGGGAATATGTACAAACACCTCAAGGGGACTCTAGGATAAACGTGACGCCGCAATCTGGTGATGGATTATTAGGTAACTCGATGAGACAAATAAAAAATGAAGAATAAAATTTTTTGATATCCTGCTTAGTTTTCGAGATATTCTGTCTCAAATGTGAAATGGTTTTGGTTGAAATTCAGAAGAAAAAATTATTCAAAGTCAAATTTTATGATGAATTTTTATTTAAAAAGACGAGACAAATAAAAAATAAAGAGTAAAATTTTTCGATATTTCACCTAGCTCTCGAGATATACTGTCTCAAAAGTGAGGTGTCTTGAGTTGAAATGCAGAAGAAAAATTTCGCAAAAGTCAAATTTAATGATGGATTCTTATGTAACACGACGAAAAAACTCGATAATAAGGAATAAATGTTTTCGATATCTTGCTTAGTTTGGGGGATATACAACATCCAAATTGAGGGGTTTAGGTTTGGATGCAGGCTGGACCAAAAATTAATTCTGTCAAAGCCACAATGATTACATGGTTGACATGCAGAATGGATATTTCAGTTTTATTACTAACACTTGTGGTTAGTCTGAAATGTGTCCTAGATCAGAAAAAAAGTAAGAGGACCCACTCTAGGGATGAGCAACCCAGACATTTTGTAGGCTGGTACCAGAAATAAAATGTTTATTCAGTCACCTTAATGAACATTCTCTTGATCAAGAAGTGTTGTCTAATTTCACAGCCCTACTTATTAGGACAATTGTAAAAAAATTATCTCTCAGTTAGATTTAGATACGGGGGGGGGGGGAGAATGTGGGTATTATCTAACAGTCAATACCGCTCGCTTCGCGCTGTTAACGTGTCGTCATAGTGACGTCACGTTCACGTACAGTCAATTTTTGTGACTATTCGGCCGCTGGTAAGCGGCCGTAGACGTCCGATAACACATCAAACACTGGACATCTGGTTGTGTTATCGGACATCTGCGGCCGCTTACCAGCGGCCGCCTGCATCTGATCCACCTTCGGGATATCAGTTTATGTTGATATTGTACAGTTTTAAATTATTGTGACCGAGCGTAGCGAGGGCACAATACACACAAAAATTGACTGTACGTGAATGTGACGTCACTATGACGACACGTTAACAGCGCGAAGCGAGCGGTATTGCCTGTTAGATAAAACCCAAGAATGTTGTACAAAAAAAAAGAGACTAAATTAGAAACACATTCCCCAAATTGATTTTGTTCAAAGGCCAATAACTTCTTTATTTATGAAGCCCATTTTTATTTCTGCATGAACCTGTTTCGACATAAATAGATGAGAAAGATTTCAAAATCGGTAAAAATAGGTATAGACGTATTTACAAACAGAAACAAGTCTTATATGAAGCTTTAAAAATAACCTAAGTCAATGGCCTGAAATAGCTATTTAAAAAATTAATAAAACTCACAGCTTCTCACATAACAGATAATTTCATCATCCATTGTCAGTATAATCAGCAACGTGACGAAAGAAATCGTAATAGTAAATTCACTGAATCGAGAAGTAAAACACGCCCCTTTAAATCTCATTTTAAACACTCGTTAAAAAATAATGCTAGTCTATTATGTGCAAAATAGCAAGTTTGCTGATTTTCTACACTACACCAAGAAAAATTTGAGAACAAAGTCATCCCATTGAGAGCTATGACTAAATATTTATAGACATGCTGCAAAGTTTGCGGTGTCTACCGCTCACTTCAACAACGATAATTACAATTCAACTTACTTATGAAATGATATTCCAGGTTCTTTCCTGTCTGGCCTATTTGTGCAACCGTACGCAACACAAGCTGGCATTTTTAAACACTTATACACAATACTAAATGAAATAATCACTGCATCTACCACAATGTTAACACCTTAATTGTTGGGAAGCGCCATATGGTCGCTGCCGGTGCTGCCACCATGCGGGAGAGTTTAGTGCTTGCTTCACCGATTTAACGTCACTTCTCCTCCATATAATTCCTTCCTCCAATGGTATACAAGTATATTCCTTCCTCCATGTACAAGAACTGTTCGTTTAAATATTCTTTGAAATCAATGAGAATCTATTTGTAGGCTCTTTGGTACCTGAATTGTCTACGAGATGGTGGTAGTGTCGTTTTCGAGATATCAAGTGAAATAATTGTTCGTATTTTGTAAACCCGCTTTTTTGTAGGGAAGACAACTATTTAGGTAATCTTAAAAGTTAAAACGTTATCTAAATATCAAATTTCATCCAAATCGTCATAGCCATTTCTGAAATCCGAAATATATATATATATATATATATACAAGAATTTGCTCGTCTAAAGATATAAGATAGAGACAAAGTATTCAGGGTCCAAAAGCGAGTAATGAGAATATTGTGTGGGGTTAGAAATAGAACTTTTTGCAGAGCTGTTCAAGAAGTTAGGGATATTACCATTAGTGGCCGAATATATACAAACATTAATGTCCTGTGTAGTCACAAATTATACTCTATTTGAAATAATATACACAATTATGTCACTAGAAGTAAAAATGATCATCACAAAGATTGCAAGTATTTTTGTTTACTTAAGGCTTTACGCCTCTTCGATGGCATTAGAGGCGGGATGGGACTGGGGACAAAGAACGGTAAGGAATTTGGCCATGACCTTTTGAAGGAAGCATTCCCGTGAATACAAGTCACTGTCCTTTGTCCAAAGGGGGGTGCAATATGCAGGGATGCATATCTTCAATAAGCTCCTTAAGCATCTTAAACACCTAGCAGTTGATAAGATTAAATGAGGAAAAGAATTTTTAATTGACAACTCCAACGAAGAATTTACTTCTAAAATATCTGCAAAATAACTGCCAGTAGTTTATATAAATTTAATTAATGTATATATTAGGCTGTGATTGTAAATCTTTTGATGTATTTATCTTTTTTGCTATGCAATATTTTAATTGAAAATTGACAACTTTCCACATTCCACAGATCCAGTCTCTTATATTGGAACAGGGTCGGCACTAGGATTTTGGAGGCCCGAGGTAAGCATTCTTAGCAGTCATGTAACCAGTTGGGGGGGCCCTTGGCCAATTCATCGCTTAGGGACCCTCCTCAGATAAAATCGGCTACCTATTTTTTTTTTTTTTAGCTCTACAACATTTTGAGTGGAGGGCCCCTAAAGCCAGTGCCCGGGCCCCACATCAGACGGGCGGGCCCCAGTACATTTGACCCGCTTACCCTCCCCCCCCCCTAACGCCGATTGCATTGTATTCATTAATTTACTTTGACAGAAGTTGTTGGACAGTAGTGATCCGCATCCAGAAACCTGGTACGCACGGAACATTCCCACAGAACTTGAAACGCACTTCGCTGTTAACTTGCTCATTCTTGCTTCTTACTATATCAGGAATAATCAGCATATACTTCTAAATGAAAGACTCAGTTTATAGTTATTCCATTTAACAGAAGCGATAACTGAAACCAACACCCGACATACAATTTATAGGGGTTGTGACTTGGTACTTCGTTTCTGAAAAATTACAAATTTGGTATTGGCAATTTTATCATAAAGCTTTACGAAGAGACATCTACATTCAATGATTCAAATTCATCTGTTTGTTAAGAATGACCAGTGAATTGAAACAGGAATACAAAGCATGTTTATTCAATATACTCCATGGAAATTTTAATCTTTAATAAACTATATTGAATGAGATAAATAATTATTCTGTATTAAATGAAATAAATAATTATATCAAGTTATTGTTTTTTTTAATTAATTGGTTGCGTTACATCCTACCACTAATTTCCATGAAATTCGCAGTTACAGAATTGAAATGGCAATTATAATGTTTAAATAATTAATTAACAGTTTTATCATTAGACAGTCAACTGCATCTCCCTGCTAATTCACATGAAAATTCGATGGACCCAGAATAGAAATGGGAATTAATTTTATTTCCTTGACCAAATTGGAATAGTTAAAGGTCCCTCGGATGTTGGTGTTACACAAGTATAACAAAAAGAATAATAGTGACAATATTTAATAAAGTGAAGTTCTTCTTCTTTTTCTGGCTGCTCTACTGGTATATTGTGGTGCTTGTCTTTCACCTGTAGCATGTTTAAACTTCAATTGTCTTACATGGTACCAAACTATGTTGCCATCAAGTTTTCTGCAGGGTACTCCTGAAACAAGATATACAACAAGTTTATTGAAACTTGTAGAAGAACAAAAACATAAACAATTTTTCCTTTTTTAACACAAAACTTATTTAATTGACAATACATCAATTCTTGCATAAAGTATTTATCCATTGGGAAAAGGAGATACCTGGAACTGAAAATTATATAATAGTAACTACCATGGGAGATTTTCTTGTTCATCACTACTTTCTTTGGCATTCTTCTTTTCACATTCAACGAAGTATTAGTTTGCTCCTTTGAGATAACAGAATTATTCCCATTATTTCATTTTATTGCAAATTAATTCATCTTATATTTTTTCAATTCCAAAACATTCACTTTCATTCCTTGATAAAAGTTAAACTTTCTTCTCTATTTTATGACATTCGAGCTTATGCTGTCCTAAGGCTGATTCAGTAACCCTTTAACCAAAATGGGCATAATAGTTACCAACCTTCTCCTGAATTTCACATACCTTCCTATCTATTAGGTGAGAATGGTCCATGAAATCTCTTCTCAGCTCAGTTATAGTAGTATCGATCTTAGCACTTAAAATATTGGACTGAGTAGGCCTAATTTATCATTTAAATGAGTATTTAATGTATTTATCATTGAACTGAGTACTTAATGTATTCAATTTATTATTAATGAGAGAATCATTATTGGTAGTCTGATGTTTCGATAAAATCAGGTTGGCCAAATCTTGTAGGGAGATGCCCTTTTCAGACTGGTATTACATAGCACCAATAGAAAAGGCATTTGAGGGCTGCATACTTTCAGCTTCCTGGCGGTCGTCTATATCCTGGGGATGATCACTTTCTGGTAGAACACCCTCAGTTTGTGAAAACTCTATCATGCTAATCTTCTCCAACCATAATTTGTTGTGATACAAGTGTTGTAGGTAGGATTATAGGGGATCATCGGTCTATTACCCTATAAACAAATGATGGAGCAGGTAAATTAAAATTCCTTACACCATTATGATGACGGACCTCCTGAAGTGTATTCTCTTTTTCCCGTTCCATTGTAAATTTCGTACCTATACTTGTTGAATAAAATGTCAGTCAAACAGTTTCAAATCAATTTTAAAGAGTTCTTAACTGGTTAACAACAGAGACAAGTATGGCTAGCAATCAGTAATACATTTATCACTTAAGTCGCAGAAATACGAAATATTCTTTCTCTTTCAACAAAAATCACCCCACGCAAAATAAGAAATCAATAAAGTCTCGGGATTACTGGACATCGCGATTCCGCTAGGAGTAGGCATGTTTCGAATTCATCTGTTTGTTATGAATGACCAGCGAATGGTAACAGGAGTACAAATCACGTTCATTCAATATACTCCATGGGAATTTTAATCTTTAATAAACTTTATTGTATGAGATAAATAATTATACTTTATTAAATGAGATAAAAATCATATTAAGTTATTGTTTTTTTTAATTAATCAGTTGCGTTACAACTACCGTCTCATAATTTTTTATTTATTTATCAATCTTGTTTCATTGATCCTTGCTGAAGAAGGACCTCAGAGAAGCGTCTGTGGGTACACCGATGCCGTGCTGAAATCCCCCCACTACCTGGCACACGGAAGTGACGTCACGTGTAACTTCTTTGGTATAGGGTTGCAGTGCCATCACACTATTCGATTGTTTTTGTTTATCACGGATTGCGTCTGATCTGTCGAAGTGCGCGATACAAGAACTGATTAACGGGTTAGAATTCACAAAATCAAAGAGAATTAAACCTTGAAAGTACCGTTGAATTTAGTCCTCTTGTCAGCCTTTCTTTACTCATTTGTTGAACCGCTTGAAATAATTTTTAAAACCTATAAATGTCCGATTTTAGACCAAAATCTTTAACCTCCAAAAATCAATAAAACATTATTTGAAGTTGAGATAGTGCGTCCCGAGGCAGTGTACGAATTTCCCGACGATGAGTTTAATGAGTTTTGTGCCGGATGAGATTATCTTCATTAAACCATTGTGTGCGACTGAAACTACAAAGAATACGGATTATAGAGTGAAAATAATGCTCCATAGAGAATCCAGAGAAATTTGTCAGGCTACATGCCGTCCATGTCCAGCTGGATCTGGGTGATTTGTAGCATGTATTGCTGCAGTAAGCTACAGCTTAGAACATTATGACTTGTGTGGGGAATCCAGGGAGCTTGTTTCCAAGACTAGCCAGCTATAGGTAAGAGTTTGTTAAATCGAACTAGTAGTATTAATTATTGTAATTTGTTTGAATGTGCATTATGTAAGTTTGACTTTAATTTGCAGCAGTGGGAAAAGCCTACACTTGGAAGGCAAGTAGGCTGTTTGAAATCAGATGAAATATGAAACGCACAGACAATACCAAAGCCAATCGAAGTGGCTCAAGAAGAAATGTTCAAAGGTATGCTGCTTGCCATGGAGCCCATTATTAATAATAATAATTAATAAAATTGTGATGGAGCACCTGCTCCGGTGGCAATATCACTACACCCCCCTCCCCTACCTCAGCCCTCTTCCAATTTTGACCTTAAATTCCTTCATTGTTTCCGGTAAGTTGTTCATCACTTCTCTTGGCAATTTATTCCAGTCCCTCACTCCCTTTCATACAAAAGAAAATTTTCCCCACACCCTTATGCCTGAAATCAAGTGCCAGCTTGTGGTCATGGTCAACCTTACGCTTCCAAGCACCTCTCTTAATTTTCTCACCAATTTCTTTCCATGCTTCATCACCAGTATAGGACCGAGCGTGGTGGCGTAAGGGCTAGCGTTCTGACCTCACATTCAGGAGGACGGCGGTTCAAATTCCCGTCCGGGCATCCAGATTTGGGTTTTCCATGGTTTCCCAAATCACTCCAGGCAAATGCTGGGATGCTTCCTTCAAAAGGCCATGGCCGCATTCCTTCCCATTCCTTGTCCTCCATCCTTTCCCGTCTCTAAAGACCTCGCTGTTAGACATTAATCAGATTGAAGAAAAAAAAAACAGTATAGGCTTTGTACACTCCCATGACTCTCTTCACCTTCCTTCTATCCTCCAATGAAACCCATTCCAGCTTTTTTATCATATTAGTTAGTTGTCTGTGGTAATTTCCAAAGATAAATCTAGCAGCACTTCTCTGCACTTCCTCCAACTCTTGTACTTGATACCAGAAATGTGGGTCCCATACTACACCACTGTATTCCACCAATGGTCTGACCAGTGTTTTGTACCCCAGTTCCTTTACTTCTCTAGTGCATCCCCTCATCACTCTTTCCAAGAGGTGAAGGATTTTGAACCCTTTCCTTACTACCTGTTCAATGTGTCCTGCCCAGTTAAGTTTACTACCAAATGTTATGTCGAGGTATTTACATTTCGAGTCTTCAATAAGTAGCTCCTTCCCCACTGTATAATCATAATCAACCAATTGTTTTTATTTGTGTACGTAATAAGTTGACTCTTCTTTCCATTTATCTTCATACCATGTTGACTCACCCAGCTAGTTATCCTATCTAGGTCTTCCTGCAGCTGTTTACAGTCTTCTATTGTTTTGATCCTTTTATATAAAATTATGTCATCTGCAAACAATCTAACTTCTGACAGTAAACCAATTAACGCAATCTTTCATTAGAATAAGGAATAACAATGGTCCCAATACACTACCCTGCAGGACTCCCATGTTCACTTCTACTTCTTTGGTTACAGAATTTTTTTTCTGCCGTTTGTGGGTCTGTATACAGAAATAAAACACGAAATTCATTTATTTTTTTTTTTTTTTTTTTGATGGAAGAATGATCTCTAAAACATATCTGCATTAAATTTAAGCAGGTAACAATACATATTTCTTAGATAATAAGTAGTAGCGAAGAGTATATTTTCCTTTAATTAAGCTGTGATATCTCGGAAACTAAGCGGGATACCAATCAAATTTATTCTTCATTTTCAATTTGTCTCTTCGAGTTCTGTAAGAATCAGCCATCAAATCCGTAAAACTTCGGTGCCTCGGATATCGTAGAATCCCTAAGATCTAGTGCCACACTATCCACTTGACTTCCCCTGTCCATTTCATGAGAAATATCTTGCATATATCCTACTAACTGAGATTCACATGAATATCCTCGCCTGGCCCCTTCATAGCACACCTCCTCCTGCAGTGATCCTGGACCATCAAACTATACACTGGAAATGAGGACAGGGGACCAAGCTTACAGTGTTGAATGGAATTTAGCCCAGACAGAAATGATAACAGGATCAGTGGTCTATGAAATTCTGCACACTATGGAAGCAGGTAGTGTACTAAGTATAAACTGTCATAGTAATAAATATTTTAGCAGTTTTCTTACTTATGTGATTGTTGATCTAACTTTTATGTACTCACTTTAGAAACAGTGAAAAATTAAATATTTGTTGCAACGATTAATTTCTGTTGAAGGTCCAGCCAGGAGACAACTATACCCAGAAAGCATAATAAATGTACCATCTGTAAAATGGGGACTTCAAAAAGAAAAAGTTGCCACGAGATCTTATGAGAAGCTCATGGTGCTGAAGGTAATGATGTGATGTTTTTTTGCATTTTTTTAAATGGTTTTGTTATTACATATGACTAGTCCTCAGTCTCAGCCACAGGCCAAACTGATATTTTGTTATATATTCTTGAGGTGTGAATAGAGATATATAGCCATGTTCTGACTTTAAAAATGCTGTTTACCTTTCCAACAGGTGAAATAATGTGGACTCTTCCAAAGTAATGAGTGGAATTTCTTTGGTGTTACTCCAGAAGACATTGCTGTGGATGGAAGGACCATAGCTGAGTTTAAATGCCCATACAGTGTGTGATCTGACAAAACTATTATTGTGCCCTTATGTGTCCCAAATGGAAAAGTGATGAACAAAAGATATTATGCACAAATGCATGCTCAGTTCGTAGTGACTGGATTAGAAAAATGTGATCTGGACAAAGAGAAGTCTTGTGCAGTGTGTTCTTTTAAATAGACCCTAAAAGAATTATTTGATGAGTGTATTTAGCCTCTAATATCACAGGATATTTTTGCCTCTTCTCCAAGCCCAAGGTTCAAATTCTTGAAGATTGTCATAATTGTCTTTCTCGCAATGTCAAAACATCATTATTATTATTAATTGAAAAATTGTGATGAAGCGTATGCTCTGGTGGAAATCTCCCTACATACCCATCCTTCTCCAACCCTCAACAATTTTTTACCATGATACAATAAAAAGTTTATTTTTGGAAGAGACCGAGTATGTTGGGTGAGCGGTTAACGCTCTGGCCTCGCATTCGGAAAGACGCGGGTTCGAATCCCCATCCGGGAATCTAGATTTGGGTTTTCCATGGTTTCCCCATATCACTCCAGGCGAATGCCAGGATGCTTCCTTCAAAAAGGCCATGGCTAAATTGCTTACCGTTCCTTGTCCCCAGTCCCATCCCGCCTCTAATGACCTTAACCGTCGACGAGGCGTAAATCCATAAGTAAAAAAAAAAGATATGAAAGAGCTATATACATTTTTTTAAAAAAGTCATCTTAATTTACATAATCACCATATCAAGATTATTAATTTTGTTCTATTAATCTATTGAGAAGACTGCCATTTTATTCTAAACCTCATTATGGCACAAATCTTGTTTGTTTTTATGGGAGAAACTTTTTGTACATGTTCTTTGTACTAATATTGCGCCCTATTCATGTTTTAAAATTTTATTATTGGTTATAAATATAAATGATTTTTTTTTCTATTAATTAGTAATTTTCTAAGTTGCCAACTCCCTCAGAGCCTAAATCTACTTGCATAGTCACTCACTTGAGTGGATGGTTTTGATATTTGTTTTAAATACTGGTTCATCATTCTGTATTGCTTTATTACGTAGCCTAAATGGTTGTGCTTATTATTTTCTGTGAACATCGCTGCAGAGTGCAGTTAGTAACTTATATGATAATAGGAGAGGGTGCAAGAGAGTGTACATGGTATAAGATGTTGAAAGATATTGGTGAAAGAATTTAGAGTAGTGCTTGGAAGGGAAAAGATGACCATGAACACAAGCTGGCACTTAATTTCGGTTAGATTTTCTTTCACAAATAAGGAATCAGGGACTGGAATAAATTACCAAGTTGAATGATGAATAATTTACCAAAAATGCTGACAGAATTCGAATAAAATCTGTAAATGCTTCTTATCAAAGTATACTTCTTGTCCTTAGGGTACTTGTTGAACTTTAACACACAATAATTTCTGTAATAACTTATTTCTGAGAATTCATAATTTTTGCACAATGGAAAAAAGGCAACTGCGATACAACAAATACTCTCTTTTTTTTTTTTTGTAAACCACAATTGTTTTATTTTGTCATCTAAGTAGGGAAAAACCTGAATTCAAAAGGTGATGGAGTTTTTAAAACATAACTTTACATGCATTAAAAACCACAATTGTTTTATTTTGTAATCTAAGTAGGGAAAAACCTGAATTCAAAAGGTGATGGAGTTTTTAAAACATAACTTTACATGCATTAAAAAAAATGAACTGAATAAACTTACAATTTTTCGTTTATAGTGACTTATATACAATAACAAGCTTTAAAATGTTAGAAACAATGGTGAAAATCAAACTGTTTTTTTGTTTGAAGTTACAAATGTTGAAAACAATGTAAAATATCGTATTTGCAAGACTAAAAATTTTATTTAGTAGTATAATAGTAGCCGATTTGCGATAACACTGCTAGGCATTTGGATCTTATGACACTCTGCAAGATGGAATGTTAAGAGTTGCTCCTTTGGCTTCGAACAAATTACTAATTAAAAAACCCTTGTCAACAAGAAAAAGTTTCCTTTCAAAAGATCAAAGAAGCCTGGCTTGAGGATGGTCGGGATACCACTACTTTGTATTGGAATCTCAGAACAATCATAACGATGTCATATTCTCCATCCACCTAATTGTACATACCCCTAAAATTTAATTGTTTTATAGCATTATACATTGAATTTACCCAACAGCTAAATACATTGCTCACAAAATGTTCACTAACACCAAAGGAGACTGCTGGTATGACATGTTTGTACACAGCTTCATTACAGTAAGTACGTGTAATTGATCTTTAACGTTCACATCGCTCTGACAGCATGGTTGAATGCCATCGACTGTTCAAGTGAATTTGTATAAACATTCAAACTGAAGTCTTTTGAATACATTGAAATGCACTAGTTGCTTTTCATTCATCAGACACACACTGAACAACTGATTGTTTCCTTTGATAATTTTATGGGAGAGAGGAAGATCTGAAGTTTGTCTGGCAATTCATTAATTTGATTATTACTGCCGTTTTCACAAGTAAGAACTCCTGGAACGCTACATGAGGTGTCTGAAACACATGAAATAGTTACACATTTTGTAATATTATGTAATGAATTCATTTCTATTAAAATAAAGTAGTCAATTCATAACTACTAGAAATGCATAATAGAGAAGCAACATATCGTTTTGAACAGGAAGCCCAAGCTGTTGCATCCAGGAAATCTGATCCTCCTCATGTTAATCAGGTGGGTAAATGTCGGAAACTCCGATTTCTCCTTGATTCGATTTATGCCTTATCAGCAAATGTTTGTGTTAAAGGTCTTGACATTCTTTACAACCATGCTGAGTGCCTGCTTGAAAAATCAAAAGTTCTAGCATCATCTCAAGATTTCCACTGCACATTACGCAATGCTTCAGCAGATGATATCACCCGCTCTTCTGCAAATAAAAAGTTTGAAGCTCAAAGATTCTATACCATCAAGAAGCAATGCCATGTTCATTCACTTTTCAAAAAACCAGATTATACCCAGAAAGAAGATCTCAAAAACTTTATACAAAACAAAATAGAAAGATAATTAGATCAAATTATAATACACTTTTAGCCACTGTGATATTTTCGAATACTTTTTTGACAGCACTAAATGTTGGTGCACTGTTAATGGTTCTAGCATCCTACTATTAATTGCCTTAAAATTAGTTATCTACCTTTTTACAAGAGTCACTGTGATATTTTTGAGGACATTTTTTATGGCACTAAATGTTGGAGCACTGTTAGTGTTTCCACTATCCAATTATTAATTGCCTTTAAGATTAACTACCTTATTTGTTACAGAGTCACTGTGTTAAAATTGAAATTTTCTCACCACGCTGCTGGTAATAAAAGTATGATTCATAATTACCATTTCATACTTTACCATTAAGTTTAGGACGTTCATCCAAAAATTTCAAATTACCTGAATACTGAAATAAAATCAAAGACAAACCGTTCATACCTGATGTATGTACCTAAAATTACTGATACTACTTCTCATAAGTAATATGCAGCAGTCATTACATATAATATATCAATTTTTTTTATCATTCTAATTTTATTACTGATTGTCCCGTCCAGCAGGTGGCGAGTGAGCTGGTACCACTGTCTGCAGTGCGGGGGGAGGGGGCACTCGCTTCACCCCCTTACCCTTAGGAAGTTATGTCAAAATGACGCATTGCATCAAAATTTTTGTGCAGAAGGAATTTATATTTCTGATGTATTTGCTAAGAACCCACTAACAATTTGTAGTACCTGGTTGTGGTGCCTGTGCAAGGCAAACAGCCAGGCACATAACTTGAGATTTCTAAAATTTTTACTTCGCCAGGAGAAGTAGGAGAGAAAATGTAATGTGGTAGCAGAGAGAAAGGAGAATTCATATTGGATTTAGTTTCACACAAGACTGCCACTGATATTTAACAAACTAGAATGGAAATAATTATATTATTTACCATGAGACTACCATCATATGAATTTCCTTTATTAACTGTGTTTAAATGTTCCGCTCCTGTTCAAGAGGGCCGAAAATAAGAGTTTTCCGAAGTGTATATACAGAACAAATTCTGCAAATTACTGTGACGCTATAAAATAAGTTTTACATAAAAAACATACAAAATATGGTGTTTTCTGCTAGAACTAACAAAACTACCACAGAAAGCGTCTTCTTGCAGCACTAGACAAAGGGAGCACTAAAAAAGCTACTCTATTCCACGATATAAAACATGTTAAGCTGCAAATGACAACACTGCTCTACAATCCACAACAGTGTTAGAAGTAAGAATATAATTAATTATATCAAATTTCATTGCAACTAAGGAACCCATATGCGTTAAATAATTATAATAATTTTTTATTGCCAATATGCTTAAACATAATAACGTAATTATCGTAATTCCATCAAACAACTTGTTACTGTAAACAACAGAAAAAACGAAATTAAGTCAGTTATTCACTTGTCGTCGTCTGCTTTTCAACCAAAGACGTTACACGTATCGTCATTGCGACGTAACTTCCACTTGCGGTGGTGGTGGGGGGATTTCTGCTCGGCATCGAGTGTACTCACAGTCGTACGTGACCTCAGAGATGTGAAAAATGTCATGGTTAATACCATGGAGGAATTCCTTCCTCCATGGTTAATAAACATACAGACAATATGAGTCATAATCATAGTGAAAACAATCATATGTTACAAAGACAATTGAAGAGAATAAAAATAAACATTATTTTTTACAACTTAGTTTTGCAGAATGTCTTATTGAATTCAGTTAATTATTCTGTTCAAATTCTTGAATGGAGTAGGAGTTGCCAATAAGATAATTTCTCAGTTTGTCTTTAAATATATCTTTATTTTCTGCAAGCTGTTTTATACACTTGGGAAGTTTATTAAACAGATGTATCCCAGAATAATTAACACCTCTTTGTACTAATGACAAAGATGTTTGTGTTTTGTGCAAGTTATTTCTGTTTCTTGTATTGAAATTGTGTGCCTGTGAATTAGATGTTAACAGCTTAAAACGTTCTATGGAAAGCACACAAGGGAATCTATATACTGAGAAGTCATTGTAAGAATATTGAGTTTTTTAAAAAGTTGTCTGCTAGAAATTCTTGGCTTTACCCTACACAGCATCGTAATATCTCTTTTCGGTGCTACGAAAACTTTTTTACTTTGTGAAGAATTTCCGCATATAATTATGCCATATGAAATCACTGAATGGAAATACGAGGAGTACACCTGTTTGGTTAATTCTAGATCTGCTGTTAGAGAAAGCGTTCGTATTGCATAGGAGGCACTACTTAACTTCTTCAGTAGTGAAGTGATATGTTCGTACCAATAGCGTTTCTCATCTATTTTTATACCAACGAATTTTATGCTCTTAATTTCTAAGATTGTGTTATTTTTACAGCTTACTTGTAAATCCGGCTGTGCATAATTTTTTGATTCAAACCTAATATAATGTGTTTTTTCAAAATCTAATTTTAATGAATTTGCCTTAAACCAATTTTCTACTTCACTAAGTACTTCATTTATATTAAATTCTAGATTACTGTTTGGTGTTTTCTCACAGTCAGGTTAGTATCATCTTCAAATAAAACACTCTTAACTTTGTCAGATAAGTTTCCAGGAAGGTCATTGATGTATAACAAAAAGAGGAGGGGTCCTAGGACAGAGCCCTGTGGAATTCCATGTTTCATTTTCTACCAGTCTGATGAAGCATCGTTACTTATTTTAGAACCAAAAATTGAAACTTTTTGCATTCGACTTTCCATGTATGATTTAAACCATTTACCTGCTGTTCCATAAATGCCATAGTATTTTTCAAAAATAATTTATGATTTACACAGTCAAATGCTTTTGCTAGATCACAAAATATTTCTACAAGGCTCATTTTACTATTCAGTTCCTCAAATGTGTTATTTAAAAATGAATATATTGCCATTTCTATGAATGATCCTTTTTGGAACCCAAATTGTGAATTTGCGAGGACATTATACTATCATGCTTTATTACTGTATGATACAAGACTTTTTCAAAAATCTTTGAGAATCCGGAAACTAATGAAATGGAACGAAAGTTATATACCCATTTAACTTCCCCTTTTATAAACAACGGTTTTACAACTGCATATTTTAGTCTACTGGAAACACACCTTGCATTAAGGATTCATTACAAATGTGGGCAAGTACATGATTAATACCATCTGAATTTCTTTTCAGTAAGTCACATGAAATATTGTCATAGCTGGAAGATTTTTTAGGTTTTAATTGTTTCATGAGTTTATTTATTTCTGAGATGGTTTATTTGACAGAATTGAAAATAAATTACAAATTGTAGTCATTCGCGTAGATTAATGCTTAAGGAAGCTATTTTTGTTAAATTTGGAAATAAAAGTGGAATGTTTTTAATTAAAAAACGCTCTGGGATTGGTGATCGCTTTAGTGGCGTCACCTGCCTGTAGGTGCTGCGGCTGCGTATGGAGCGTTTCCCGCTTTCCAAGTTTTCAGCTATTTGTTTCTGGTTATCTCTTGTTACTAATAAGATTTTGTCTTGAATATAAAATAAAGAGCAATTTGTAGAAGCCTACAATGGGAAAATACCGATAATTATTTGTCGGGCTAACTATAGAAACAACCCCTGACTTTTATTCTACAGAGCTTGAAAATGTAATAACATCATTTCGAGAATCATTTATATTTAAACTGGGAGATAGAAATTAACAGAAATCCTTCATAAGGATGACAAAATATTAAATTAAGTTAGTTGTTTTAGAATACGTTAAATTTATGAGAAAAATGCAAGTTCAGTATAAGGTAAATAACTAGATGTTATTGACAATTTTTCTTAACTGCAGATAAATAATTATAGATAAATGACAATTTTTTCCTCAACGAAACTGAATTTATTGTTTATTTATTTATCGACCTCGTTCACTTCACCGCACGTAGAAACTGAAATGTTTAATTCACTTTTAATGAGAAGATCAGTAATAATGCCATGGTGTCCAGATAGCTGGATGGTTAAAGAATGCTATAGGAATTTGAAATCCTATGTTCGAACCTTGATTAGGATAATGTTTTTTTTCGTGTGTACTTTTTTCCGTTTCTGTTTGCTGTTTGTTGCTTTACAGAATCATGTTTTTATTCGAAAAAGTCATAAAACGTCATCAAACATTTGAAACATAAATTGCTGCCATACAAGAAAAAGAACCTTCCGATTTTAATTTTGAAACATACCAGAGATTCATTATCATTGCAAAAAAATCCAAGTGCTTGGCAGTGAATAATGGAATTTATTTTAACAATAACCCTTCACGCAATTCTCGCAACAGTTCTGGAACATTTTGAACATCCTTGTTTGGAATTTTTACGTGACGTTACAACTGCATGTTGCCTTTCTGACATAAATGCATCTGTTTAGGCACTATTTACTTTTAATGCGCAAATATATTTCAGTTTTTTTTTTTAAACTTTTTATCGGTGTGCAAGTAATGATCAGTTTCAGTTTTGAAGTCTTTTTTGGTTATGTTTCAAATGTTAAAAATACGCTTGCTATCATAAAATTTTTGAAACATTCAGAAAAAATTAATGTCTTGGTGGATTTTAGAAAACGATTATGCGGCGCTGCCAATAGCAACCAGTATCTAAAGAAAACGCTCACAAATAACAAAACATATTCCAAAGCGAGGACCGAACATAATAATCCTAACTTTACTGATACTCGCCTTAAACAGCATACTACATTATCTCAAAGAAATTATGGCGGAAATGATATTTATAGTAAATGATATGCGACTTAGTCCCAATGTCATCTGGGTTTCTATGATCAAGTTGCAGCGACTTTTTTTTCCTATTTCAGCTAATGCAATATCACTTACGTTTGTTTGGAGAGTTTTTATTGTTGTGGCTTTAGATTGATGTACTACACACTATTTATAAACCATATTTCCAACAATTTATACACAAATTCAGAGAAAAAAACAAATGTTACTTATGTAGAGTGAGGGCTTGCTGGCACGTGACGTCACGAGTGTTGTTGGCCCGCGCCAGGGAGCAAAGGAGTGTTTTGGCGGGCTTTCAAATACTCTAAATTTTACGAAAATAAACACTTTCGACAAAAAATAAATAGTACCCTCTAAATAACGTGTATCAATAAACTATTTAATACCATTTTCAAATAATAGACAAATAGCCTATTGTATCTCCACAAATCTATTTGGGAAAGCAGTCTGATGTAGTCTTAGGGCATTATGTGGGGATTGCTTTTCTATTCCTAATTTATTTCCAACTGAGGTAAAATGTTTGTTAAATAGTTTACAAACTTCCACTACTTCACTATGCACAGATAAATTTTGTTCCATTTTCTTGTCTTTAGAGTGATTGACAGATTTTCCTGTTTCAGTTTTTATTATATTCCAAATAGTTTTCATCTTATTGCCTGAATTCTCTATTTTCTCTGATCTGTTCTTGGCCTTTTTTATAACATTTATTTCGGTGCACAGCATTGCACCCGCCAAATCGAGTCAACGGCGGCACTGCCTACCCTTTTCTCGCAGTGATCCGTGCCATTATTGAATCTCCATTTCGTCTGTCGTATTAATGCTATATGTCTCAAATTTCTGTTACGCATAGTTATCAGCAATCGTAGCAAACGTACTAAATTTTATTACGTTACTGTTCTTAGTTCGGTTGTTATCAGGATGCAAACTACAGCCATTTTGTCACTGACTGACTGACTGACTGATGATCATCAAAATTCTAAGGCACTTCCCGTAGCCGTAGAAAGCTGAAATTTGGTACACAGATAACATTTTATCCACATATTATAAGAAAAGTCTGAAACTCATAAATTTTCATTTACCTACCCCCTTACCTACCCCTAACTTGAAATCGCTTTCTACCCTAATTACTTTATAAACCTCAGATTTTCATTGTAGAGTTAGATTACTATTTTTAACTGATGTGTTTAACTTTACTTCGTTCCTTTTCTTGCTTTGGAAGTTATTGAAATTCAAAATTTTATTTCGGCACAACACCCCGACATCAAAATTCCACTGTGTTTCCAGCAATCCTAGAACCAGTAATTTGGTACTCATATATGGTTTCATCCCTAAATCTTAAGAAAAATCTGATATTGGAGTTTTTCCCCGTATTTATTTAATTACAATCCCAAACATAAAAATTCTGGCATATATTTGCGGCTTAATTACTTTGCTCCGGATGAAGCTATAAACCTGAGATTTCTACACGTTATAGAGGCAAGCAAGTTTAAACAAAGCCTTAAATTTTACATTGTTCCTATAGTTAGTTTTGAAGTTACTTGTTATTTATTTGAGGTGGTAGTTAATCTAGCGGCAACGTTCATTGCTCGGCTGCGACGCACATTAATTGTTTGCAGATATTGGGGCATTGTTGGTAATAATATTGCTGATTTTCCCTGTATTTATTCAATGGCAACCCAAACGTTCTGGTACATATTTGCAGGTTAATTGATTTGTTTTGGATGAAGCTATATGCTCAAACCGTCTCATGAAGAGATTCAATTTCCAACGTATTTAAAAACAGAAAAACTAAAGAGGGTGATTAACTAAGGGTAGCTTTATTTCAGATTGGTGTTTTCTTTTTTCTTTATCATGAGCATCCAGTTCTTGAGTTCTAATTACTTAGCTGCTCGTGCTCTGCTAGCGCTACACTTTAGGCCAGGTTTACGGGCGCGAGGCATGTCAAAAAGGAAGACAAAATAAGCAGGTACCAGAAAGTTTCAGGCAGACACATAATAATAGTATATTTCAGAGCAAATAAACCTGTATACTAAATAATACGTTTTTTCTCTAAACGAAATTTAATAACAAATCATACACTAACAAATCGCGCGAGAAGCACAGCTTGAGCAACCGACGTAACATTACAGACTAACACACGTCATCATTCCATTAGTTCTAAAAATTTCGTGAATTCAACTGTTATTCATACCGATAAAAAATGTCCGGTGTCCTTCCTACAGATACAAAGTATTTCCTTGTCGAATTCCATCATTATCGATGTAGCCTTTTAGTCGTCAAAACGTAACAAATAACGAAGACCTACTTCCGCATTGATGATTTGGATTCACGGCAGTGCAGCTGCCAAGTCGAGTCAACGGTTGCATTATCTACCCTTTTCTCGAAGCGATTCGAGCCATTTTTTAATCTCAATTTCGTCGGTCGTATTTATGCTACATATCTCAGATTTCTGTTACGCATAGATTTCAGCACTCTTAGCAAATGTACTAAATTTATTTCGTTACTGTTCTTAGTTCGTAGAGCTGTAAAAGTAACGATGTATTCGTTACTGAGTAACGGGTTCGTCGCCTGACTCGAAGTACCGATCGTTACCCACTTAATTTCGGTACTAGCATGTTTCGTTACTCGCATTTGTCGTATAGATACGAACACGATCCAGCTCCCGCAGATAACTAATTTTGGCATCGTAAAGACTAATATTGTACTTTTTATTTTGTTTAACATTAAAATTTACAGTTGCATAATTTGTAAACAGAAAAATTGTATGGAAAATTTGAGATATTTACTGTTTTTTCATTGATAGTTCATTAGTGAGGTTTATTGAGTCCAAAAATTTGTGAAATTTGTTTATTTTAAGAATTGATATTTTATTTTATAGTGTAATTTACAATATAAAAGAGTTTTTGATATATATGTCTACACTTGTTATGTTCTAATAATATTTAATAAAACTGCAATGGAGCGTACGCTCCAGTGGCAATTCCCCTACACACTCATCTTCCCCCGTTTCTTGCATCTACCTACATTTGCCCTCTAAAAATTTTAAATTTAAATTCTTTCAACGTTTCTGGTAAATTATTCATAATTTCTCTTGGTAACTTATTCCAATCCCTGAAACCCTTACCTAAAAAGAGAATCTTCCTAAATCCTTGTGCCTGAAATGGAGTGCAAGATTGTGGTCATGGTCATATTTTCCCTTCCAAGCATTACTTTTAATTTTTACACCAACATTATTCCATGCATTACCATCAATAACACGCCTTGTACACTCCCATGAACCTCTTCACCTTCCTCCTGTCTTCCAATGAATCCCATTCCAACTCTTTTATCATATCTCTTACTGATTGCGTTCTGCGATAATTTCCAGAAACAAATCCAGCAGCCCTTTTTTGCAGTTAGAGAATTCCGTAAACATAGAACAAGTTACAATGACTGTATTCCTTTTGCCTGGTGCTAGTTATAGTATTATTATTGCAGGATCCATATGATCAATCATCAATGCGGTTCTGGCTTTGATGTTGAATGTTTGTTGTAACTATAACTGCGACGCAACAGCCCTTTTTTGCAGTTACAGAATTCCATAAACATAGAACAAGTTACAATGACAGTATTCCTTTTGCCTGGTGTTAGTTATTGTATTATTATAGCAGGATCTATATGATCAATCATCAATGCGGTTCTGGCTTTGATATTGAATGTTTGTTGTAACTATAACTGCGACGCAACAGCCCTTTTTTGCAGTTACAGAATTCCATAAACATAGAACAAGTTACAATGACTTTATTCCTTTTGCCTGGTGTTAGTTATTGTATTATTATCGCAGGATCAATATGATCAATCATCAATGCGGTACTGGCTTTGATATTGAATGTTTGTTGTAACTATAACTGCGACGCAACAGCCCTTTTTTGCAGTTTCAGAATTCCATAAACATAGCACAAGTTACAATGACAGTATTCCTTTTGCCTGGTGTTAGTTATTGTATTATTATCGCAGGATCCATATGATCAATCATCAATGCGGTTCTGGCTTTGATGTTGAATGTTTGTTGTAACTATAACTACGACGCAACAACAATTAAGTTAATCGCATGTTTGTCCTGAACCTTTGTTATTGATTTAAAAGTTTTGAATATTGATAGTTTTAAAATGGAACAATTAACGCTGGAGTCAATAGTATTTAGCCTGAAGGCCCGATTTAATGCTATGTTCACATTTATTTTAACAAACCCATCACAAAAAGATGAATAATTTACAAAAATATATGAAAACTGTAAAGGAAGACAATGGTGAAACCTCCTATCTAAAAACGAAATACTTTGATGAGATTATAATATTTGTTAAATACAGGTCCCATTATCACATCAGGCTTCTATGCAGGGTTTTGAGCAGGCTACTTTAAAAAATAACCATCATTAGTTATTGTCACCAGATATGTCACTGTCAGGCGAAAGTTCATGTTTTTTTTTTTTAATTAGATTGTTCTTTCGAATATAATATTGATTACAGTAAACCAAGTGTACATTCGGAGGTTTTCCGTAAGTTCCATGTACTTAAGTTTCATACAAATGTACAACTTACTTAAACTTATTTTACTAATTACACAATTTACTTAAACTTTACCAAGTACGAACGAAGTCGTCCCGTATGCGATGCGATGCGAAGCAATGCTTCAGGCTAGTGTTCGATTGTACCCAAAGTAACGAAAGTAACGAGTAACGAAACGATACGATAGTAATTAAGTTATCCTGTACACAGCGTGACTTCATGCTATTGTTCAATTGTTCCGAAAGTAACGATTCGAAAGTAACGGGTATTGATTGGTTTAGTAACAAATACATATGGGTACAGAATTTCTCGTTACTTTTACAGCTCCATTAGTTCGGTTGTTATTAGGATACAAACTACAGCGATTTTGTCACTCACTCATTCACTCACTCACTGACTGACTGATGATTATCAAAATTCTAAGGCACCTCTCGTAGACGAAGAAAGTTGAAATTTTTGTACACAGATAACATTTTATCCACATATTATAAGAATAGTCTGAAACTTGTAAATTTCCATATACTTACTCTTTAACCTACCCCTAACATGAAATCGCTTTCTACTTTATAAACCCCAGATATTCACTGTAGAGTTAGCTTACTATGTTTAACTAATGTGATTAATTTTGCTTCTTTCCTTTTCTTACTTTGGAAGTTATTGAAATTCAAAATTTTATTTTGGCACATCACCCCGACATTAAAATTCCACTGTACTTCCAGTAATCCTAGAAACCAGTAATTTGGTACTCATATATGGTTTCATCCATAATTCATAAGAAAAATCTGATATTGGAGTTTTTCCCCGTATTCATTTAATTATAATCCCAAACATGACAAATTCTGGCTTATATTTGCGGCCTAATTACTTTTCTCCGTATGAAGCTATAAACTTGAGATTTCTATGCTATATAGAGGCAAGCAAGTTTAACAAATGCCTTAAACTTTACTATTGCAGGGGGTGGTTGTAGGAGGTGGTTGTTTCTGCCTCTGCCGCTCGCGGGTCTCATGCCCGGCGTCCACAGTCCCGTCGCTCCCGGTTTGAGGCTGGGGGTTCAGAGGGATCGCGTCCTTTGCTGGAAGGAAGGCTTGTGGGTAGTCAAGCTGCAACTAAGCGCACTGCGGTGTTCGCCGCAGCTCAAGTGCAGTGAGCAACCTTGCCCTGACTGCTCCGGTGTTGGGGGTGTCCTGGTGAATGAAGACCAAGCACCCCAGGGGCGTAGTGCATCCCTGCTGCCAGCGCAGCATAGTCCCTGGAGTCGAATGAAGGGGCCAGTTCTTGGTTGCGGTTCGCCGCCTCTGGGACTCAGGGTTGCTCCCCTGCTTGTGGGAGCCCATCTCTATGTTGATATAGTAGGTTCACTACATAGGTGTGAACCGGTAGCCCATTGGCTTGCCAAGGGTGGGACAGCATACACCTTGTGAACGTTGTGGGGACCCTCGGACCTCTGCAGCGGGATCGTGCGCAGCGATGGTTTTCTGTGGAGCTGGGACTGGTGCGTGGGAACCGAGCTCGCACTGGACACAGGTGTCGGGCGGGTGCGGGGGGAAAGCGTACTAGGAGCAACGTCCCTAGTGTGGGAAGCTGCATATTCAGGGACGATACGTTCGGTCTGCTGGCGTGGTGGAACATGCAAGGGGCATTCTTGCGCTACCCCTGGTCGCTACAGCTTTCGCCCAGTGATTTGGGTGGGGCCGGGGGTTTCGTATAGGAACGACAGACAGGCATTCATATGCTATACGGCCAGATTTTGGAAGGGTATTCGGCCTGGTTCGTGGCGGGCGCCGCCTCCGCGCGGTTGCCGTGAGCACTCATAAAGGGTGGCGAAAGTCGCCTTGTTTCACCGTCCCTGCTGTAATGGCTGATAGTTCGGAAGAGCCCAATTCCACGGTGGGGGCGTAGTGGTGGTGGTGGGTATCCGCAACATGGTTCTTGAGGAGGTTGTGATTTCTTCCGGTACACCGAGGAAGGATCCTAGCGCCTATAAAGCGGCTGCTGGTGAAGCTTGCGGCGATCAAACGAGACTCATTGTATTTATTGAATGGCAACCCAAACGTGAAACGTTCCGGTACATATTTGCCGGTTAATTCCTTTGTTCTGGATGAAGCTATATGCTCAAACCGTCGAACCTGTGGCATGAAGAGAATCAATTTCCAAAATATTTAAAAACAGAAAAACAAAAGAAGGTGCGGGGATGTGTGTGTGTGTGTTTTTGAATGCTGCAGCGATTGTAACACATTGTTCATCTGAGTTATACGATTACCAATTTAACCTGATAAAACAACTTAGCTTTCTTTTCGTACGAATCGAAAATGCATTTTCACCATTGCCATGAATGCATAGTTTTACAGTTTGGTTCGGGTCTCTATTCCACATAAACGCTAAATCGCTTTTGCTACTAATCGAAAATACATATGCGCCATTGCCTTGGATGTATAATTTTACAGCTTGGTCCAGGATGTATTTTCACGTGAACACCTAATGTAGTTGGTGAATAGAAACATGGCCTCATAACAATTAACTTCGCCATATGTCATATTTCCTTCTTGGGTCCCTGGCGTTGCGTGCTAGCCTAGATCAACAAGTTTAACCAATATCTTAAATTTTAATTTGTTCCTGTGCTTATTTTTTTTATTTTTTTAACTGCTTAATGTCTCTTAACAGTGAGGTCTTTAGAGACGGGAAAGGGTGGAGGGCAAGGAATGGGAAGGAATTCGGCCATGGCATTTTGAAGGAAGCATCCCGGCATTCGTCTGGAGTGATTTGGGGAAACCATGGAAAACCAAAATCTGGATGCCCGGACGGGGATTCGAACCGATGTCCTCCCGAATGCGAGGCCAGAACGCTAGCTTAGTTTGGAATTTACTATTAATTTTGTTCATGGTGGTATTGAAACCAACGGCAATTGCTCGGCTACGGCGCACACTCACTGTTTTCAGGGAGTGAGGAATTGTTGGTAACATAAATTGATGTCTTAAATTCTGAAATGTTCTTATCCAGTGATTTTCAAATGGAATAATTACATTTGAGAGGCGATTCAGAATAAGCGATAAATTTACAAAAAGAAATAAAATCCCACAAAAAAATTCTTGTAAAAATAGGTCAAGTCTCGTGTTCGTGTAGCGACAAAAAGTTATGAGATCTTCTTCTGAGCCAAGTCTACACTTAACAGTGTGTATTCACTTCACTTTGTGAAACAGAATCGTTTCTCTCGGTGTCATAGATCGTTTATTTAGGATAAAAAAAAATCTGATGACTTGGCCATTATGTCATAATTTTTACTGAGATTGGGGGAACAATACAGGATGTATCAAAAAGAATCATCCAATTTGGTACGTCTACATTTCTGAAACTAATAAACATATACAATGAATGCTGTTACTCAAAAAGTTTTTTTCATACTTTTTCATAGTTGTTCAATATGCCCGCCTTGAGATGCACCGCATAAGTCAATGCGGTATTCATATTCTTTCCACAATGTAGCGAGCATGTCTTGAGTGACAGCTTCCATAGCTGCTGTTATGCGATGTCTCAGTTTATTCGATGTTGTTAGTAACGGGGGCACATAAGCATAGTCTTTTATAAACCTCCACAAGATTGCTGAGGGCTCCTTGTGAATGTATGGCGGATGCATTCAACGTCTGCGTCAGACACTCGGGGGCGACCCAGCGATTTGCCTTTACATAAACAACATGTTTCTCTGAATTATTCATGCCATCGTCTAATGCTCAGTGCTGTAGGAGGATCCACATCATACCTAGTACGAAAGTCACGCTGAACAGTTGTTACTGACCCGCACTCAGTGCCGGATCTAAGGGGGGGGGGGGGCAAACCGGGGCTCTTGCCCCAGGCGACAACATCAGGGGGGCGCCAAAATCATGTGTTGGTGGAATCTTTTTATTAGCGCCAGGGCGAAATATTCATGTGCTGCTGACCCTTTTTTTTAGGTAAAGCGCCGTAGTACACTGACCGCGGCGGCAACTTGAAAGTTCATTGTTCTGTGACAGAGCGGCCTTAAATCAAATTCATTCCTTCATTGTTAGTGGGAACTCCTGATATTCTTATATGATATTCCACTTTTCTGCCACACTCCATTATATCCCTTCATTCTAAACTGAAATCGATAAATGATGTATCATTTTAAAGATTAAGGTCTCCACTTTGGCCACATCATATTTTAAGAAAGGAATTTTTTGGAATTTGATCCTTAAAAGGCAAAAGTATTATTATTTACATAACGAATTCTTTTCTGACGAGCCGATTATCTGCCTTGATACCTAACGGAAATCGACAAACAAGGTATCATTTTAAAGATTAAGGTCTCCTTTTTTTTTGTCACGAGGCATTTATATCCCTTGATACTAAACTGAAATTGAGAAATGAGATATCATTTTAAAGCTTAAAGTCTCCGCTTTGGTTATACATATTTTAAGAAAGGAATTTTTCGGAATTCGATCCTTCATCGGCAATATTTCTACATCATGTTTGTTACGAGTAATTTGTTTCCTTTGATACATTACTGAAATATATATATGAGATATTATTTGTAAGATTAACGTCTCCACCTAAGTAATATCATAAATTAAGAAAGAAATTATTGGAATTTGGCTCTTAAAGCAGATACAATATTTAAAATGTAATTGTAATAACTATTTTCTTTATTTTATTTTATTTATGGCTTTAGCCAAAGGCTAATACAGCCAATAACCTCATACAATACATTCGATTCATTTTAAATTACGCCTTTAGTACATTTAACATACAGGGAAAATATCTCGACCACTTCCTTGCTCAGAAATGAGAGAGATTGCATCAGAGAAGTTATATCAGTTATATTCAGACCATTTTCTAGCAGTTGTTTTCTCGCTGATTGATGTTGCTTGCAGCTCAACATGAAGTGATAAATATCCTCTACAGAATCACATGATGGGCACATCGGCGAATACATCAACCGTATGACGTATTTTTTGTCAAGTAAAAAAGCGTGTTCTGTCCCAAGTCTGTTCATTAAAGTCATTTCTTTCCTGTTCAGTTTTAGTTGGGCGTACCATGGCTTGCTTACTATGTTGTTGCAGATGGCTCGATACCAAAGTCCCTTTCCCTGGCAGTCGGCAAGCCATCTCTTCTCCCACTCAGTCTTAAGTGTTGGTAACAATGGCCTCTAAGTCTGTGTAGGGTACGAAAACTTTTTCTGTTTCTGCAGCAGTAAGGTGATGACGTGCTGTTCTGTCTGCTGCCTCATTTCCCGTCACCCCAACATGGCTTGGTACCAATTGGAACTGCACTTGTATTCCTTCTACCGATAGCTTCAGAAGTTTCCTGGCTATATCACACACCAAATAGTTCCACATCTTCCTTTTGACAATTCCATGATTGCCTGTAGGGCACTTCTAGAATCTGTACACATCACTATATTTGATTGAGCGGTCGAATGAATGTATTGCAGTACTTTTAGAATGGCATAAAGCTCAGAGGAGAAAGTCGAAAACTGACTTGGTAACCTGTAAGCTTCGCGAACGCAGCGACTAGGGTGTACAAACAGCGGAAGCCTTTCCTTTTTCATTTGAGCCGTCTGTAAAAATTTTGTGCCACTTCTTCCATCTCGAGTTCAGTGCTTCTAGTGTGAGGCACTTCAGTGTAATAGGCAAAATTGTAATTATAATATTCAAAGTGGAATAGAAGTAAAGTTACAGCAATAAGCTGTGAGGCGGTCGGTGTGGTGGACATTGGCCGAGGAAAGTAGGTTTCACTAGCGTCAGCGGTTGAGCAAACAATCAGCTGCAATCCTGCAAAGCGGTCGCCAGCGAAAGCTCGAGAAGGTAATGTAAACAGCTGACCCACTAATGGGAGCAATACGTGACCAGCCATCGTGAAGCTTCTAGAACACGATGGAAGGGCATCGCCTAGCCGCATGGTTAGGAAAGCGGTCACGCTGTCGTCACTCTGGGGGGCACGATATAAGGACACGCCCCGGGGTCGTAAGAGGTCAGTCACCGTTAGAACATTGGACGACAGTCACTATGTCGATTTAAGTATCAGCCGCCGCGCGCCACGCCCGCCTGACTGACTATTGCTACCGCACGATGATAGTCAGCGTATCTGCCCAATTAGACTATTAGCAAGCTATGGAGTTCTATTGCAGGGGAGCCACTTAAGATGTATTGGTTGAAGTTGGAAATCAATAAACCGAATAGGTGTACCAATTGGCTCTTTCTGTAGAAGTTCACTTCATTACCATTTGCTCCTCAAGGAGTTTAGTAGCATCTGCTAACTTCCAAGACGGGAGGAACGCCAGCGCTGTGTCATCAAGTAATCTGCCTGACAAGTAAGTTCCATCGACCGACACGGCGGTATAGCATACTCAGCCTGTCCCTGACAAATCTGTAGTGGGCAAACCTTCCATTATAATTGGTGATCAGTTGTGGGTTTCGAACCAGCCATCGGCCAGAGAACAAGTTGTTCAATGGATCCGAGGTCTAAGCTGAACGCAGCGCAAGAAGAAGAAGCAGAAGCCAAAAACAGCGGAGATGATAGGCCTTGACTAAATTTGGCACAGGAAACAAGGGGGCTGTGGCGCGCATGAAATTTCGGCAGTCACGCGGCATCGCGGCAAGAAGCAACTATTCGAACGGCGCGGGGCACTAGCAGTCGCAGAGGCACCTGGCGGCGGGAGCAGTGGCAGTCTTTGGAGCTGCCGATTGCAGTTCGGGCCAGATGTCAGACGGAGTTAGTCTTCGAGCAGAGCAGGAGCTGTGCAGCCAGCGGCGCGGGTCGACTTCTCACGTGGTCGAAGTGGGCGTGGCATCAATCTTCCATACGGGGTGAGTAGTTTTCAACCCAAATAATGACAAGTAAAGGCACTCACCGTGCAACAAAGTGGTAAGTGAAATTAGCCAGAGAGTTGAGAACTTAGAAGTTCAGACAGCTTTAGCTAAAGACGAAATGAGGGAGTTGCAATTACTAAGCACTTTTCTGTCTCCAAGTTTGACATTCAGTGGCGAACTGGGAGAGAGTGTGAAAGATTTCTTTTCACGTTATAAAAATATAGTAAATATATTTTCCCTTGTCTTCTCAAACAAAATTGCGCATTTTAAAGTCCCGTCTGGCGGGAGCAGCATTTCGGCACATATCTGTTGACCATAATTGTAAAATAGCGGAAACATATGAAGGTCTCAAGGTTGAGATGATTAAAAGATTTGAACCTAAACGTAGCACTATGTTTTACCGAGAGAAGCTACGCAATATTAAGAGAAGGAGCGCGGAATCCCTTCAGGGTTCGCGGACAGGATTAAGGCAATAAATGACAACACGTACGAATTGACAGGTGATGAGAAACAGGATCTAATCACGTCCTATGAGGCTGATCAACGTCTTTTAGAAACGTGGTTATCAGGAATAGATAGTGAATTGTACCAACAGATAGCACTTAAGAGACCTAGTACATTTGAACAAGCATTACAGTTCGGCATATTGTTCGAACAAGTGAAAAGCAGGTCGGCTGGAGGTAAGCCCAGACAGTATAACCAAGTGTTCTACACCCAAAAAATAGTAAAATGTTTCTTCTGTGGAAGAAATGGCCACCTCCAGAGAAATTGTTTTCATAATCCACAAAACCAGAGATCAACCTCCACAGAATAGGTTTTCGAGCTCTAGAGGTAAAGTCGAAACTCCATGCTCGCAATGTCAGCATAAGAACCAACAGGAAGGTAATCATGGTACTAGAAAGGGTCATTGGAATAGCAATAATCAGTACAAGGGCAAACCAAAGCAATGGTCTAAGAATGGAAGCTCGTATGGGGCCAGCAGTGACAAGGTAAGTGAAAAAATAGTTAAGCAAACTCAAGCTTCGCCTAACCAGTCGGAAAACTGAAGCAAGGTAACTGTGAGCCCGCCCTGTTACCTGACATTAGAATCCCAATAGCCCAAACTTGGGATAGTCTTGGGCAACAATCAGGGGACCTCACAGTTATAGCTAACTACGATGGAAGTATCTGTAATTTTCTATTAGACTCTGGCGCGAGTTGTAACCTGTTGTGTGAAGAGACATGTGGAACAGAAGGGCTAAACCCACCCAACTGCAAAATAGTAGGGTTAGATGCTTCTAATGAAGTACCAGTACGTGGAGTTAAAGATGTAGAATTTCAAATTGGGGGAAAATATTTTTTGACAACGGTATATGTGGTACCATCCTTAGGTCCAAAAATAGATGGGATTCTTGGATTACCATTTTTACTACAGTACAAAGCGGTTTTGGAATTTTCTGTCAGCACTATTAGTCTTAGGAATTGCCGTGGCAAACGCCAGCTAGTAATGCTCAAAGACCCTAAAAATGTTTAGTGGGGAGGGCAGACGTGCAATCCCCTTCAGAAAAGACGCATTGGTCAATAGTAAAATCCCATGCTGTGTATAAAGTTCCAAGCTCCTCAGGGAGAATCTTTCACATTCCAGTTCCTAAGGGAATAGAGGTGGAAGTTGTGACTACCGTGGTAATAGATCCTTTGCCCGTGAACAAGTTTTTGGATCAAAAAAGAACATATGTTAAACGAAGTATATGTGAGGTTAGCATGAGTAAAGGCAAGGTTTCCTGTCATACTAGAAAACTTCGGGAATGGCACTGTAGAGATTCCTCGGAAACAAACATTAGCTAATGTGTCAGTGTTAAGCGACGATGATTTTTTGCAAACCACTTCTCGCTCAGGTGAAGTGATAGCATAGATATAAAGCAGATAAGTTGTGGTTCGGCCGTACCAGTAATTGATTTTAAGGATAAAATAAGTCATTTGCCAGATCAGCAACAAAAAATTAGAAGCATTGTTAAATGAATATATAACGTTATTTGCACCTAAGCAAGCGTTACATGCAACCAGCCTGGTGAAACATCATATCATAACGGGGGATGCCGCGCCAATCAAAATGAAACCATATCGAGTTCCCGTAAACCAAAGGAAAATCCTTGATGAATTAATCGAGCAGCAATTGAGAGATGGTATTATTTGCGAATCCGAATCACCGTGGTCCTCACCAGTAGTGTTAATCCCTAAAAAATCGATCGATGAGGATGTACAATATCGTTTCTGCGTCGACTAACGACGACTGAATAAAGTTACTGTACCAGACGTGTACCCCTTGCCTTCCATTTCCGAAACGGTTGATTATTTGTCAAATTGCCAGTACTTTTCCACCCTAGACTTGAAGTCGGGTTACCACCAAGTAAGTATGGCAGATCAGGACATCCCAAAAACCGGATTTTGCACACCCAACGGCCTTTTTGAGTTTTGTAAAATGCCGTATGGTTTGCTGAATGCAGGTCCGACGTTCCAGCGTCTTTTGGACACCATTCTCAGGCAAATAAAAACGCAATATTGTTTAGTTTATGTAGACGATATCGTCGTATTTCTAAATCGTTTGAGAGCACATAAACCACCTCAGAGAGGTGTTCGAGCGTCTCAGAAAAGCTAACTTAACTTTATCTTACAAGAAATGTCATTTCATCCATGAGGAGATTGAATACCTATGCCATTTAATTTCGAAAGAGGGAGTGAAACCCCACCCATGATTAGTTTCCGCAGCAAAAGATTTCCCCACCCCTAAGAATATCAAAGAGTTGCAATCTTTCCTTGGATTGTCTAATTACTACCGAAAGTTCATAAAATGATACGCTCAAATAGCAAAACCCTTAACGAGGTTGTTATTGAAATATGCTAACTTCATTTGGACAGAAGAATGTCAAAAAGCGATGGACACTTTAAAAGAGGTTTTAACAACACAACCTTTGTTGTAGATTCCTGACTACTTACGTCGTTTTCGGTTTACTGTGGATTGTAGTCAATACGCGTGTGGTGCAGTCCTCTATCAGGACTTCAATGGAGTACAAAAACCTATATCTTACGCGTCAAGACAATTGAGTGCAGCAGAATCAAATTACTCAGTTTCAGAACGTGAACTGGTTGGTTTAGTCTGGGGAATTAAATATTACCGCACCTATCTTTGGGGTCGTGAGTTCGATGTAGTTACCGATCACAGCGCTCTTCAATGGTCGTTAAATTTGAAGGACCCTTCAGGTAGATTGATGAGATGGGCGTTATTACTCGCAGAATACCAATATAAAGTAATTGTGAAACCTGGTCGGGAAATAGGGCATGCTGACGGACTAAGCAGAAAGGTTAGAACGCTGAGCACGCAGCAACCACTGTCGTTAGCACAATTATCGCTGCATCAGTCCCGTGACCCGCAATGCGTAAAGTGACGTCAACATCCACGCTTTGTTATGCATGGCGAAGTGTAACACCGGAAAACAAAGCAAGGCGATTGCGTGGTTGTACCTGAAATACTACGAGAGTTAGTTATGAAGCTACACCATGACTCATTCTATGGTTGTCACGCGGGTTATAAGAACACAAATCGTTTGATTGCTAGAGCCTACTGGTGGCCCTCGAGGCAAGCGGACGTACGGCAGTATGTTGCGAGTTGCCTAACTTGCAGTAAGCGCGCGGGAGAATCGGGGTGTAGGGAAAAGTTACAACCATTACCAGAGACCACCCAACCCTTTCAAAGAATTCATGTTGACGTGGTTGGCCCAGTAACTAGGAGCGACCAAGGAAACGCTTACATCCTCATCATAATAGACGCGTTTTCGAGGTACTTAGTGATGATACCCCTCCCGGACCAGAAGGCAGAGACCATAGCAAGAGCGTTCGCAGTGCAATTAGGTATTGGTGCACGGAGCGCCTTTTTCAATTTTATCCTACAGAGGATCGTAATTTTCTATCGGAAATTTTCACAGAAACATGTAAATTATTGGGCATCGAGAAATTAAAGACGTCAGCATTAAATCCAAAATGCAACGGTAAAGCGGAGATGAACGCACAGGACAATAATAAAAGCATTGAGCTGTTATGTTAACAGATCACTCAAAAACTTGGATACGATCTTACCATTTATAGTTAGTGCATACAATTATAAAATCCATTCCTCGACAAATAAAACCCCATACGAAGTACTTATATGGTTATGAGATGAGGTCACCATTCGCCTTAGCTCCGGTTCCTAAAGACATAAATAACCCAGAGGTTAGGGGTCTGGCACATAAGCTAAAGCGAATTTGGAGCAGTGTAAAGAAATCTAACGCAGCCGCATTCGCTAGGCAAGCAAAGCAGTACAACAAAAAGGCCCACCCACAAGAAATTTTGTCAGGATCGTTCATTTTGTTGAATAAACCCTACAGGAAACGGGGAACTACCTCCAAATTCAACGCTACATGGGAAGGTCCATTTGAAGTCTTATCTTTGCCATCTAACGTAACCTTGGAAATAAAACTACCAGATAGAAATGCGATTGTAAATAAAAACAGAGTTAAACCATATGTATGGCGTAAAAGTGATCAACAGTTGCTAGGCAACGTCGATAAATCACCAGCGGGTAAAGTAGTTCGAGAACCGAACACTGAACCACAAGCAGGAGCCATACCCAACCAACACTATCAATTGCGAAATCGCACTAGTAGTAAGCTTTCGCTAGCACCGACGAAAAGTCATAGCACGCAAGGAGATGCGGACGGAAAGGTAAGTCCAGAAAACCGGGCGCAGCAGCGCTACAACCTGAGAAATCGAAATAAAGATTAAATAAATAAATAAAAATAAAAATAGTAATAATAATAATAATAATAATAAAATCCATAGTATCGTGCAATAATTAGCAAAGTCACAACAGCCATGCGTATGTCTTACTTGAAAGATAGAAAAGATGCTAGTAAGTTGAAAAAATATAGTTTGCGTGAGGTATTCATAAATGTTTTTCATTGAGTTGTATTAAACGGAAATTGTAGTGATAAATGGGTTGAATACTGCTCTACCTCAAGAACAAAATGCCAATGCATAAACAAAACTACTCCAGTACACACACACCCACCATCACATAATCGCAAACAAAACAAACAAGTGAAAGGAGGGCACATGTGTGTAACATGAAGTTAACAGTCCAGCATTCTGTCACAAGACTTGTGTTCTGCAGGATTGCTGACTACGATCGGTGAGTGACCTGGTTAGCAGCGATTCAGCGCTTCGCAGTGTCAGCTTTGCTGAGCAGACTGTAAGCAGTGCAGTGTGTAAACACGGACCAGAATAAGTATCTGACAATTTATAAACAATAGTGGTTAAAGAAGAGTTTTGTGTAATTGTAAGAGTAATTAAGGATTAGTCTGTGGTAGTAAGTGAGTTAAACCAAAGACAGCGTGCAATTAGAGAAGTATAAATACTATTCCTTCTAATAAGCAAAAATGGGTTTCCAGATAATATTAGCAATAGTACTAGTAATGTCACAGGAAATAGGATTTTCTATATGTTATAAGGTTACACCTCTAGCCAATGGAGTAATTTTTGTCAAAGAACAGGATGTAATTCATTCCCCATATACATGGTCGGTGATTGCACAAATCGATTTTACGGAACTTCGTAACCATAGCGTACAGTTGAGCAACATTTTTCAATCACTGGATGATTCCTTCCAAAACTTGCCATCCTACGACGAAGATATAACGCACACATTAATAGTAAATTTAAGAACCCTATATGCTTCTTTAAACGAAGAGTACCAAAATTTAGTAGAATTATTGCCCAAGGGAAATAGAAGGTCGAAGAGAGGTTGGATAAATCTAGGAGGATCTATTTTAAAACAGGTACTAGGTACCGCAACAGAGCAAGACGTAAAAAAATTAAATAACCGGTTAGTTGGATTAGAAAAGCTGACTCGAAATTTAGAAATCAGTGCGGAAAAACAAATTTTGTTAACTAAGAATTTGGAATGTGCAGTCACGAATTCAACTTTTGTTATTTCAAAATTAGCACACACATTCACGTCTAAAGTAGCGGAAGTACAAACAACCCTCAATCAGAATCTAAAAGAGTTGGAAAAAGTTTTTGTCAAACAACTATACTGTACCCAGTTGTTGCAACAGTTAATATTGACAGTCACAAACACTAAAATTGAGCTCACCAAGCTACGAATTGCATTGATACAAGCTTCAAATGGAAAATTGAGCGATGTTTTGCATTCCACCTAAGGTATACCTTCAGCACTTGCAGATAATTCAAAAACATTTAGGAGCCCAAAGTTATATGTTATTCCCTTGCAACCTAGAATACATATATCGGTATTACCAAATTGTCACAGTTAATGTAGTATTGATGGATGAACAGTTAAGGATCATTATAGACATCCCAATCGGCACAACTGATTCTGTTTTAACAAGATATTCAATACACACTTTTCCAGTAGCGTGGGAACAAACGAACCATTTCATACAATGGGAACACACACGAGGTATTATTGTTGACCCAAAGCCAAAATTCATATGCTGTAGTAAACAACAAAGATTTCGAGAAATGCCATAATTCAGCGATAACGATTTGTCCTTTGTTAACGTTACATGACAGAAATTTTCCCTAGCTGTGAAACCTCTATGTTTTTTGCAAACAATTTTTCCAGCCTTTGCCAGAGACAATTTTTATCCATACATCGTCCGTATGTGGCACCAATAAAACAAAACTGGGTGTTCACAATGGTAAAACCGCAAGAGATAACGGTCACTTGTTGGAATGAACAGCTAAATCAAACAGTTGACAGAATTAAGCTAGTATCTTCAGGAATTATTGAACAGGCAGGACAGTGCCAGTTCCTGGGTGAAAATTTTCTTATACCAGTCGTACATAATGTCCTAAGTTCAATCAATATTTCCTTTCCCAATTACGTATTACCCACTTTCGATAAACAGATATACCATAATCCAAAATTACTGCAACTAAATCAGACGAACCCAGCAATACTCACTTCAGAAATAAACAAACATCTACAACAAACTAGAGATGCCATAAAATACAATCATTCATTGGCTAATATAGAAACGCAAGTACAACTCCAAAATAGGCATAAGACTCTAGTAACATCCATTAGTTTAACATCAATTGTATCCATATCCATTATAAATATTCTTATATTATGTGTATGCAAGAGTTACTCCAAAAAACTAGCAAAATTTAAAGTAAACACACAATTACCTACAGCATCACAAATTTTCATGTCAGTACCAGCTACCAGCAGAAATGATAGCAATAATGTACAAACCAGTGACAAAAGATGCTAGTGCACAGTGTATCAAAACTAATGTCAACCTTTTGTTGTACAGGGTTGGACCTCGACCAGAAGATTCATTTTGAAACAATTTTACATGGTTGTCTAGAATTTGTAACCCCGCAAGAGAATTCCATAGCGCAGTAAAACACATCTGAATAAAAGGCTTTAGGGACAAAGCCAATTTCAAGTGAAGAGGGGGGTGATGTAATAGGTAAAATTGTAATTATAATATTCAAAGTGGAATAGAAGTAAAGTTACAGCAATAAGCTGTGAGGCGGTCGGTGTGGCGGACATTGGCCGAGGAAAGTAGGTTTCACTAGCGTCAGCGGTTGAGCAAACAATCAGCTGCAATCCTGCAAAGCGGTCGCGAGCGAAGGCTCGAGAAGGTATTGCAAACAGCTGACCCACTAATGGGAGCAATACGTGACCAGCCATCGTGAAGCTTCTAGAACACGATGGAAGGGCATCGCCTAGCCGCATGGTTAGGAAAGCGGTCACGCTGTCGTCACTCTGGGGGGGGCACGATATAAGGACACGCCCCGGGGTCGTAAGAGGTCAGCACCGTTAGAACATTGGACGACAGTCACTATGTCGATTTAAGTATCAGCCACCGCGCGCCACGCCCGCCTGACCGACTATTGCTACCGCACGATGATAGTCAGCGTATCTGCCCAGTTGGCCTATTAGCAAGCTATGGAGTTCTATTGCAGGGGAGCCACTTAAGATGTATTGGTTGAAGTTGGAAATCAATAAACCGAATAGGTGTACCAATTGGCTATTTCTGTAGAAGTTCACTTCATTACCATTTGCTCCTCAAGGAGTTTAGTAGCATCCGCTAACTTCCAAGACGGGAGGAACGCCAGCGCTGTGTCATCAAGTAATCTGCCTGACAAGTAAGTTCCATCGACCGACACGGCGGTATAGCATACTCAGCCTATCCCTGACAAATCTGTAGTGGGCAAGCCGTCCATTACATCAGTTCCTCCTCACTTGCATTCCGTATGGTATCTCTTTCTAAAGAGGATGTGTAGGAAGATACGTTGGTACAAGGGCGACAGGAACGGTTGCTAACTGGGTCAATACTAATAACGAAGCAGCGGAAGTATTTCTAAGCAATACTGCGCCTCTGTTCATCTCATTAAATGCGGAATCTGAAACAGGAAACGATTCTAACCCTGATTCCACCAGATTGGGGGAACCACCGTTTCTTGTGTAAGAATTGATCTGTTTTTTGAAGAAGGAAGACACTGCACCAGGAGTGGACAAGATCACTTACTCCATGATTTACAACCTGCCGCCAAAGGCGATAGAAGATTCCTACAACTGTTCAATGACATGCTGGAAACTACGTACAGTACATTGGCGAAATATTATAATTATACCTGTGACCAAACCTAGCAGGAACAAAAATAACGTTTCTTCCTACCACCCTATTTCTCTTCTACTATGTTTAGCAAAGCTGATGAGTGCGATGATAAAAAACAGAATTGAATGGCATGTTGATCATCATAGGTTGCCCAGCGATCGAATAATGGGTTTCTCCAAAGTATATAGCACCATGAACAATTTAAACACCTTAACTACTGCATACAGTTGACTTTTGTTAGGGGAAACTTCCTTCTTGCCGCTTATCTTGACATCAAGGATGTGCAGATCAATCATTCTTAGGGAAATAATGGAAAATATAGTACTCTCGAAAAAACTTTCATCGCGGTGTTTTCATTACCTGGCGCACAGAGTACACATTATCTCTACTTTATACAGTGACATCTTCAGTCGACATGTATTCAAAGTAGGGTTGCCAGATACAGGATTATAATTTCCGGGACATTATCAAAGATTAAAAAGTATTTTAGTGATATGTTTAAAAAATGAACAAAAATGCAAATTAATAAAAAAATCTATGTTAGGTAAAAACTATGATATCTAAAATACATATATCGTCTTTTTTATGTTTATAAACATTAGGTATTTTGAATTAAAAGGAAAAATATTAAACTCAAAACAAAAACCTCTTTTAAGCTTTTTTATACTTTAGTATAAAACCAACATAGGGTATTATCAATCAAAACCTCAAAAATATTAAACTTAAACAAAAATTGAACACATCTTTTAGGCTTATAAATTAAACTTAGATAGAAAATCAACACCAGGTATTATCAAAAAATGAACAAAAATTGGACATCTATCCTTGGTTAAATCAAAATAAACCGTAATGAATCTTAACTACTTTTTTTTGAAATATTTATCATTAGATTTTAACATTTTCAAAAGTTTTTCTCCGTCACTGCTTTGAAAAACTGATAAAATTTTTGAGAAATACTCTCCAAAATTGATTGAGTTTGGAGTTCAACCTTCATCAAATCTATCGACACTCTGTTTCGCTCTTTAGTCCATAAATTATTCAACGGGCTAAAAGTCCTCTCACAAAAGACATTACTTGTTGGAACTGACGAAACAAAACCAACCACTTTATTTAAGTTTTAAAGAAATTGCCCACATTTTTTCTTTTGGCAAGTCTTTTGATACGACCTCAAAAACAGCTTTCAGACATTTGAACTCTGAATGAAGGGAATCAATGTTAACTGAATCTAGAATTTTCAATATTCCAGGAAATTCAAAGAGTATTTCTCATGTCAATTTCAATTCTTCTGATTTAAGGGACGAAAGCTCAAAGTGTTTGCACATTCAACCCTCCTGCTGGGAGCACGGAATGCTTGGCTTGGCCTCTTGGCCACTCTGGTGAACTGAGTTTGAGAAAAAAACTAGTATACGTAATTCCGGGACAGTAACTCATAATTACTGAACACGGGACGAGAAACAAAATTCTGGGACATTCCCGCATTTACCGGCCATGTGGCAACCCTAATTCCAGGGGTTACCTTGGGGAGACCCAATGAGTCCTATTATATTTGTCGTTTATAATTTGAAAGTTTGCAATAGTCTGAGATGTTTTGTAACCTATCTTCAATATGCTGATGATTTTATGGTCTATATTTCTCATCCTGACAAACAAAAAGCTCGAAACTCAGGTAAATGATGTACAAATCTGTCTGAAAGATAGAGGCGTAAAGCTTTCCATAGAGAGAAATAAGTTATGTGTGTCCTCACTAAGACAATTTCAGAATAATGACTAAAATTACAATAGGTGGATCTACTATGGAAATAGTCTCCAAAGTAAAGTTTCTTGGGATGTGGTTAGACACTAAACTCTCGAAGTGAAGACATATATCAGAACTATAGCAAGTAATAGTTATAAACTATCACGTGTATTTGACTGTTTAGAGCCAAGCCGCCAGACAGCAGCAGTATACAGGTCTATACCAAAAGAAGTAGGACTGATTTTTTTTTAAAAAATTTATTGAAGATATCTTTACAATTCCTTAATCCTCTTCGAAATAGCACCCTTAGGCAGCTACACGCCTAAAATTACGCTGCTGCCATTGGCCATACGCCATCTGGAAGTCAGTTTCGGGGACGCTGTTGAGAGCCCTCGTCGATGCTGCTTCAACGTCCTGGATTGAGTCAAACCGCTGTTCCTTCAGCTGCCTTTTCATCCGTGGGAATAAAAAAAAAAGTCAGTTGGAGCCAGATTGGGACTGTAGGCGGGGTGCAGCAACGTGGCAACGCTGAATCGGGCCAACAGTTGCCTTCTTCATCCTCCCGTCCAATGAAGGCTCGTCAAAGATCAAGACAATGCTGATGGTGTTTTTTTTTTTACCGTCGCGGGGTGATTCATAAGGAGTTCGTTTCCCCTGGGGAAACTGTCAATTCGAATTTATTGAAGATATCTTTACAATTCCTTAATCCTCTTCGAAATAGCACCCTTAGGCAGCTACACGCCTAAAATTACGCTGCTGCCATTGGCCATACGCCATCTGGAAGTCAGTTTCGGGGACGCTGTTGAGAGCCCTCGTCGATGCTGCTTCAACGTCCTGGATTGAGTCAAACCGCTGTTCCTTCAGCTGCCTTTTCATCCGTGGGAATAAAAAAAAAAGTCAGTTGGAGCCAGATTGGGACTGTAGGCGGGGTGCAGCAACGTGGCAACGCTGAATCGGGCCAACAGTTGCCTTCTTCATCCTCCCGTCCAATGAAGGCTCGTCAAAGATCAAGACAATGCTGATGGTGTTTTTTTTTTTACCGTCGCGGGGTGATTCATAAGGAGTTCGTTTCCCCTGGGGAAACTGTCAATTCGAATTTTTACGTGCAAGTGCTAAACCGCCTGCGAGACCGAGTGAATCGCGTCCGACAAGTCATCTCCACCAACTGGACTCTGCATCACGACAATGCCAAGTGCCAAGGCGCACCGTCATGAGACAACTGTTGGCCCGAATTGACATTGCCGCGTTGCTGCACCCCGCCTACAGTCCTGATTTGGCTCCATCTGACTTTTCTTACTCACATGAATGAAAAATCAGCTGAAGGAACAGCGGTTTGACTCAATCCAGGACGTTGAAGCAGCATCGACGAGGGCTCTCAACAGCGTCCCCGAAACTGACTTCCAGATGGCGTATGGCCAATGGCAGCAGCGTAATTTTTGGCGTGTAGCTGCCTAAGGGTGCTATATCGAAGAGGATTAAGGAATTGTAAAGATATCTTCAATAATTCTTACTCACATGAATGAAAAATCAGCTGAAGGAACAGCGGTTTGACTCAATCCAGGACGTTGAAGCAGCATCGACGAGGGCTCTCAACAGCGTCCCCGAAACTGACTTCCAGATGGCGTATGGCCAATGGCAGCAGCGTAATTTTTGGCGTGTAGCTGCCTAAGGGTGCTATATCGAAGAGGATTAAGGAATTGTAAAGATATCTTCAATAATTTTTTTTAAAAAATCAGTCCTACTACTTTTGGTATATACCATGTATATCACAGAGATATTAATATGCTGCTACAGTGGCGTCGACAAGGATTTAGACTGTTACCGATAGACAGGCACAATCTCAAAGGCATGAATAAGCTGTGTGTTTTTTATACAAGTATTTTTTTTAATGTTTTGACATACAATTCCTAAGTAAAAATTTTATTTGCAAATTTTATCACGGGATGTGATCGCAGCTATTATTTCACAGAGATATGGATATGCTGTATGAATTGTGTCCAGGTAAGTTGTATTCCATTAATGTCGGAGGCAGTTCCGTACATATGTTTACCCGTCTAAAAGTTGTTTCTAATCGCTTTGTAATATGTTGAAAGCATTTTGTTACATATTTAGTATACTAAACACATAAAAAACTGTTACTAATGCAGTGGTTCTTCTTTAATCCTATTATAAGCCACCAACCTCAGTATTCACTGTTGTAAGGGGTTTGTTTGTTGGATTTTATAGTTCCCCTTGGTGTTCCTCACGTTATTGGGCCAAACCAATCCAGTTATTCGGCCACGAACGATTGAAGAACATTTTATTCAGTTGTACAGGTTCATTTGTAGTACTTGTTGAAGGCTGCTTAATTTTAGATATCGACAACACAGTAATTTCAAGTCTTCGTTTGGTCATTTATTCTTCACATGTTAGATTACAAAACATTCAATATTGCCACGACCACATCAGGTCTGTCGGCTACCACTCAAGACTGAATACTGCCGCCGACCCTTGCTGCAGGCAGGGTCACAGCTATTTCACACCCCCGTATTTTTTGCTGTCTGCCTCTGGCCGCTCGGTTACGAGCATTGGGACAGACAATTTACAAACACATGCATACTGAACAAACTACTCCGAACGTGAAACCTCTTACAATATAATATAATAAAACATATAATTTTTCAAAGACCTATACATAACTCATATACAGATACGTCACAATTGCCCCCCATTCCGTTCCAAACAAAACAAGTTCGTAGAATTTGGGTAGGTTGGACGGAATGTTCCATTTACAATGATGCATCGAAAATCGTTCACTGTCTTCAGTATTCATTTTTTTTTCAGTCAATATTCGCTTACTAAACACAACCAGTATGGCACTTAGCCAGTTCAGAATAGTTCACTGCACTACACACTAAGAGATGACACACAAATTTTCATGCTCAGTAAAGTAAAACATAATTATCCCTCAACTTTATACATTTTTAGATCTACTACGTTTCTCAGCCCAAAACTTTTCTTTTACTGAAAGTATTTATTTATCACTATCACATAGCATTCCTTGTGACCTTACAAGCACCAGTTCCCCACATTAAAACTGATAGGATTAAGCCCCCCTGTTATATTTCTTCATACTTCATTACTTGCCCCCTTTTTTCTTCTCTTCCAGTTCTTCAATTCTTCTTCTAGTAACCCATTCATTTTGAAACATTTCTTCGTAGAATCTGTTATGCTTTCATTGTTTTTCTTATACATATTAAATCTTCCCTTTCTATCATCTTAATAGGTTCGACTGGTGCTTGCAAAACTACATGATCCTTATTTTTATGTTCAGTCGGGCTATGACAAAAACTACTGCCAACATTAGCCCCATTATTCCCCACATTAAAATCATTTGAATGCTCCCCATCTGAATTACCATCAGCTTCAACTTTAATTTGGTCTTCCCTATCAATTTTCTCCATCTTTTTTTTTTATGCAAAGAATTTACAATTTTTCGATTTGAAACACTGGTAAGATTAACATTGACACAAGTTCACCATTATTGATTTTCAACGCTGGTAAACAATTTAACAACGCAGCCACAATCGTGCAATGAATGCACTCAAATACACTGACAAAAATACAATACCGTATTCTCCAAATCAACTGCTCTGCTGTAAAACTTAATTTAAAAGACAGAAACAAACAATAAGAAAAAAACAAAACTGCACTTGATCATAATGAAAGCACATAAAAAATAAAATAAAAATTTTCCAATTATTCATCGAAATCCCATTTAATTCTGAAATGGTAAACTTTATTGAATAAACTATGAGGTTTCACGTTGGCTAATTTTAGATTGAAACAAGCTACTCAAACAAGGTTTCTTTTTTATATATATATATAAAGTTTGTATTACATTTAGAACTTCAATAATTTGTTTATTTAATTTTCAGTTTAAAGTGTTCTGTAAATGACCAACTATCACTGATGCGGAGAACGCGTTGAAAACTCTTGTAAAGGTGCCCCAAAAAATAAGTGTTTTTTTATTACTTGCCGATCTGCCTTGAAGTCCTGAAGTTGCTGGTACGTTAAAAAATAGCGTACTTCACCTTCAGTAGCTATTTGTAGTCCTGGAACACGGTCGCCATATTGTAAGGGGTTTGTTTGTTGGATTTTATAGTTCCCCTTGGTGTTCCTCGCGTTATTGGGCCAAACCAATCCAGTTATTCGGCCACGAACGATTGAAGAACATTTTATTCAGTTGTACAGGTTCATTTGTAGTACTTGTTGAAGGCTGCTTAATTTTAGATATCGACAACACAGTAATTTCAAGTCTTCGTTTGGTCATTTATTCTTCACATGTTAGATTACAAAACATTCAATATTGCCACGACCACATCAGGTCTGTCGGCTACCACTCAAGACTGAATACTGCCGCTGACCCTTGCTGCAGGCAGGGTCACAGCTATTTCACACCCCCGTATTTTTTGCTGTCTGCCTCTGGCCGCTCGGTTACGAGCATTGGGACAGACAATTTACAAACACATGCATACTGAACAAACTACTCCGAACGTGAAACCTCTTACAATATAATATAATAAAACATATAATTTTTCAAAGACCTATACATAACTCATATACAGATACGTCACACTGTGAATGGGGTCAAAATTTAATTTATTTGTGACATAGCGCACGCCGCGATGGCAATTTCAACATACACCCATTTTTATCATTTCTTGTACCCGCCTATTTTTGCCCTCTACAAATTCAACTTTAAATTCTTCAAGCGTTTTTGGTAATTTTTTCCTCATTTCTCTTGCTAATTTATTCCAATCTCTCATCCCCCTTATATACGAATGAAAATCTTCCCACCCCCTTTAGGCTAGGCGCAAATTGAGACGCCACAGCGCGTGTGACGTGAGGCAGCACAGCGCGATTTTTTGTAAACTACGAAATCAAATACAACAGCGCGCTTTGGGAACACGAGGCTACGCGGCGCGACTCGCGTCTGCTCACAGCCACGCGGTGCTGTGGTCGAGGCACAGTTTCTCGCGCCATGCTTTTGAACGTGTGGTGTTGTTAACCCTCTAATCTTTGCCTTTTTAAAAGAAAAAGTTGATAAGTTGATAGAGGCAGTAATGTAGCACAAAGAGCTTTATTATACAAAACATGTAAAAAACTGAAGAATCGGACTTGGGATGTCACTTCAAATAATTGTAATATGAAGGACGATCAATGTTACCCATATTTCCACAAATAGCCATTTCACAATTTTTCGTTAATACATAAAGTACATACTAGGGAAAGGACTTTTCTAATTAGTATATCAAATAGTAACGTTCGCTCTAATATGACCCCACATAACCTATAGAATGTAAATCACAAATGAAGTGTGGTATGTTATCACTATTTTCCAATCATAACGGATTCATCTTGAAACGGAATTATGACTCAATTGTGGAAACACTAAGTGAAGTTCTTCCTCACTTTGAAAATAACTGATGATGTTTCTTGTTCATGAGGTGATTGAGTTTGCTGCAACAGTTTGGTGTCGTTCACATCTTCTGCTACCACTACTAACTTGGAAACCATCGACATGTTGAGAACAGATTTCGATCACCCGAATATATGTTGAAAGTATTTACTCCATATGTCTATACAACCGTTTCTTCAAAATGAGCTTTAGTTATAAGAAAACTTTTAGTCTCAAACTGACAGCTTTGTCGCGGTGTATTGGATGAGGCGGCTGTTTACCGTTTTGCGAACCCGGGTTCAAATCCCCATATTGCCAAATATTTTTTTTATAAATATTTTTTTTAATTTAATTTAATTGCAATGGAGCACAGGCTCCGGTGGCAATTTCCCTACACAGCTATCTTCCCCCTATCCTGCACCCACCTACATTTGCCCTCTACAAATTTTTTCTTTAAATTCAACAATCATTGAGCATTGATTTTATTTGATTTAAAATTCATTTACATATTTTTATTATGTGAAATAACGTTTAAGCATAAAATGTTATATAATGTATAGTCTTAATTTTTTTTAGAAAATTATGATTTTATTGTTAATAAGTTTATTTTTAATGTGTTTTCTAATGAAACAGGTATGTTACATCTTCATGTTTTCTATACTTTTATCTCTACAGCTATTATTTTAAAGTAAGTAGTTGCTCAAAATGGGAGCTGATTGTACAATATCTTTCACGGTGTCCACTTTACTACCAAATGGTTTCCTGAACACACGAAACCATGAAGACAGTATATCGAAGGAGCATTCTGTGGTTTGTGACATCAATTGTGATGAATTATTTAATCCGCATCCGGTTTTCCTTTTAGACAAAATGTACTTGTTAGTTTACTTAAATTTCTTATTCAGCAAGAAATAAAGCAAAACTCCATGTTCGGCACCATCTGATTCTATATAACGACAAATGTTAATAATAAAAAAAATTTCAGACGCGAGTGATATGCGTGCCACTTGGAAACTGCGTCTCAATATGTGGACCACCATGCTACGTCTCAAGCGCGTCATGCCATTCGTGTCGCGTCATGTCACACACGCTATACGCGTCTCATTTGCGCTTAGCCTTATGCCTGAAATTGACTACCAGTTTATCGTTATTAACTTCTTTTCCATTCCATGCACCTCTCTTTATTCTTCCATCTGCACACAACTTTTCACTAATCTACGCCCTGTACACTACCATTATTCTCTTCAGCATCCTCCTGTCTTCCAACGAATTCTATTCCAGCTTCTTTACGATATCTGTTATTGATTGTGTTCCGCATTAATTTCCAAAGACAAATCTAGCAGCCCTTTTCTGCACCCTCTCCAAATCCTATATTTAATAAGCAAAATATGGGTCCCAAACTACATCTCAATAAACAAGCATTCGTCTGACCAAAGTTTCGTTCCGGCAACCCAAATTCTCTTACTTCTCTGCTATATTCTCTCATAACTTTCTCCAACAAATGAAGGATTTCGAAATCTTTTCGTGCTAGCTCACAATGTGTCGTGCTCACTTGAGTTTGTTATAAAAACATCTAATGTAATGTAGTGCTTCAGTATTATCTATAGAAATTCTGTAGTTTTTGTTGCGATGACCGGAAATATATTTATTGAAGTTTTTGTTAATGATTATAGATTATGCAAAATACGTCTGAAGTGTCTAGTTAATTAAGTGCTGCTTGTCAGAGGGTTCTATCACGGGTAAGAAAAGCACGAAGCCATTGGAAGTTATATATGTTAGCCACTGATACGAATACTATTCTTCAATGTCTTTTAATGTCCTGCTTCTATTGCATTCAACATTGCACACCTGTCACTGGCTATCTCGCTAATACCACAAACATGGCTAATAACAAAGTGTAGCCCATACGCAGCGATTAACTGTTTTACTCGTTAAGGTGTTAAAATAACGTTTAAATCTACGTTTTATGAACAATTTTTTTATGTCTCAACATCGTGAGCATTTTTCGCCTTTGCTTATCCTATTTCTTTTGCATCTATTGCTTCAGTTCATGTGTCTCTGATGTTTTGTAGTTTACTTTCTATGTTATTCTGAGTCAATATTATCTCTACGAATGCTTGTAAACTATGTATTGTCTGTGGGAACCGGGAAACTAAGAGAAAATAGAGAGTGATTGTCATTAGCGGGAAATAGTGAATTTAGGATATTTGTGAATTGAGTGTTGAATTTAAATACCTGCTGTGGTTGGTTTAATGATGGCTGCTGCAGCCGCTGCTAGTAATGTGAGGCAGCAATTATTAGCTCTCGCCAGTTCTGGAGGATCACATAAGGATCAAGCTGATAAGTATGTTATGGAAAGATGTAAATATTTCTTGATTGTGTTCTCATTTGTTTCAGTACATTCGTCTTTTGATCCATCCGGTTCTGATTTCTGCTCCAGTTGTTAAAATATCCTAATTATTATATCATCAGGCGCTGTATTTCCAGCAATTTATGGGCTTTCAAAATATGTAACTAGGAAAGAGTTTATCAAAAATAAAGAAAATGCTGCATATAAATTTTTCTATCGTCATTTCAATAGTTATAAACAGCAATTAACAAATATGTTGAAGTATATTTCTCGGGAGTTGGAGCTACTTTGCTTTAATTTTGCGTTATTTTGTAATCGTTTTATATTTAATGTTCGTCTTAAAGTTTTAACTTTGATGGAACCTGCTTTCTTCTGACTTCATTTAATTTCAAGATTTTGTGTTTTGCCTGTTGAGATGACATATGATCAAATTTTAAAATGCATGAATGAAGATAAAAGCTTAAATATTTCTAGTGACTGCTTTCCATATATGGCATTGGCTCTTATCTTTGATAAGCAGGGGCCTACTTTCCTAGGGACTCGTTGTTTTTTGGAGTGAATGTTAAGTCATGTATGACAGATTCAGTAATAAATACCATGGTCAAAGTAACATGTCAACTTCCATATAAGCCATTTCCTATCGGAACTGACATTTCATGAGCGGTATTATTCAAGATTAAGTATATATCAGAGCCAGAACTGTGTCAACACATGGGTTACATCAATTCTGAAGGTTGTTTTGGCACAACAGCCAATATCTATCTAGATCTCTTAATGTTGACAAATCTCTCACTGTTTACATGATATTGGCCTAGAGATTTGGAGCACAACCAAGCAGAAGTTCATTCAAATTGAGAGGTCATTTTGGTAGCAATAGAAATCAGATATCATCCCAAGAAACTTATTTTTTCTTTTGGGTGAACCATCCATAAACGAATCCAATAGAAGTAGTTTTTGTTGGCACTATTTAGCGGTGTGCAGTATTATTTGCTGCTAATGGCTGCTTCCGATTGACTATGATGTATATGGCCAGTGTCTTAATGGCTACATTTTAATCGGACACTCACTAATCGATTTTGTACGAGAAGTCATTAGGTTTAACCTTTCAGTACATTTATTTTGTGTATGTTGCACATGGGCAGATGTTTACTTTTTGCAGCAGTGACTGTACACCAAGGTTGTATGATGTCACAACCAGAGATACCAGAGATTTATTTAATCAAGGAAGCCGTGAGAAAGACGTTGTACATCTTTTAATGAAGTTTCTTCTTAGCTATAAGACTGAAATATCGAAGAAGCCATGACAGATTCCCACATTTTTTTTTTTTTTTTTTTTTTTTTTTACGATAGCTTTACGTTTTGTCGAAGTCCATGTTATTAGAGCCGTAAAAGTTTGGGGGAGAAGGACATTATAAATAATTTTAACTATTTTTGTCGTAGCCATGACAATATGAATTAATATGAGGTATGGATAATTGCAATTTGGACAGTAATGTGTGACAAATGAACCCTGGACCACATTAAATTCTAACTGTACAGACACGTAGCTTGGATGCCGCTATAAATTCACCAATCTGCCGTCCTTACTGTGGTCCAGGCTTCATTGCACCATAAATCGACCAAATCTATATCCAGCAGCCGGTCTGTGTGGGAGCATAAAATTCACGATGACCTCATTTAACTCAAAGCTGATATGTATGACTTCCAGTCATATATACAGGCCACAAACATCCATCTTTGTAAATTGTAAATCTGAATATTCTCCTTTCCATTAAGAGATTTTGGTTGAAATTCAGTGTCAAATGAAATTTCTTCTTTCTTGCTCTTTAAAGTTCGTACAATATAGGATCGCCCATCACTGTGAGTCCACACATGTGTCTTCTGAATTCTTCTATTTTCTGCTGGCAAAATTCTTCAACTAAATCTATTGGCAACAGGGTGAGGACTGTTAATGTGTATGATTTTATCACTTTTGTAAAATCCTTGGCATTTTGAATTGCCTCTGTACTTGGCCTGGAAAGATTGTTTTATAGCATGGTGTTTCAGCAGGCCCCCTACATCATCACAATTCCCCTTCCCATGAACAGTAATGCTGTATACCCAATCCACTGGCACAAGTGACTTTTTTGCTTCAAACAGTTGGTAATGATTTTTGAATTGAGTAGGGAAACCATCAGAAATAATGATTTTTTCTGATTTGCAGCTGTTGTTGAATTTTTCATATTACCAGCAGTGCATGTGCTAAGTAATGTTCTCTATCATCACTTATAACTGCAACTCTTGTGATCTTGTTTTGAAAATATGTGACTCCTGATAAATTGAAATTTGGTCATTACTCCAGTTACTTCACTGTACTTCTTGTGACAGAATCACTGACCAGTTCTCAGCAAAACACGGTGACGCACAAAACGTAGTTGTTCAACATATATACGTCCCTTCACTTCTCCAGTGTGTTGTTACAATTTCATCAGATGTTGATGTGTTGTTGCTTTCACTGTCCATTTCCCAAATTCAGCAATGAAGGTATCAACGGCAACAGTTTTCTTAATGAGTTTATTTCCTTCCCAAGATGCGTATATAACTTCAGAAGAGTCATATTCTGTTTTTTCTTGATCAATTGTCTGTAATGAGAGTCCTTCCTTCCCTGGGCAGTCCTGAAACAAACAGGTTTCTCACTCTATATCAAGGACAATTAAAGACTTCACCTGGCCAAGCAAATTGCCATACGTCATGCTTGCAAGTAAGTTCTTCAAAGTTACCACTCAGAATTCAAAATTGGCACAATACACATAAAACAGACATCTCTTTGTGGATGTGGAACCATACACTTGGGTGATTGGTTAACACTCTGGTCTCCCATTTGTTCGAATCCCTGGGCATCCAGATTTGGGGTTTCCATGGTTTCTCAAAATCACTCCAGGCGAATGCTGGGAGGCTTCCTTCAAAAGGTCATGGTTGAATTCCTTCCCGTTCCTTGTACCCAATCCCATCCGGCCTCTAATGACCTTGATGTTGATGAGGCATAAACTCATAAGTAAAAAAAAAAAAAACCCACGCGCTTGGGACGTAGAGCATAAAATACAGGCTGTTCTTTCTTGTATTTGGCAAAAGCTTCCTCAATAGTGCAGGTCATGTATCTTTTCACTTTCATCACTTTTTCACCTGCAGCTCTTATTGTGATAAAGGTCTTTTTCGCTGGTGCTCTGGCGACAATGGTCCCACTTATATTCCAGATGAAGTGACTGCGCAATGTGAACATCAACATCATTCCCATTCATGGGGTAGCCATAATAGGGATCCACTTTTTCAAACACTTCTTTTTCAGCCTTCTGTGTTCTTGTTTTCTCCACCTTGTGTTTTATTGAAGATGGAAAGTGATGCAAAATTTGTACCTTTGAAAATGATGCTGGAAAAATTGGTAGAAGTTGCACCTTTTCATTGTAGGATTGACGCGATTCAGCAGCTGAATTGATGTTTGACATAAATTCCTGGCAAGTTGAAGTTTTTTTAGCCTCACTTTCTTCTTACGGTGGAATTTCAACAGTGAAGAATTGGTCAGTTTTTGTTTGGTGTACTCAGCCATAGCTTCAGTAATTTCTATGAGCCTTATTGATGTACAGAGTTTATGGCTCCACTTCTCTGGTTTCTTAATGTGACTAACATCAACCTCTTCAGCTGACTGATTCAGGTAGTTTAATTCTTCTGCTGCAGATACAAAATCTTTGTCATCCACACCATGGGAGACTTCTTGTAGTTCAGTTAGTTGTAGTGGGAACAATAAGCCAGTTCTAATAAAAGACGGACGGGAAGTTGAAGACAGCCGCGACAAGGCTACCGTATTTAACACCGAATTCAAAAATTCATTCACGAAAGAAAACATGGAAAACATCCCCACTTTACCACATCGTGTGGAATTAGAGATGGATCTGATAGAAATTGATAGCGTAGGAATTGTAAAGCAAATAAAACTCCTGAAGTGGGGTAAAGCACCGGGTCCCGATGGTATACCGGTAAGAGTATTTTCTGAATACGCGGAGGATATTGAACCGTTTCTGTCAGATATATTCCGTAAATCACTAGAAGAGAGAAAAGTACCTACTAGCTGTAAAATAGCCCAGGTAATTCCCGTTTTTAAGAAAGGAGATCAGAGTGATCCTAGGAATTATCGACCCATATCTCTAACATCGGTCTGCAGCAGAATTCTGGAACATGTCATATGCTCGAACATAGTGAAGTTTCTAGATGAGAACGAGTTACTTACACCATGTCAACATGGATTTCGGAAGAAGAGATCGTGTGAAACACAATTGGCCCTATTTTCCCACGACATAATGAAAGTTATCGATGCAGGTTCGCAAGTTGATGCAGTTTTTTTGGATTTTCAGAAAGCTTTTGATTCTGTGCCACACAACCGAGTTTTAGCGAAGATTCGAGCTTACGGTATTTCGGCTCAGATTTGCGAGTGGATACGTGATTTTCTAACTGGTCGATCACAATATGTCGTTGTTGATGGGGAAGCCTCTTCTAAGATAAATGTTACAGACTTGTAGGAAAAGCTGTGTAGTAAAGTCTGGTAGGCAGGTATTAGGGAAATAGAAAGTCTTGCTGAAGGTAGTAGTCATGGCCGAGGTGTTGGCCCATTGGGCAGGAGAAATTAGGATCAGGTTTCGACATCATGAGCTTCTTCAAATGTATTGCTAGTCTTGCTCAGGTAATAGAAGATGTAGGTTCTTTGTGTAAGGATTTCACAGATCAGGATCATGTAGTGATAGTGGGAGGAGCGGGAAATAATTTGGGCACAAATGATAGGTATAGCATCAGAGATGACCTGGAGAAAATAGCAGAAGCAACGTGCCACACTCAGGTCAGTGTGATGTCGGTCTTGAGACGCTATGATCGGCCACAGATGAACTTTGCTGTGAAACAAATGAATCTGGAACTGGAGTGGTGTCTTGTGTCTGATATTGGCTCTGGCATGGGCTTGGTACCTGTAGATGCTATTGATAGGTGAGGTTATACTAGGCATTACCTACACCTCAACAGTAGATGGAAGGGGTTTCTTTCAGATCTGGTAGCAAATTGATTAACTTGGTTCACAAATTCACATGAAAAGATTCCTGTTGTTAATGGTGTTGGGGCAGCTCCTTTTTTAGATTAGGATCAGTATTAGGCAGAGAGTTTAAAGAGAAATTAGTTTAAACAATAATGAGTTTTCAAATACCAAAATTAAAAACCGTTTAGGGATTAATTTATTACATCAGAATATCAGATGGTTATCAAACAAAGTGGCTGAATTGTTAGTCCACATAAATGAATTAAATGCTATCAATAGAATTGATGTTTTATGCTTGTCTGAACACCATATAACTACAGGAATAGGTATGTTAAATGTAACTGACTTTAATTTAGCTTCTCATTATTTGAGAAAGGAGGAGTTGTCACTTATATTAGAAATGGTTGTAGTTTAGAGGATATAAGTATTAGCAAGTATTGTCTGGATCAACATTTTGAAGCCTGTGTTACACGGCTAAATTTGAATAATGAAACTTTCATAATAGTAACAGTATACAGAGCACCATCGGGAAACTTTTCTATTTTTCTGAACCAATTTGAACTCTTATTAAACATTTTTAAACAGGAAAGAAGTTAACAGAGTCATATATGGTGATTTTAATGTAGATTTTCTAAATAACTTACCCTGTGAAGTCATGTTAGCTGGCCATCAGAATGAATGGACACAGACAATCAGTACACACCAAGAACCCTGACCACCCTGTATCTCATCATGTCACTACACTTGGCACCAACAATTTTAACACCTGCTTCTCAGTCCGCGACATCACAGTCCTCTCAGATAAAAGCAGTATTTCAGAACTTAGAGGTGGGAACTGGCCTATCAGTACCAACTGGGGACCAGACAATCACCAGGTCTAAATTTAAGATAGCACCAATCTTCCTACCACCCATCCCCCTCACTTCCACCTTCTCCCATGGAACCACCGCTCACCAGAGCCTATCTTTATAGATTGTAACTTCGAATTTTGCTTATTTTTAGTTTTGACTTAAAATTTCTAAATATTTTTTTTTCAGTTGTTTGCACGTGTCCATTACTTGGTGGGCTTTTGGGACCATTAACTGAGGTATACTGCCCTTCCGCAACGGGCCCTTGTGTACAGTTTTGCTTTATACTTGCTATTCATCATCGTTTTCCAGCCTGTGCTCTTCTACTCCCACCCTCACTTCCCGCCATGTTGTTTTTCCCCCACCATGAGCCACCGACATTGTGGCTCATGCAGTTGGCTGCAAGCCACTTGCGTGCAGCCATCTCACTTCTTCTGAGGAAGAGCGATGCTCAAAAATTCTATTCTTTGTGTGTTTGTGTTTTTTTCGTGTACCAACACCGCAGGAATCCCCTTCTTTGGTAAGCGGTGGTTTTTTATCCTATCCTATTGTTCAATATATCTGCTTTTAGCGCCTTTTAGACGTGTGTTTTCCTATATTTAACTTTTCAGCCACCACTACCTAACACAGATCATTGGTCTTTGTGTGTGGATGTAGCATGGAATTTCCTGTCGTGCACAAGGTTGGCCAAATGTCGATGGATGTGGGAGATATGATGGTTAAAAGTGGTCGATGCAGGGCATTTTCGTATTTCAACCAAAGACATGTGTCTCCGTATATGTCACTCTGCTGTCACAACTACATAGCATAGACCAATGGTGTTTGTGTGTGGTAGTGGTATCATGTACTATGGTGGTTAGATGTCGGTAGCTATGGGGGTATGGGAGATATTGTGGTTGAAAGTGGTCAACCTGCGGCACTTTCATATTTCTAACAAAAACGAATGTATCATGGTGTATCACTTTTCAGCCAAAACTATCTAGTGCAGATCATTGATGTTTGTGTGTGGTAGTAGCACAGAGTCACCCTTCGATAACAACGAACTGGCCAAATTTTGGTAACTGTGGAAGTGTGGGAGAGATGGTGGTTGAAAGTGGCCGATCAAGGATATTTTCGTATTTCGCCCAAAGACATGTGTATCCGTATATTTTACTTTGTTGCCTGCACTACATAGTGCAGATGAATGGCGTTTGTGTGTGGTAATAACATCGAGTCCCCCATCGTTCACTATTGTGGTTAGTTGTCGATAGCTGTCAATCCAAATTCTTTACAAACACGAAGTCGTGGGTACCAACTAGTTCTGAAAATAAAATTAAGACAATATGCGACATTCTAAAAAAGGAAATATGTAAAAGTAATCAAACAAGTAATGATAATTTTATCAAAGAAAATTCAGTAGAATCTATTTACCAAACATTTTTTATCTGTTGCTGATAAATTGACTGCTAATAGGTCAGTGACACACAGTATGGAATTTGTCAGAACAGGTTTCCAAGAAAAATTTAACTCTATGTCTGTAAAATTTATACTTCAGAAGAAATAAGAAAAATTACCAGGTCCCTTAAGAGCAAATATGTGAAAATTTCTCCTGTTTCCAAAAATGTATGGTTTATCAACTTTTAAATTGTTAGTTTGGTCCTAAATGCTCTTTGAAGAAATGTCTGCACACTAGCCTAGCCTTCTTTCAGCTCACTGTTGCTGTCATTTTCTCAAAACTACATTTTTAGAACATTAGGTACATATATCTTCACAATGGTTTGAGCTATGTTTACAAAATTTCAACCAAGTGAAGAATGGGACAGTCTGTTTGTGTTATGCCTAATACATTGCAGATTTTTTTGTTTTTGTCATCATGCATATAATTTTAGTGGTAATTTTGAAACAAAATAATTTGTTGGTTTGATAATTTTTTTTTTCTATTTCCCCTGACGTATTCCGAACTACAAAAGGAGAGGCATAATGAGTTCCTAGGAATGTTGACTAAAGTCTGACACAGTTTGAATGCTAATAGACTGATAATGCACAAGTAAATGGTACCAGAATGGGAATTTGTGTTATAAAACAATCTACTAGATCAGTGGTTCCCAATTAGTGGTACACGTACCCTCAGGGGTACGTGAAGTTGCTTGAAGGGCTACTCGCTGTAATCTCTTGGCTCAGGTAATCTCTACGATAGTGACAAAAAAAAAAAAAAAAAAACGCGAAGTCGTTACCAGGGCTGGCATTAGGAGGAGAAGGGTGAGCAGGGCAAATGTACTCCGAGCCCGTAGGCCGAGGTGGAGGGGCTCGTGGGACCAAGAATCCAGGGCAGTGGTGGAGCAAAAAAAAAAAAAAAATATCGCTCATCCGATGACACGGATCTCAACCGGTTATGTAACCGCTAAGAACTCTTACCCTGGGCCCCAAGAATCATCGCACCGGCCCTGAACATTACTATCGTCAAAATATTTAAGACATATTGCGTGTGTGTGAATTATATAACTGTAATGCTGTGTTTGCACGAAGCAAAACTGGGGTGAAAGGATTTATTTAGTTATCATTTCAGCTATAAGGGGTACACGAAGTTGAGATCGTTCTTGAAGTGGTACTCGGAGAAAACTAATTGGGAACCACTGTACTAGATAAGATGTTATAATTTTTAAACTATAACAGATAATTAAATACATTTCTATATGCAAATTTAGTTAATGTAATTCAGTGTTGGTACAAAATCGCAACTTCCTCCGCATTACAGATCATGAGTAATGTGCCTTTAAACGAGGCTTAAAAACGCAGTTCATGTCCAGGTCCCCTTAAGAGCAAATACCTTAGGTGGTTATGATGGGATTTCCAGCAGATTAATTAAATTGTGCTCCACAGATTTAAGTAATATACTAAGTTATCTGTTTAATATACCTTTACTTGAGGGTACTTTTCCAGAAAGGCTGTAGTTAACCACTCCATAAAAAGGGAGATAAGTCAGCTGTATCGAATTACCAACCAATTTCATTACTAACATCCTTCTGCAAAGTTTTCGAGAAAGTGATGTACAATAGAAATTATGAACACTTTAAAAATAATAATATTCTAACTAAATTCGGTTTTCAATAAGGTCATTCAACAGAACAAGCTATATGTGCATTCACTGACAATATTTTAGAAGGATTAAAGGATAAATTAATTCCAGTGGGAATTTTTTGAGACTTATCTAAGGCACTTGACTGTGTAGATAAAAAAATTCTGATACAAAAATGAAATTATTATGGTGTAGACGGCATTGTTAATAAATGGCTTGGTTCTTACCTTCTTAATAGAAAACAGAAAGTGTCAATGGAGAATTTTAAGGCTGCCTTAAGAGGTCCACTGTTTACTGAGTGGAAATTAATCAGATGTGGAGTACCTAAGGGTTCTATATTGGGGCAACTATTGTTTTTAATATATATAAATGATCTACCCTGTGTTTCATCTAAAAACTCAAAATTTGTCCAATTTGCAGATGGCACACACATAGGAATTAAAAATACTCCAGATTTATCTACAGAACATATTTCAAATTTTGTCTTTAAACTTTGATAAAACTCAATATATGCAATTCAGTACATCACACGGTTTAACACCAGATATAGACATAAAATTTGCAGACCAGTCCATTAAAGAGGTAGTGTGTGTGGAATTTCTAGGTTTGTATATTGATCATAATTTAAATTGTAAGGTACATGTTTCTGATTGACTAAAGCGATTGGGTGCAGCCACATTTGCAATTCGTACAATTTCAACTATAGGTGATCTCCATATGAGGCAGCTAGTTTATTTTCACTCCTTATTGTCATATGGAATAATATTCTGGGGCAATTCTACCCATAGGGACAGAGTGTTCAGAGTTCAAAAGCGAATAATAAGAATTATGTGTGGTGTTAGCAACAGAACTTCATGTGGAGAGCTGTTCAAGAATATAAGGATTTTAACATTGGCGACTGAGTATATATACACATTAATGTCCTTTGTAGTCACAAATTATACTTTGTTTGAAACAAATAGTAAAATACAAAATTATGGCACTAGAAGTAAAAATGATCTTCACAAGGATTACAAGTCGCTGTCATTTGTTCAAAATGGGGTCCGATATCCAGGAATACATATTTTCAATAAGCTCCCAACACATAATAAATGTCTGGCAGATGATAAGATGTAAATTCAGGAAAAAATTGAAAGAATTTTTAATTGACAACTCCTACTCTGTCAAAGAATTTATTTCTAAGGTATCCACAAAATAACTGCCAGTAGCTTGTTTAAATGTAGTTTCCATAATTAATTTATCATGTATCCTATGACTGTACATCTCCTGGTGTATGTTTTATTTTGTTATGTAATTGTTTATTATGTCTTCTGGTGTAAGTATTATTTTGTTATGGAATTGTTTAATGGACCATGTATGCTATGACTGTACATCTACTGGTGTACGTATTATTTTGTTATGCAATTGTTTATCTGTAAATTGACAACTTTCCACATCCCACAAAGCCAGTCTCTTATATTGGGATCAATGGAAAATGAATGTATTGTATTTTTTTTTTTTTAAATATAAATGCTTCTAAAACTTGTTACACTCAGTAGTGGAAGTTCTCCTTTACAGGGTATGCAGTACCTGATGTTATTGATCAACAGTAAAAAAATTTAAACTTTTTGGATTAGCATTTTTGAAAAAAATATTTTTAAAAAAAATTTGTAGGCTGTAGGAAAAAAAAAGTTGTACACATCTTTTAAAATGGAGTATATCAGTTTGAACAGAAAATTATTATCTTACAATACAAAAAAAATCAACAAAATATCTTACACTGTTTCAGTGAGCACCTTAAAATTTTTATGAAAAAAAACAAGTGAGCAAATGGGTCCCAGGATTCCATCTATTGTTTTCTGTATCTTGGACCAGGATTATTTTGGGGCAAAATAAAAAACATTCAGGAATCTTACTTTTACCTGAATTGTAACACATGTTAAATTCAAAAACTTCTGAGACTATAATGGTAGCCCCCCTGCCTGAGTTGATATACATTCTTCCAACTACAATATGCGGATTAATAAATAAAATAAGCAGCAAATAAGTTACCTATTGTCAAACCTATTGACCAATCATAAGTGGCCATTAGTTGTGAATAGTACTGTGCAGTGCCAACAAAAACTACTACTACTACTACTGCATTCCTTTAAGGAAGAGAATATGTTGCTCAGTATGATGTCTGATTTCTATTGCTACCAAAATGAACTTGTAATTCAAATAAATTTCTTAGTTCTGCCCGGAATCTGGACAACATATTGTACATTTGATGTGATGCTGTTATCAAACACATTTTTATATTGATTACATAATGTTACAAGCAAAATTTAGAGGAACATACAATACTGATAGTTCAGCCATTGGAGGAAACGTGATGCTCCTAACGGTTTTGGTTAGTTCGTAATTTACCCTGTATATGCTTTACCTGACCAGAATCACTATGCCACTGAATACACGTTACCATTTTGGTCCATTGTGTATTACAATCTAAGAAAAAAAAAACTATTTTCCAGGCAGGTTCTGCTAGATGCATATGGTCTAGAAGAGTTTATGGCAGTACGTGGTTTCCAGGTAATCACTTTACCCCATACGAAGTACTGACATAATATTGTTGCAGTCAATTGTGAGACTTCTATATTCAAGTACTAGCTAGGCTGTAAATACACCATGGAGCAGTATGAGACTGCTAGAACAATTTTGGAAAGTCATTCTAGTGGTGCCATACTGTTGTTGTGGGATGTATTCCAACCTAATTAGTGATTGGAAATAAAATATGACTTCAGTACTTCATGCTGTTTAAGCAGTTCCGTTGGCAGTATCCTACTCTTCAGATCACAAATCACTGTTTGTGCATGTTTTAACATTTTGTAGTGTGACAGAACTAGCTATACTGTATGTTTCTCTAGATTCATATACATGTATGAATACCCAGTCTTCTAAGAGAATCTGTGGCTCCAACACATGACACCAAATTGTAGATAGTTAGTTGTAATATTTAATTAATTGTAATGGAGTACACGCTCTGGTAGAGATATCCCTACATACTCATTTTTCCCCTCTCCTTTTCCTACCTACTTTCATCCTCTACTAATTTAATTTTTTCAGCAGTTTTGGTAAATCATTCATCATATCTCTTGGTAATTTATTCCTAGGAAAGAAAATATTCCCAAGTATTATTATATATGTTTAATAAGTTCCCCCAATTTCAACATTCTATTAATCCTTGGGTTATTTTGGTTTCATTTAGAATACATTGATGCAATTCTTCTCTTTCTGGTGCCATCACCTTCAAGAGGACAGGTAACCATCGTGGAACAGTTTTCCCTGTTATCTGTTACTCTTATTAACTATGCAACATCGTGGGTGTTAAATCACTGAAGGAAGTTGTGTTGTAACCAAGAAACACTCGACATTTCAGGTTGTCTTCAACTGAAGACTACTAAAGTCTGTATTATTTCGAAAGATGTGAACAAATACGCTGGTTTCCTGCATATTGACCCAATCACTGATTTTTGCAGCACAGCGGAGGTCTCTTCATTAATTTTGTGATCTGTCCATGGGATCTTTACCAGTCGTCAGTACAGCCACATTTACAGACTATTAATGGAATATAACTTAAGAATCTAGGCTTTGATACCATACAGTAGTACCAACAGCACATATTTAAGGGCTTGCTAATGTGCACTGTCCAAAACCATAACCAACTGAAACAAGTTGGTTATGATTTTGAATTGTCGCCTTAGTAGGGCCATTCCTGTTCTTCCCTTCCTCTTCATTTTCGGCCTCTTCAGTCAACCAGCATCCTTCCAAGGTGCCTGCCTTCTTGTTGATGATCAAGATAGGCTAAGTGTACTTTGAAAATTGATATTGAGTCCAGTCTTCGCTGACTGATTTTTTATTTATTTAGGGGCAACTGGATATCTTCTATGTTTTTCACGGAGATCATCTGCATGGTGAATGCTATTTATTTCTTTACTGTTAATCTTAATTCAAACACCTATAGTGATTACTCTTGTCACAAATGTTACCTTGCATTCGGGAGGACGGCGGTTCGAATCCCCGTCCGGGGTTTTCCATGGTTTCCCAAATCACTCCAGGCAAATGCCGGGATGCTTCCTTCAAAAGGCCATGGCCGAATTCCTTCCCATTCCTTGCCCCCATCCTTGCCCCCCCATCCTTGCCCCCCCATCCTTTTCCGTCTCTAAAGACCTCGCTGTTAAGAGATGTAAAGCAGTTTAAAAAAAAAAAAAATTAGTGATACCTTGTATGGATGAAGTCCACTTTCTACAAAGAAATTTGCTACCATAGAAGCTGCCTTCAGTAAAATTAATAATTGCATGCACAAACATCGGGATTACTGGAGATTGTAATTTCGCAAGAATTGGCGTCATAATACTGCAGTAGTCAAAACACAAGGCACCACTGGAAATACTTTCCAAAGTATATTTAACGATGTCATGGTGGTCCAAGATGTATTAAAACTTAATTTTTGCTTGAAAATAATGGTTCAGGCTATATTACAGTGGAATTACAGCTTGAAAATAATACGTCTTGCATTAGAGAATGTTACAGCAGAATTGAAATCTCCAGTAGACCCCAAATTTTTACAAGAAACCGCATTCCTTTGTAGTGTAGCGACTGAAGTACCCACATTTCGAAGTTCTTTAGATCTTTTCTATCTTTCTCCTAACTCTGATGTACATTCTTTGGCAAAAAAATTGACTGTCGGCTCGAACCCGCAACCTCCCGAATGAGAGGACAGCGCGTCAGCGCTTATGAGATTGAGTCAGCTACCTCAATTGGAATTTACGCGTCTGCACCAAACAGCATGTGACGGAGGTGAAAGGTTGATTTTTAAATGCTACACTTCTATAGCCAACTTCCTCGTTTCGGGTCATTATAGCTCCGTGATGATGTGCGGCGTCAGATACGGCGTCAACCGATTTGAGCTCCGGTGGTTGAAGAACTTTTTAGAACTAGGACATGTTTCGGTGGCGGTGAATTATTACTAATTATCAGATGGTGCACGAAAGTCCTGGTTTAAATCCCAAACCTCTCTGTAGCGCGTATGGAACTTCTGACAGGGACTCGTCCGCCGGATTTGGACGTTAAGCTGTCGGCCCCATCAATGTGTTTCGGGAGAGTAGGTCACAATCGGCCGGCACCTTCTGTCTTATTTCATCTCTTATTTTACTGTCGTCAGTCTCTCGATTGGTTTGATATAAACCACCATCCCTTCTTATTTTGCACTATCCCCATCTCAAAACACCTCTCTTAAAACACGTCCACCGTTATCTGCTTCATACATAACCAATCCCAAATGTATTAAAAAACCACCCACGAATCTGTTTTTTCTTTGTGTACGATTTTTGCACAAACTTCTTTCGTCAGCCATCATTTCCAAAACATATTAATTTCGTGGTTTAACTGTCCACTTAATTTTCAGCACCACTATAGCACCACATTTCGAATTCTTCAATTTTCCTTCTTTCAGGCATTCCTAAAGTCCATGCTTCGTTACCATAAGGTGCTATGCTCCATACATACAGTTTTAAAAAGTTCTCTCTGGTTCCTGGGTCAATATTTGTAACTACTTTTTCATGAAGCCACATTCAAATTCCTCTTTTAATTCTTTTATAGCCTCCTCCACAAATAAGTTGCCGAGCCCGGCAAGCGTAGGGGTAGCGTTGCAGGGGTCGCCGGTTCGAGTCCGCCCTAGGGCATGGGTGGTTTTAATTAAGTGTTGTGTTCGTCTTGTGTCGTCCTTACACATTAGAGAAAATAATCATACTTATAAGAAATCTGTACATTAAAAGAGAAACAAACACATTGAGCTGGCTGAGTGGCTAACACGGCCGAATGCAATTTTTAAATAAAAAAATAAAATAAAATAAGTTGAATATTAGTAAGGATTAACTGCAACCATATCTGATACACTTTTCAACTGATTGGTGACTCTCATGGTTCTCTACTTTTATTATAGCCACTTGATTCTTATATCAATTCTAAAATATTTTTCATTCTCGATACGTAAGACCTGACTTTTTTTAAATTTTGAACATTTTGTCCCGCCTTACATTACCAAAAGCTTTTTTTCTAAATCAACAAACGCTATGAAAGTAACTTTGTTTTTCTTGATCGGTGATAAGAATTGATTCTCTTGTGGCATGGTTTTTCCAAAATTCAAACTGTAGCTACTGTATATTTTATTCCAACCCAAAGAATTTACATTATAACGTCTGTCTCAGAATGACAAGCAAAAATTTCTTTTAAAAGTTTAAATATTGCAAAGTCTTATAGGCATTCAATCAGAACATTGTAGGAGGAAAACTGAGGCATAAAATTGAAACTCAGTGCGGGAATGTCAGTGTGGCAAGAAACAAGGAAACCAGTATTATACGCTTTGTAAACACTACGTTTCCGTCTACCACGATATTTTAGAATTACACTCTAGCTGCGGAGAGTAGTACTGCCGATTTATAAAATTTTGTAACAATTAGCTATGTTATTGCTCAGCGTGATAATTTCATTCCAACTACCTCTTAATCTTTACTGAAAGACATACTTGAAAAAAAAATGAGAAAATATTATAGAGAATTACATCATTACTACATTGAAATTTCTTATTTTACCACATTTTATTGAGACTGCAAATTTATGTAGTTTTAGCATCCGGTTTGAGGTCTTTGCTCAAGTAGAATGTGAATTGTATTCTTTTTTTTTTTAACATTTCTACGAAAAGACTGAAATGTTATCTATTTGGTTACTAGCGAACCGATCAATTTTGCTCGTCATTTTTGGTTTAATACTACTTCATTAAACAACGGGATTAATATGACAATATCTTCCATATAAGAGGAAGCTTATATTCACTTTGAATTTGATAGCTGCTAAAAATTTAAAAAAAAGTACCGGGTGTGGTGCGTGAGCGTTTAACGTTCTGGCCTCGTATTCGGGAGGACGCAGGTTTGAATCCCCGTCCGGGCATCCAGATCTGTGTTTTCCATGGTTTCCCCAAGTCACTCCAGGCGAACGCCCGGATGCTTCCTTGAAAAGGCCATGGCCGAGTTCCTGCCCGTTTCTTGCCCCAATCCGATCCCGCCTCTAATGACCTAGCTGTCGACGAGCCGTAAAGCCCTAGCAACAAAAAAAAGAGAGAGAGGGGCGGAAAGAGTAGAGAGAGAGAAAATGAAATTTGAATTGCGTTTCGGATTTCAGAGATTTTTTTGATATCCCCGCTCTCATCAGATGAACTCACTTCTGCACATATATTTTAATTTACGATTTTTAACTTTTCAATAGATTTTTTAAATAATTTTATGGACGGCATCATAGACCAAATACGAAAGATATTGAAAAACTGAACCTAATGGCTGAGCGTTAACGCTATGGCTCCGCATTCAAGAGGAAGCGGGTTTGAATTCCTATCCGGCTATCCAGATTTGGATTTTCCTTCGTTTCTCCAAGTCACTTCGTGTGAATGGCGGGATTATTTCTTCGAAAACCCATGGTCCGCTCCGAATTCCTTCCCATTCCTTGTCTCCATTCCCTTCCCACCTTTAACGACTTAGAAGTCGACGAATCGTAAATCCAGACGCATAATAAGAAATTGGTATAGTAATATTATTTAGTTTTTCGTCTCCTTGACGATGGTGCGAACTCGTTATAGTCCACCTAACGTAACCACACGACACTATTTCGACGATGTTGAAGCCCGAGAAGATTTCTTTCAGTCTTACCTCTGTGAAAGATTTCATAGTTAAGTGTGCAGTTTATTAAGAAGCACTCAGTTATGAGTCTTTCCTTAAGTATGTTATGTCCTGACGCAAGCAGGTAAGAGTCGATGTTATATTTTACGCATAACGCAGTTGTAGGTTCGACTTGTTTAAAATAAACGGGAAAAAAATAATTGGAAAACCTAGACTCGAACCGAGGACCACGCGTTTACAAGACTAGATGGTTAGCCACAAGCAAACGGAGCTCAGGTTCACAGACGGCTCGTGCAGTGGGTAAACAACCTTATCCTGCCTCGGAAGTCAGTTCCATTCAACTGGCATTAGACAATTATCCGAAATAATCTCTTTATAATCATTTCAATAGTTTTGTAGAACTTAAAAATCTGGATCTTTGAACATTTAAACCCACTTCTCGGACCACACACCCAATTATGTGTTGCATTATTGCAACTGATTAGCCACATCAATATATAAATAAATATGGTTATAGTTTTACGCTAATCATTTGTAATAAAATGTATAACTGAACCTCATTTTTACTGCGCTTTATTCTAAACTTGTTAATTACAACTTTAACGATATGTTTCACGATCTGATTTTAAGAAAAGTGTAGCTGGAACCGAATTTCGTCCGATTGAGGTATGGTCGGCGATATCTTGCCTAATATTACAGTCAATCCAGGGACAGGAAAATGCGTTACTTGTTTCGAGATCGGTCAATAGCTTTTTACTGAAATGTAGGAAATGATAGATGAACTACCAAGAAGAATCGTCAATGGGCGGGCTGAGTCTTCCTGCTTTGTTCGAGGCTTGATTTAAGGAAATGAATAACAGATGGCGCTGAGTTGAATACGGGCAATGATGCCACATTGTGCGAAATAAGGGACTTAGACTCAGGCGCCGACAGTCAATTTTTTTGCCAAAGCGTGTACAATTTTCTTCTAATAATACTGCCTAAGGAAAGTGTAACAAAGTTTATCCCAAAATGACAAATTCTTCTGCTTGTTGGAGGGAGAAGTGAGGGGTAGTGGGGGTTTATAGGTGCAAATGAACGATTCAGAACCTTAGCAGCAGAACAATGTGAGAATATTGAAAGTACCTTAGACATTATCTTTTTAAAGTACATAAAGCTTTCCCTCCACTCTGAATGTGTTATGGGTTTTATAGATGATATTATAAAATCCAGTTTTGAACCATTTATTGCAGAAACATCACTGATGAGCCACAACATTATGACCACTGCCCACTGAGAGATTGAATGCCATATGGTGACAGTATGTCATGTGATAAAGTATATATGTGGAGCAGAGATGCATGGGGAGTCATTCTATTGTCAATACACATGACAAATGGGGAAATCCACAGGCATAAATGACTTTGATAAAGAACATATTGTTAAGGCCCAATATCTGGGAATGAGCATCTTGGAAGTGGCTTCGCTGTTTACCTGCTGTCGTAGTGAGCATCTATGGAAAGTGTATGATTAATGCTTGAATCACGAGTAGACGAGTGGTTAGTGTCCGAGCCTCATCACAGAATGTGGAGGTTGTAGGCTAGCTCAATCTTTAAAGTAGGATAGGGGGCAATCTGATGACACAGTATAATGTGGATGCAGGTACCAGCATTATGGAGCACACCTTTCAGCATGATTTGTTGAACATTGGGTTCTTTAGCAGTGGGACCATGTGTGTTCCAATGTTGACCCAATGACATCATCAGTTACCATTGCAGTGGGCACGAGATCATCTACATTGCGCTGTGGATTGTTGGAAATGTCTCCTGGTTGGATGACTTGTTACACCATATCTCCAGATCACAGCCTTCCAGGTGAAAGACTTTGTAGCATGCACCATGCCACAGATGCAGGCCAGTGGGGCAGTATCATGTTATGAGGGACATTCACCTGGACTTGTGGTAGTGATTGAAGGCACCATTGGGGAGGATGCGGGTTCGAATCCCCGTCCAGGCATCCAGAGTTGGGTTTTCCATGGTTTCCCCAAACCACTCCAGGTGAATGCCGGGATGTTTCCTTCAAAAAGGCCATGGCCGAATTCCTTACCGTTCCTTGTCCCCAGTCCCATCTCACCTCTAAAGACCTTAGCCATCGACGAGGTGTAAAGCGGTAAGGAAGGCACCATGACAGCTATGGACAATGTGAAAATTATTAAGGGCCGTCTTCATGCTTCTTGTCTTCCATGATAGCAGTGGCATCTTCCACAGGGAACCTGTACTGTCACAAGGCCAGCATCATGCTACAATGGTTTGAGGAGCATAATAGCAAACTCGCGGTGTATGTCGTGGCAGCCAAAGTTGTGGGATCTCATCCTGATAGACCATATCTTGAATGGGCCCACAATCCATCAACACATAATTTAAGGGAATTGCTTGATCTATGCATAGACATTTGAGCTAGATAACTTGCCAGGGACTTGTAAAACCCATGCAATGCTGAATTACTGCTGTATTATGTTCTAAAGGTGAACCAATGGGCTTGTAATCAGGTGGTCATAATGTTTTGGCTCATCTTTGATGCCCTGTGTAATATTCATTTAATGCTGGTAAAGGAACAGGTTATGATATAATATATTGTTCGCGCAATATGTCTGATTAATTTGAGTTCGTGTGTTATACATTTATAAAAGCAATGTTATGGACAGTGATTGCAGCTTATTTTTATATAACCACTGATAATCATGATACGAAAAAAGCGCCTACATTAGGTTGTCATTGGACCATGGAGTAATGATGGGCAACCACATCCAGCTCCTCTATTAGTTAATATGACCCTAGCACTATACTCTGTAATCTAACCGAGATTTTGATAGTTGGAGGAATTCATTCATAGCTCATCTTATCACACTGTTCACTATACTGCTGCCATCAAAGTCTTGCTTATTTGAGTTTTACAGTACCGATACTGCTTTCTTTGATGAGTGTAATGTAATGTGGATTCACGATACCTTCTTTGTGTCACATGACTGATGTGACAAAACAGTTCATATCACTAAATTCATTATCATAGCACTTGAACTCTCCAGTGCATTTTAAGAGAATTATAGAATGGTGGTCAATACGGTTAAAAGTATTCAGGTGTATTAGGGTGTGATTTGCTGTGTGGAGGAATTCTTAAGAGATAAGAAGCAAAAGGGATGGAAATGTAACCAGGTTTACCACAGTATAATGGTTGCCTAGCACTGTTGTTCAATACTCTAACTACAAGACCCCCTGCAAGGCCTCTCTCCTCAGTCCATCTTCCTCCTGACTCCCCACTCCCACACTGTATCTTCTTCCTAAGATCCACAAGACTGGTAATCCTGGGCAACCTATAGTAGCGGCATATGGATCGCCCACTGAGAGGATTTCAGCTTTTGTGGATCAACATCTCCAACCCTTTGTCCAAAATCGTGAAAGACACTCCACATTTCCTTGAATGCCTATCCACAATCCACACACCTCTACCTCCAGACTTCTTCCTGGTCTCAATTGATGTAACTTCCCTTTATACCAACATTCCACATAGTAAGGGCCTTAGTGCCCTAGAATACTACCTTGACCTACGACCGCCACATAGCTTGCCTAGTACATACTTCATTTCAACCTTGGCCCATATAGTTCTCTCCACAAATTTCTTTACCTTTAATTCTGTAGTATATCACCAAATCCGCGGTACCGCCATGGGCACCCGCATGGCCCCATCCTATGCCAACTTATTCCTTGGTCGACAGGAGGAACGTTTCCTGAACAACACTCCCCTTAAACCCACTGTGTGGTTCAGATACATAGATGACATATTTATGATCTGGACCCACAGCGAAAACCACCTCCTTGAATTTCTCCACTCCCTTAACAATAGCAACAATGCCATCAATTTCACCTGGACTTACTCCTGCTCACACATCACATTCCTCGATGTTGACATCATGCTCAGGCATGGTGTCCTTCATACCGCAGTCCACATCATACCCACTAATTTACAGCAGTATCTACACTTTGATAGCTGCCATCCATTCCATACCAAACGTTCCCTCCCATACAGCCTTGCCATCCGTTTAAGTCACATTTGCTCTGATGCTCATTCTCTCCATCAGTACTCACAAAACCTATCCCAAGCCCTTATTTCCTGTTGTTACCCCAGGGATCTTGTACATAAACAGATCTCCCACACGATCAACCACCCTCCACGTAACCACTCTTACTTGTCTCCTACAAAAACCAACCAACCTTTGTCACTCAGTTCTCTCCTGGCCTCGAGTCCATCAACCATATCTTGCTACAGGGGTATGACTTCCTTCGCTCATTTCCGGAAATGCGTACTCTCCTACCCAATGTCCCTCGTGCATGTTTTAGCAGACCACCCATTCTTAAGAACATCTTAGTCCACAAATGCCCTCCGTTAGACTCTCCAAAAGCACCATATGGATCTTATCCTTGCAATAGACCCCGCTGTAAAACCTGCAGCATTCCAATCCCACCACAGGAGAAACTTTCCCCATTATTGGACATGCCACCTGTTCAACCACTCATCATATATACCAACTAACTTGCCGCTATTGCACCAGTTCTTACATAGGCCTCACCACACAGCAACTCTCTGTTAGAATGAATGGCCACAGACAAACAGTGCACACTCGCAACCTGTACCTTCCAGTACCAGAACATGCCAATAGCCATGATACCAACAACCTCAACGACTGTTTTACTGTGGGAGCAGTCAGAGTTTTCCCTGACAGCACCATTGCAGCAGAACTCCGGAGATGGGAACTAGCGTACCAGAATATCCTGGATACGAGACACCCAACTGGACTTAGCCACCATTAAAATCCAATTAACCCATCACTACCTTTTTTTTTTTCTCTCCGTGTTTATACCGTACCCTTACTACATATGCTCATTTTACCATCACCTGCAATATATTGAATATATTATCTCAGACATTGCATACCGATATCGATAGTCTACTCCCCAGCCACCCCCCCCCCTCCCCTACTACAGGGTTAGTGGTTAGGTAACGTTCATTGTGTACACACGTTCCGAGCCTAATGGCCCGTTTTTCTACTTGTGAATAAGGCAGATGCCGAAATATTGTGTAGTTGTTTGTCAGCATAAGTGTTCCCTCTCATCGCATCCGTCCACTTTGGTATGTGGTGGGTTAATTTCCCTTTCTTTTCTTATTTAATGAATGTTTTTATTGTTATTTCTTTGCAAATGACACTGTTTCATAAAACGAGTAAAATTAAGGAAAACTGTGAGCTACTACTGAAGATATTTGACACAATTTCTAGTTGGGTATGTCAGTGTGGTGAAAAAGCATTTAGGGGCAACCTTTTGCAACGATAAAATGTTTAGTGTGGTTAGAGATAAACACTGTAACCATGTTGTCCACCTTGGATAATAGTGCTTTCTACAGTTTGCTGTTGCCACCATATTGAAAAACTTCAATAATGGAAAGGTAGGTTCATAAAATAAAAGTCACTGCTTCTAATTCTAAGTTCAAAACATTACTATATTCTTGAGAAATAATTTTACAAGTTCGAACAATCTTTCAGGCATCAGAAATTGTCACCAACTAAATTGACTGCAGGTTGTGATAAGTAATTCAAACCAGACCAACCTTCATAAACCCCCTAACAGAATTATATTTGCATGAGGATATTTTAAATGTCCCACCACACCACAAAATTTCTAAGATGGCACCCCGACATTTCACTTCACCATGTGGTCTCCTGCTTAGCCAGTCGCCTTCCCGTGCGAAGCGCCACCTTGACCGACACACGTTCTGCTCAGGTGATTTCCAGTGTCTGCCTGTAGGTGAGCTTGGAGGGGTGGTATTAATGGACAAGGAAGTAGTCCCTATTCAGCATGTGCAAAAAAAAAAAAAAAAACCTTCTGCGCTTGGATATTGCGACATCGTCTGTTTTAAACATCATTTTACAAAACTCCTATCGGTCTGAAACATTGACAGTAGTTAGACAGTCTTCTAAATGTTAAAATCAATCCTTATGAAAAATTTTGTAACTTTAATGGTTTGGCCGTAAAAAAATTATTTTCTATTCAGTTCTAAAAATGTTCATAACTTTCTCAGTTTTAAGGCTAAGAAGCTAAAATAACTTTTAACTTGCATCTAATTTTCTGCTCTTTTGTTTGGTACTAAAATCGCGTTGTTTACTATTTTCCAACATGTTGAACCCAAAATTGTTATGCAAATTTTTAATTTCGAAATTGATATCTTTTGGAGTATTTAAGTGACAGCTCTGAAACATACTTTAAATGATGCTATGCAGTGTGAAGTTGTTTTCGGTTTTCCTCGATTTATTATGATATAGGAAGTATGGGCTTCCATCCTGACCAAAATATTACATGTATCTTAATGAGACTTACTGAAAACTGTTTGTATCGGAATGTGCTTCCTTTTGGATCTAATTTTCTCAACTGAATTTACTTATATTTTTCAAAAATCAATCTTTAAAGTTCAGCGAACCTTTTCAAACTTTTATATGGTGTGTAAGAAAATATTACACTTCCTCTAAGCTATAAACTAACTTCCTATCTTCTAAATTGGGGCTTCTAGAATTTTAAATATGTAATTGCGTTTTAACTTTTTATACCGGCTTTCAACTTTTAATGTCTTATAACTCTTTAGTAGAATTTTCTAGCTACAAAATTTCTATCCTCATTTTACTAGTTATAATTCTAAATGGCTTTAGAAATGAAGGCAATGTTTCCTTTTATGAATTATTCTGAATTCAAATACCCGATATGCTAATACTACTTTCTGACTTTCTATAACTGTTTTACTCTGATTTATGACTTGAATTATCTAAGCAAATGACTTTAAAACTGATGTGCCATGCTATTTTAATGGACTCGCTGCTCTGAAAACAAATTTTGTTATGAAGTTACAAAATTTTAGGTTGCGTTACACTTCTAAATTCTAATTCTGACAACCACTTATCTGTTTTAAAATACTATAGAGCCCATTGTCAAGGTTCTCACTGGATGATCCTTTCAAATAATACTGATTGCAACTTAATTAGTTTTTGAATTAGTTGATTACTGTAGTCCGGTCACCTGGTGATTTTACCTTTCACCAAGAATGATAATCAAGACAGCTTCAGAATAGATTTTGGTATCAGTGAAGTAACAAAACAGTTGGAATCACTTTTCATCTCAATTTTATTCTGTCGAAATCTTCAATAACAAACATTTGTGAATAAGTGCCAAACTGCATCCAGAGATACTAAAACACATTACAAAACAATTCCAGCGATTAAACTTCAGTGAACATTCCTGCTTGACATTGCACAAACAATTAGTAGCACTTTTAACAATGACTGTTCCTGCTCACCCTTGACGGTGACAGAGTAGCAATCATTTCCTTGGTCAGAGATTTGGCACACACTTTCCTGAAGATATAACTTTTGATAAAAAGTGCATATCTAAGTAAAAAGAAACATAGCTTAGACATAATGTAACACAATTTACCACATGCAATAATGTTGGCAGTACAGTAGGTGGCCATTTATAAACACACTAGCAGTTACTCGCGACTTCGTCTGCGTTGAAGAGTGTTGTAATATAAGATTTTCTTGAGAGGTCTGGTTGCTCAGTGGTTAGGGCGTCCAACTGGAGATGGAAAAGTCCCCAGCTTGAATCCCAGTCTCGGCGAGGATTTTCTAAGGTCCTTAGCTCGACCTTCACCTCTGGCATAGGTTGTTGTGTGATGTGAATTACGCCTGAATGCTCACTTGGTTCTGATTCCTTGTTGAACTGTGAGTCCTTTATGTCCTGTAGGATTACTGGGTTACGTTAAGAGGCTACGAAAGGGGCTGATTGGGGAGACGTAAAGAAGCCTTGTCACCAGGTCAATACGACGATACAATTTATTTTAGAGCTATTTTTATTAGTAATAATTGTTGCAATAAAATAACAAAAATTTATTTATGTTCCACAACTACTTCATTGAATTTTTAAAACAATAAAAATATTCTGTTTGTTAGGAGTATTTTCAGTTTAATGTATCGGTATATACAATACTGAGTATTTGTCTCCTTGGTTTTTGCTATTTTCATAGCCCTAGTTTTCTTACATTTCTTTGAAAGATTTTAATTTTGTTTAGCCGGCATCTCTTATAATTACTAATTTAATCTCGCGAATAAAAATTAACACAGTTTTAATTATTGGAAGCTCAAAACGTCAAAATATTAGCAATACATTGATGGAATCGACTAAATATCAACAACAACAAAATACTAACATCCAAACAGCAAATGAATACTTAAGTGGCCCAAGGACGTTCATTTCCGTCAAAAAATTGCAATACTAAAAATGAATATTTTGATTTGCACTGAAAGTCTGAAAAAAAGAGAACTTAATTTACTCTTTGAATATTGATTTTGTTTTGACGTTATATTGGCTTCATCAATTAATTCTGCTTTAAAACGGAAATTTACATATTATAGTAGTAATTGATTCTTTTATTCATAATGATCAGTGGTAATATTGGTTTCTCTATCTGTGGAAACAGTTGAATTGCCTGTAGAGTGTAGACCAGTTTACTATAGTTCGTTCGTTTTGATCCATTAATTCTGCGCTAAAATATAAATTTCAATGTAAAACATTCGTTCTTCATAATTGTTTTCTCAATCTGCCAACAGAATTGAATGTCTACCGGCAAATTACCACTCCGCTTGTCTGCCACTCCACTATCTGAACAAAAAATTTATAACTTTCAAAAACTTACTTCGGGCAACGCCGCGTGTTCTGCTAAATTATCTAAGCTTATTATAAATCTTTTGATACAATATCGGTACAAAGCAATACACGACGTCACTAAAATGGCGCTCATGAAAAAACTAATAATGTTTCAGTTATTCTGGCCCAGGCTGCACAATTCTTCTAATATTACAGCTAGAAAATCAAAGCTTCTATCACTCGCGTATTAATACATTCACTATTGCATGTTAATGACATTATGAATTGCAAAATAAACTTGACTCATTTCAGATCGCGATAGTAAATGAAGCCGAATAATGACGCCGGCAATGTGGCGCAGTAAATTAAATACTGAATACATCTGAAACTACATTTAGCCGCATCAACTTTGTCGTCAGCATGATAACTGTTATTGAAGTAACATAATTAAAAAATTTGTACTAAAATCATGGTAACTTACAGTATTCAATGGTAAGTCCATAATTCTCTGCAACTCTAAGACGACTTTCGTTAATATTGCTGGTCAAGTTAACATCTCGATAAAGTGACTGTTACTGCTCGTGATTTAGTAAGGTGTATAATTGCATTCAATATGCTGAGGTGTGTTCGTATAGTTTGACTTTGTAGTGGCAATATTAACAGAGATAGTGGTTTGGTTGAAATGATGCCTGGACCAGATTGATTTTTGTTACAGCATAAGGCAGAAGGAACTTAGTTATTATTAGTAATAAGTAAGCAGCTTTCATATGCTCCTTGTAAATTGTGTATTGTGTTGTATGACTTCCACTGTTACTTCATGAAACAATAAGTTTCTACATTAGCCCATTGAATATATTCGTTTTAAGTGTAGCATTCGATAGATATTTGCAGAATATTGAACAGTAAGTAAAAAGCAGTTTCTTGAATCATAGTCTCTATTATTTGTACAAAAATTCTAAACAAAAAATAAAAAGGGTTAGTTAAGTTTTAAATTTCGGCAAAAATAATTTGTAATACAGAGACTGTAGGTTCAAGTTTACGTCGCGATTAACATCAATAACTTAAGATAAAATTATTGTGATTGAGGCTTTGATTTTGTAGCTACAATTTTAACGGAGATTGTGGTTAGATTGAAACCCTGCATGGACCAGAATGAAAACAAAATCTTCTTGTCAGAGCAAAAGGCAAGAGGAATTTAGTTATCAGTTATTTAAGAAACTTTAATAAGCACTACGTCACGGTGTGACTTGATGTGTCGCGACGTAAACTACTCCCCACAAAAGAAACTGGAAATAAATTAAACGGAGATAGAACTACGACATTTTGCACTTTTAGTGAACCGACTTTCGTGCTGGTATACTCTTAGCATTTTACGTTGCTTTTTTCAATTATGGTGTATTATTTGATATGTCATACTATTTTATGTATGCAAATGAAAACATCTCCTTGCGAACTTGACAACAGTACCTACCTTTTTTAAATTTAAGGTTAAGTACAGATTTATATTTCCTGCTTCCAAACTATTATTTGTCAAGTGCGTCGGTTTTATGGCTTTTAAACTAAACACAAACTTGCATATGTAAGAAGGTTTTTACTTTTATTTCTGAAAAGTAGTGTTTGCGATTTACGTAAAAAGCAAAGAGTAAACGTGGCACGGCTATCTACGAAGTAGGAAACTCTTTGTTGTTTCAGAATTGATATTAATGGCAATTTCTAAAAGAACTATGCATTTTTGCGGGATAAAATCTATCCTATGTCACTTCGCATGCAATTAACTGACTTCATGCCAAATTTCATTTAAATATGTTGAGTTATTAAGGCGTTATTGATTCCAGAAGTACAGCCAAACACACATCCGAACTTTCTCGTTTTCTGATTTATAGATATATAGCTAGTAGTAATAAATGTTGCAATAAAATAACAAAAATTTATTTGTGTTCCACAACTACATCACTGAATTTTTTTAAAAAATACAAATATTCTGTTTGTTAGGAGTATTTTCAGTTTAATATATCCGTATATACAATATTGGGGATTTGTCTCCTAGGTTTTGGCTATTTTCTTAGCCCTAGTTTTCTTACATTTCTTTGAAATATTTGAATTTCGTTTACCCAGCATCTCTTAAAATTACTAATTTCATCTCGCGAATTAAAATGAATATAGTTTTAACTAAAGGAATCTCGAAACGTCAAAATAATAGCAATACATTGATGGAATCGACTAAATATCAACAACAAAAAAATACTAACATTCAAACAGCAAATAAATACATAAGTGGCCCAAGAACGTTCATTTCTGTTAAAAAATTGCAATACTAAAAATGAATATTTTTATTTGCATTGAATATCTGAAAAAAAAAAAAATCTATTAAGAAAATAGAACTTAACTCTTTGAATATTGATTTTGTTTTGAGGATATATTGGTTCCATCAACAGAAATTTAGATATTATAGTAGTGTGTATAGTAGTAATTGATCGTTTTATCCATAATGATCAGTGGTATTGTGGTAATGGTTTCTCTATCTGTGGAAACAGTTGAATTGCTTGTAGACCATTCGTTTGGAGCCATTAATTCTGCGCTAAAATATAAATTTCAGTGTTAAAATAGTAATTGATTCTTTCTTCATAATTGGTTTCTCAATCTGCCAACAGAATTGAATGTCTGCTGGCAAATTACCACTCCACTTGTCTGCCACTCCACTGAATTAAACATTTATAAATTTCAAAAATCGGTCAACTCCACGTGTTCTGCTAAATCATCCACGCATATTATAAATCTTTTGATACAATATCCGTATAAAACCTGACATCACTAAAATAGCGCTCTTGAAATAATTAATAATGTTTCATTCTGGCCCAGGCTGCATTTCAGCCAAGTCACAAACTCAGCTAATATTACCGCTAGAAAATCAAAGCTTCTATCAGTTGCGCATTAATACATTCACTATAGGGCCTCTTGCATGTTAGTGACGTTATGAATGGCGAAATAAACTTGACTCATTATTTCAGATCGCGATACTAAATGAACCCAAATAATACTGAATTCATCTAAAACTACATTCATCCGCATGAAGTATGTCATCAGCATCATGACAATTATTGGAGTAACGTAATTAAAAAAATTATACTAAAATGCTTGTAACTTACAGTGTACAACGAAAAGTCCATAATTCTCTACAACTATAAGACAACTTTCGTTAATATTGCTGGTCAAGTTTACATCTCGATAAAGTGACTGTTACTGCTCATGATTTAGTAAGGTGTATAATTGCGTTCAATATAGTTTGATTTTGTAGCAGTAATATTAACAGAGATAGTGGTTTGGTTGAAATGATGCCTGGACCAGATTGATTTTTGTTACAGCATAAGGCAGAAGGAACTTAGTTATTATTAGTAATAAGTAAGCAGCTTTCATATGCTCCTTGTAAATTGTGTATTGTGTTGTATGACTTCCACTGTTACTTCATGAAACAATAAGTTTCTACATTAGCCCATTGAATATATTCGTTTTAAGTGTAGCATTCGATAGATATTTGCAGAATATTGAACAGTAAGTAAAAAGCAGTTTCTTGAATCATAGTCTCTATTATTTGTACAAAAATTCTAAACAAAAAATAAAAAGGGTTAGTTAAGTTTTAAATTTCGGCAAAAATAATTTGCAATACAGAGACTGTAGGTTCAAGTTTATGTCGCGATTAACATCAATAACTTAAGTTAAAATTATTGTGATTGAGGCTTTGATTTTGTAGCTACAATTTTAACGGAGATTGTGGTTAGATTGAAACTCTGCCTGGACCAGAATGAAAACAAAACCTTCTTGTCAGAGCAAAAGGCAAGAGGAATTTAGTTATCAGTTATTTAAGAAACTTTAATTAGCACTACGTCACGGTGTGACTTGATGTGTCGCGACGTAAACTACTCCCCACAAAAGAAACAGGAAATAAATTAAACGGAGATAGAACTACGACATTTTGCACTTTTAGTGAACCGACTTTCGTGATGGTATACTCATAGCATTATACGTTTTTTCTTCAATAATGGTGTATTATTTGATATGTCATACTATTTTATGTACGCAAATGAAAACATCTCTTTGCGAACTTGACAACAGTACATACCTTTTTTTTTTAATTTAAGGTTAAGTACAGATTTATATTTCCTGCTTCCAAACTATTATTTGTCAAGTGCGTCGGTTTTATTGCTTTTAAACTAAACACAAACTTGCAGATGTAAGAAGGTTTTTGCTTTTATTTCTGAAAAGTTGTGTTTGCAATTTACGTAAAAAGCAAAGAGTAAACGTGGCACGGCTATCTACGAAGTAGGAAACTCTTTGTTGTTCCCGAATTGATATTAATCGCAATTTCTAAAAGTACTATGCGTTTTTGCGTGATAAAATCTATCCTATGTCACTTCGCATGCAATTAACTGACTTCATGCCAAATTTCATTTAAATATGTTGATTTATTAAGGCGTTATTGATTCCAAAAGTACATCCGAACTTTCTTGTTTTCTCATTTATAGATAGATTTGATGCCAACTATGTTACTCACAGCAATGAATGTAAAATCGTTGTCAAGTTTTTGTGATACCGTATGAATATATTTCTATGCCATTATAACGAATCTAATGCAGCAACCAAGTTTTCATGAATTCAAAATGATAACCGTCATGTCGTCTAAGATACATTTTTTTATATTTAATATGCACTTTTTCATGAAATGTATATCCTAAGGAATGTGCGTATCAACATTCAGACCAATGGGACTATAATTACCCGTAAGCCCTATTTAAATCAATGCCAAACCATCATATATATATTATTTTTATAAGGTATTTTTTGGTCACAAGCCTTTATCTCCCTTCATACGTAACCGAAATCAATGAATGAGGTCTTATTTTAAAGCTTATGGTCTCTACTTTGGTCACATCATATTTTAAGAAAGGAATCTTTCGGAATGCGACCCTTAAAAGGCTAAAATGTCAATATTTCAAAAATGTTGTTTTTTGTGTTATGAGTAATTTATCTCCCTGGATACCTATCTGAAATCATTCAATGAAGTACGAGGCATGTGCCGTTTTGAAATTAAAAAAAGAAGTGCAAATATATATCAATAATTTTATTTTTACATGAAATCCTGTACATTACTCTTCTTTTCTACACAATTCCCTTCAATATTGAGGCACTTATCATAATGTAGTACCAGTTTTTGAAAACCCTCCTCATAGAAGTCTGCCGCCTTACTTGTTAACCACTGCATCACAACTGTTTTGACTTCATTATCGTCTTCAAGACGCTGACCGCCCAGGTGTTTCTTCAAGTGCAGGAACAGATGGTAGTCACTGGGCACCAGATCAGGGCTGTATGGAGGATGATCTAGAGTTTCCCATCGAAAAGATGTGATGAGATCTTTGGTCTGATTAGCCACATGTGGACGCGCATTGTCATGCAGCAAAACGATGCCCTTGCTCAACTTGCCACGTCTTTTGTTCTGGATTGAACGGCGCAGATTGTTCAATGTCTCACAATAAGCTGCTGCATTGATTGTCTCATTACGAGGCAGAAATTCCACAAGCAATACTCCTTTTCTGTCCCAAAAAACTGTGCACATGATTTTCCGGGCAGAAATCGTTTGCTTGAACTTCACTTTTTTGGGTGAATCTGAATGCCGCCATTCCATGGACTGTTGCTTTGATTCAGGTGTTACGTAGGCCACCCATGTCTCATCGCCCGTAACAATTTGGCTTAAGAAATCATCACCATCGCTGTGGTACCACTCAAGGAAAGTCAATGCACTGTCTAAACGTTTGGTTTTGTAAACATCCGTTAACATTTTCAGTACCTAACGTGAGCACAATTTTCGGTAATTCAAGTGCTCGGTCACAATGCCATACAAAACACTACGAGAAACATTAGGAAAATCATCACACAAGGAGGAAATCGTAAAGCGTCTGTTTACTCTCGCCTTATTGTCCACTTTCTGCACCAAACTTTCATTAACGACCGAAGGACGCCCACTCCGTTGTTCATCATGCACATTTGTGCGGCCATATTTAAATTCTCTCACCCACTTTCTCACCATTCCATCACTCATAATGTTTTGTCCGTAAACTGCACAGATCTCACGATGAATATCGATCGGTTTTAGGCCTTTAGTACAAAGAAATCTTATAACAGCCCGTACTTCACAGTCGGCGGGACTCACAATTATCAGAGGTATTTTAAACACTCAGTGAACAACGTAAACAAGGAAGAATTAGACAGTAATGGCGTCAGTGCGTAGGCAAGAGATGCAGGTACCCAGTGCGCATGTGCGGAACACCGACCGTAGCGCTACAGCCATGGTGTGACAAAACTGTACTTACTTAAAAAATATGCCTTGTTTCATTTTAAAAATTAAAATCTCTGCTTTGATGAAATCATATATTAAGACAGGAATTTTCGGAATTCACCCTTAAAGGGCAAAAGTATCAATATTTCTGCAACACATTTTTTGTGTTACGAGCCATTTATCTGCCATGGTATTGAACTGATATAGATAAATGAGGTATCATATTAAATATCGTCACATAATATTTTTAGAAAAGAATTTTTCGTAGTTCGACTCTAAAAGTAAAAAAGTCAATATTTCTAAAATGTGTTTTTTGTGTCTCGAGCCATTTATCTCCGTGGATGCCTAAACATTATCGATAAATGAAGAAGGATTATGAGGAATAATATCTCAGCTTTGGTGACATCATATATTAAGAAAGAATGTTTTTGGAATTTAACTCTTAAAGGGAAAAAGTATAAATGGCTCTACAATGCATTTTTGTGTCATGAGCCATTTATCACCCTTGATATCTGACCCATATAGATAAATGAGGTATCATTCTAAAGATTAAGGTCTCCACTTTGGTCACATCATATTTTAAGATAGGAATTTTTCTGAATTCAACCCTTAAAGGTTAAAAATGTCAATATTTCTAAGATGCAGCTTTTTGTATCCTGAGGAACTATTTATCTCCCGGCATTCCACACCGAAATTGATAAATGAAGTTTCATTTTAAAGCTTAAGATCTCCACTTTGCTCCCATCATATATTAAGAAAGGAATTTTTCGGAATTCGACCCTTAAAGGGCAAATGTATCAATATTTTTGCAACGCGCTTTTGTGTCACAAGCCATTTATCTCTCTTGATATCTAACTGATATAGATATATGAGGTATCATTTTAAAGGTTAAGGTGTCCGCCATGGTCACATCATATTATAAGAAAGGAATTTTTTGGAATTCAACCCTTAAAGGGCAAAATTATCATTATTTCCATAACATACTTTTTTGGCGAGAACTATTTATCACCCTTGATATCTAATCGAAATCGAGAAATAAGCTATTGTTTTTAGAGATTAGTGTTTCCGCTTTGGTCAAATCATGTTTTAAGAAAAGAATTTTTCAGAATTCAACCCTTAAAGGGCAAGAGTTCATTTATCTCCTCCAATATCTAACTGCTATAGAAAAATTAGGTAAAATTTTAAAGAGTAAGGTCTCCGCCATGGACACATTATATTTTAAGAAAGAATTTTTTGGAATTTAACCCTTCATCATCATCATTAGATGTTTCCGCTTTTGCGGGTCATCCTGCACATCCTCTTCCAAGTCTGGCAGTCTTTCCAAGGTTTTTCCTCCAAACGACTCCTTTAGCCTCTACATCTTTCTTCACTTGGTCCATCCATCTTGCCTGAGGTCTTCCAACTGGTTTCCTTCCCTTCCCACTGTTCAGCAGTGCTACTTTCGGCATCCTCTCCTCCTCTATCCTCATAACATGTCCAAACAACTGCAGTCTTTTCCTCCTTAACATCTCTTCTAATGCTTCCACTTGTAGTCTCTCCCTGATGTTTTCATTTCTAATTTTGTCTTTCCTTGTGACATCTCTTAGAAATCTCATCTCTGCCACCTGCAATCTGCTAATCTCTCTTTTTTCCAAGTCCATGTTTCAGAACTGTAAGTCAGTATGGGCTGATAATATACTGTAATTTATAGAGCAGAATTTTAGCATCCTTCCCAATGCTCCACCTCCAGATAATATCCCTTATCTGCTGATACAAATGTCTGCTCTTCCTTACCTCTGACTTATTTCTTCCTCCATCTTTTCATTGGTAGTTACCTTGCTTCCTCAGATACACAAATGATTCTACTCCTTCCAATTTCTTGCCGTCGAGTAACACATCCTTCTAAGGGCCAGTGTTTCTTGTTATCTTCGTTATTGTGGTCTTTTCCACACTAATCACTAGGCCATGTTCATCCATTACAGTCCATCATTTCCGTAATTCTCTTTCGAGATCTTGTTCTGTCTCCTCCCATATTATGAAGTCATCAGCATATGCTATCACCTTCAGCTCTGTTAGATCTCTGTGCCCCTGGAATTCAGCTATTATTACATCTAATACCACATTAAATAGGACAGGTGACAACACACTTCCTTGTCTTACTCCATTCTGAATGTTTACATTTATGCACACGCAGTTCTCACACTTCTCATAGATGTTCTTTAGTAATTCCACAATCCTTCATCTAAAGGGTAAAATTTCTAAACTGTAATTTTTTGTACCACGAACCACTTATCTCCTTGCATTACTAACCGAAATTGATAAATGAAGTATCAAATTAAAGCTTAAGAACTCTGCCTTGCTGTCATCATATATTAAAGGAATTTCAATATTTTCTTAGAAATTTTCTCGCTGGAAGTTTTTACATCAACAAATAGAATGGAAGTTTGGTGACATTTTACATTACACAGACAGAACAGCCAATTTGTGTAACTTTTTTTTCCTACTCACATGCCTTCCTATTTAATGGATAGAATATATTTGGTACTAGTTAACTTTCAGGAGGTTGCGTAATTTTTGTGAGTTATTTCTTATGATTTGTTCTACTTTTTCTCTAGGTTGAAGTGAAAAGGGTATTTTGATTTCTAACTTTCATGGAAACTAATTTCATTAAAAAAAAAGTAGACACTCAGATGTTTAAAATTAAAAAGCACACCACTTTATTCCACAAGTTAAGTTTTTTTACTCAGTACTGAAAGTTGAATTTTTTGCTGATTTGCAACACTTTTTGGATATTTTGTGTTGACGACTGTAGTTTACACATTGAATACATTGACCTTCAACTAACTGCTCCCAAACAATGAATTATATCTAAAACTACTTCCTCATCCTTCTGAAACTATGGAAATTATGCAGTATAAATTAGTCTATCTTCTCAAACTTACCATTCTCTCGTCAAATATTTCTTTACTTAATAAATACTTCGCACGAACATCCAAAAAGTATACTAGCCAGTCAACTGCTTTCTTCTCTGATTCTCTGTTTGCTCCTGTTACTGATGTTCCTATGCTTTAAGCGTGTGAAGTTTGTGTAAATCTCATGAAATTCCTAAAATTCTTAAAAACCATCTCATTCCATATCACAATTTGCATAGCGCAGTAACAATCCTAAACTCTCTGAAACTGACTACAGTTGTGTCCTGGTCATGCAGCACATCCTAAGTCTATTATCCATCAATCAAATCTTATTGCAAGGACATGATTTCGTTCAAGCCTTTCCTGGAATGATATACAATGTCTCCAACATCCTCTGACCTCTCTGGATATGTTTCAGTAGATACACTAACTCGGCCAACTCCTAGATTACGAATAATGTTATTCTCGTCTCGTCTCTTGGATCCTTCGCATGCAACAGACATATGCTACAAGTGTAACATTTACCGTGCTTTTACCACCTTCACCAACACTGCATTGGTAAAATCTTAATACATGGTACCTGTCCAACCCCCGATGGCATATACAAATTAACTTGCAACTAAAGTAAAGCTTCGTGCATAGGTCTGATCACTAATAAACTGTCAACTAGAATGAGTGATCCCTTTAAATTTTCCTCCTTTCCAAATTCCTATTTTCTTAACAAGAACAACTATTCACTAGAGGTGAGGTTTAATTTTCACATTTTCCTGAGTTACTGCTTATTTTATATATTTCTAGCAGAATACCCAGCGTTGCGCAGTATGCTTGAGGCTGATTGGGTCATACAGTAATTTTAGTTGCACAATTTGAAATGTTTACTCTCCCCTGTCTTTCTTGACAATAGCAAAACTTTTTAGAAATTCTGGCAGACATCCCAACTGTTTGTAGGATGGAGGAAGTGATGTTATTTGTCATTCTGAATGTTAGAGAAGAGTTTTAATGACAGAAGATGCCTAGTTGTGATCTTACAGAAATGAGTAAAGCATGATGCTAAAAAATTGAAATTAGATACACATTTCATTTCCTGCTCTGATGGAAAGTCATGTAGCATCATAGGGGGCTTCCATTAATTATGTGTGGTGGAAGGGTGTGGGGTCAATGGAAATCTCATGTAAGGTTTTGAAATTCTTGAATGACAGTAGAGCTTAAAAAAAAAAAAAAGTCCACAAACAACACATATGTCGACTTTAAGGGGGTATAAGGTGTACAAATGACGCGGAACCGCCGTTGGATGCAGGAGAGCTAAAAAAAAAAAAACTACGAGGTTTATCACCAGGGGGAGGGGGGCAGTGTCCGACCAGATCTCACCAGAGGGTGGGGGGGGGGGGTCCGGAATTTTGGAAATCACCTCACGTAATTAATGGCCGCCCCCATAAGATATACAACTGATTCTAAGTAAGATTGTAAGCTTCCAAATATCCTAATTCAGAATATAAGCTTTCTACTGTGAAAATCCCATCAAGTTATGCCAGATTAATTACTAAACATTGTTGAAGTTTATAACAGATTTCAGTTTTTGGCATCCTGTTAATCAAATTTCAAGTCAGTCGCTCCATCTGTATATGTGTTTGAATAGTTAACCCCAGGCGAAGCCAAAGGAGATGGGTTAAGGTTTATTCCTACAATATTTTCAGTTGCTCAGCCATAAACGTGTGTACCAAGTTTCATCAAAATAACACCAGTCCCCGGCAATTAATTTTTTTTCCAGAAAATGTGGAAAGGACAAAATTGTTCAGCAATAATAAATTATAAAAATATTGGAAAAGGATTACTGAATAACTTAATTAATTCTAAAATCAATATATTCTATATTTAGGAGAAACTGTATAGTATATAATGAAGAATGAGTCACAATGCACAGTATAGCCAAAAAAAGCTTCGGTTGAATAACGTATCCAGAATTATTTCCCTAAACTGCTAAAGCGCCAACACTAAAGGCTTTAAACAGTTAACTTTTATATTAAAACCCATCAGATACGTTTTACTCACTGTGAACAGTGAATGTAATTTCACTTGCAAATGTCGGAGATTGTAACCTGTGTGGCCTTTGACTATGTCTTTGAGTCAAAGAAGCTCCCAGATGTTTTTTCAGTAATATTATTATGTAGTTTCCTCATATGCTGTTCACATTAAATATGGCCACGGCCACCTATAGGGTTTAAGTCTGAATTACCAAAATTTAAGTAATGAACCACATAGTTTGCCATATTATTTTCACCAGAGCCATATTTAGGATCTGTAGGCCCCTATGCTCTCTCTCTCTCTATATATATATATATGAACTTTTTAATACAAAATATTGGATAATTGATGATTGTAAAAAGATGCAATGATAACTCACTGAAGAATCAAAAGTTCGACACATGGTTTCTTAATCATTTCGGAGACTGAAGTAAACAAGGTTAGCAAGTGATGATCACATGCTTAATTTGTCGACTGATGATCAGTAGCTAATGTGCTGCCTGTTGTAGCTGTATAATTTCAATCAAACACCGTCAGCAAAAGTTCAATAAATGACAATTAATATCACCAAAGTATGCAACAGAGAAAGATTAAAAACACAATATTGTTAATCCACACATTCATGTCCACAGGACGACAGTGTTTGTTGATAATGCTCCAACAATCAGAGCCTTCCAAATCGATCGAGATTCCTAATGTTTTAAAAACAAATAAAACATGACTTAAAACAATTAATTAAAAATAGAGTTAATATTGAATTCTAAAGACACCTATTTCAATTATAAACAAATGTATTTTTTTTAAGTACTTAGTTTCAAACAAAACATTAAAACTTGAATCTTTATTCCACCGCTATTTGATGATTAAATCGTTTACAAAATGAATTTATCTTACCTAACCATTTGGATATGGAGGCTAGGGAATTTTAGTTCATATTGCAGTTGCACGACAGTGTCTTCAATTTAATTAAAAATGATGGAGCACATGCTCTGATGACAATTTCCCCACACATCCATTTTTTCACTTTCTTGTACCCACCTACTTTCACCATTGATACAATACGACCACAGTAGACTGCAAAGTAATTACCTTTTTTTTTATCCCCGTCCGGGCATCCAGATTTGAGTTTTCCTTGGTTTCCCAAATCACTCCAGGCAAATGCCGGGATGCTTCCTTAAAAAGGCCATGGCCTAATTCCTTCCCATTCCTTGCCCCCATCTTTTCCCGTCTCTAAAGACCTCGCTGTTAGAGAGACGTAAAGCAGTTAAAAAAAAATACTTTTTGGTACAAGTGTACTGAAATGTTCTTTTACAATACACCCTTACTTATTTTGTGTGTGGTGCGGGCTCATACGCTACATCCTAGGTAGCCTATGCCAAAATATAGCCCTAATTTTCAGAAAGTATGACATATGCAACATCTAGTTGGCATTGCATCTTTGTTGTTTCTTGTGATATGTTCAACTGCTATGGCAGCATTTAATGTTGAAACATGACATGCTAGACAATTCAAGTCTGATCCTAAGCTTTAAATCCTTGATAAACCCCGCTCATATTATGCTTGGTAATTTTTGTGGAACATATATAAGGTTTTGTTCTGTAGATCTATCTGCCTTCACTTGTGTCAAGCTTTTTGTCTGCTTTTCCTGTGTATATGTAAACAATGAATGAGGAAAAAGCTTTTAGGCAATGAAAATAACAAAGGACATGGAAAGTAGACCCATCATTTCTCATGGATGAAGGCAGTAGGACCACAAGGAAAACACAAGAAAAGGGAAAAACAATTTTACAGTACTTTGCCTTAAAACCTTATTTATTCACAGAGAGACAAGGCATTTGACAAAAGAGGTGTGCACATCCTAGAAACTACGGCATGACTGAGTAGGCCATGGAGAACATGATGGGTGTAGCAGGAGTTTGGGTTTTAAATAATACACTGTAAATTATCGATAACTGTGCCATGTATCTAACCATAAACAAAATCTTTTACCCCTCCCTTCCCCCTCTTTTTCCATTTCTTTAAGATGATAATATCTACTGAAAAACTAAATGTTTACATCCTATTTCTCCTTCAAATCATGTAGCTACTCAAAAATCGATTCAATTTGACATTTCACCATTTTAAGATATTACTTATGTTACACTTTGACATATTAAATTCTTAATTCAGTCTACTTCATTTTCAGAAATTTTAAAGAATATTAGGATGACATTATGTTACATTAAATTAATCCAAGCTGTTATTTTTCCCCAAATAAACATGATTGTCATTTTCTTCTGATACAGAAAATATTTCTTTCAGCACTAAACATTCTGTTAACATCTGTAACTGACATGGTTACATGTTTAAACACAGCTGTCACATTTTTTTCCCCCCTGTATTTCACTGCCGTTTTGAATCTTATGTTTAGTCGTGTTCCTGTGTAACTCCAGCTGTTGATCAGTAAAATCTGCTCGCTCATATTGATATTGGCTCACTTATTGGTGGCTACTGCTAGAGTGTTGGATTGTCTCGTGTGACAATAGCTTGTCCTCATGCTAGCACAGGGGTCCCCAAAGTGGTCGGTATCGACCCCAGGGGGTCGATTAATACATGGGGGTCGAAAGGGGGTTGATTGATAATAAAGAGGATCGATTAAATTGTCTAGGAAAAAAATGGGAATATGCCAATAAAAATCCAAAATAACTGACTACCCCCATTATAACTTGAGTTTTACCGAAGCCTGCGTCGCTTTCGGTATCTGTTAAGGAGAAAACATACTGGAGCGGAGAGCATAGCAACGATGAGAGCGAAGAACAAAGCAGCGAAAACAAACAAATGAATTGGATTGTTGCGGTGACTCATACCGGGGTGTAAAGCGGTGAGGTAATAATGGAGCAAAGCTTAGCGTTCAAATTGTTTGATTTCGCTGCTTTACTCTTCACTCGCATTGCTGGTTTGCTAGCGGTTATTCTTGTGGGAAACGAATGTAGACACAATTTATTAATTGTGTCTCTTCTAAGGTCTGTCTTTGGGATGAGAAAGAAGTTCATCATCACAATTATTTTGTTTTAGCTAAGCTACGTGATGAACTCAACAAGTATTAAAACTTAATTTTTTATTTACTTCAGGTATTTAAACATTTTATATTCGAGAGGACGCCGGTTCGAATCCCTGTCCGGGCATCCGGATTTGGGTGTTTTATGTTTTCCCCAAATAACTCAAGGCTAATGCCGGGATGCTTCCTCCAAAAGCCATGGCCTTATTCCACCGCACTGTCGACGAGTCGTAAAGTCACAGTGGTGGTGGTGGGGGGGGGGGGGGTGAACGCTGCTGGTTCATTATACACAAGTTGCACTGTTAAACGCTAGTATGGTTTCCACTCTGTATTGTATATTTAAATGTAGAGTTTCTCCTTTACATAGAAAATATCGTAATGTACTGAAAACCATTAAATTTAGATACTTCTTTTTTATCTTTTTCCTATCTAATTCTATTGAATAGGTAACTTTTAGATGTAATTATTATTCCTTCCAAGTCTAGATATCTATTGTTAGCAAAAAGTAGCAACAATGCACTCTGAGAAAGAACAGTCAGTTCTTTATAGCTCGTGCGGGAGTAAGTTGCGTCTCTTACTGCCGCTCTTTTGTTGTGCTGCGATCGTATCGTGTTGTTCATATTATAAATCTGAGTTTAATACCTGCAATGTTGTCTACCAGTGCTAAGAAGATATGCAGATAATATTCACACAAGTATTTGAAATATGGTTTTGTGCCATCTTTTGCTAATGAAACTATTGTGCTTGTTATGTGAAAAAACTTTCAGCAATGATGCTAAGAAGCCGGTGAAAATGAAAGACCACTTGGAAAGGATCCATTCTGATAAGAAAAACAAAGATTTTGAGTATTTCATAATGCTAAAAGAGAAATTGAGAGTTCGGCCAAATTTAAGTACATATTTGAAGTCATCTGCTAGCGCTGATAGTGAAGGAGGACTGAGGACATCCTACAGCATCTCTCTTAAGGGGGCATCCATAAATTATGTGAGGTGTTTTTCCAGATTTTCGTACCCCTCCCCCCTCTCTGGTGAGATCTGATCCCCGGTTAGACCCCCTGTACAGATCGCCCTCGCAACTTTTTCAGACTTTTTTTTTTAGGTCTCACCCTCCCGTCATTTGTAGACTTTTTTTAAAATTTTTTTTAGGTCTACAGTCCATCCCAAGTTTAAAAAAAGTCCCCCTTGGTGAGATTTCGGTGGACCACCACCCACCTATTTCACCTCGCGTAATTTATGGATGCCCCCTAACATAGCAAAGAAAGGCAAACTGTACACTATTGGTGAAGAGATTATAATACAAGCTCTAAAAGATGTAATTGAAAATGTTATGGAGAAAAACTCTCACATAGTTTTAAAGTGCATACCATTGAGTGCAAATACTGTGCAGCGACTTATAGAGGAAATGGCCGATGATATGGAAAGAACTTTGACCTCTGAGCTCCAGCATTGTAAGTTTGCTATTCAACTTGACAAATCAACTTTCGGAAGTTCAAATCTTCTCATGGCTTATGTTGGGTTCCATAGTCCATCCCTTAATGACACTGTTGATGAATTTCTGTTTGCTAAATATCTTCAAATTGATTCAAAAGGTGAGACATTTTTTTTTATGTTTGCAAGATTATTTGAACAAGCACAACATTACTTTCGGGAATATTACTACAGTAACTACTGATGGTGCACCTGCTATGGTAGGCCGTTAAAGAGGATGTTTCGTCTTTCTGAAGGAAAAGGTTCCTAAAGTACGTACTGTTCTCTGTTTCCTACACAGGCAGCATCTTGGAGCCAAAAAATTGAGTGCCGAGCTGCATGATACCCTAAAAGTGTGCATTAGGTCAATTAATAAAATTAAATCTCATCCTCTCAATTCCCAATTGTTTGCGAAGTTATGTGAAGAAAATGATGAACCTTTCAATCAATTACTTTTGCACACTGAGGTAAGGTGGTTGTCAAGAGGTGATAGTTTGCAGAGGCTTGTTGACTTGTACAATTCGTCTGCAGAGTTTCTTAAGAATGTGGATCCGTTACTATGTGACGAGATAAAACAGTGCAAGAACCATCTGTTCTATTTGACAGATCTTTATTCGAAATTTAACGAAGTACAGAAGCGTTTGCAAGGAAAAAATGTTACAATTGTTCAAGCTCGAACAATTGTAAAGGCCTTTCACTGGTACTAAAGATTTTAAATGTTTTTCAAACTTTCGACTACTAAAAGAAAATGAAGAGATGCCCGACCGTGATTTGGAGATATATATTAAACATCTCGATAAATTAAGAGAAGACTTCAAAGCACATTTCGAAGACTTGGAGAACATGCTTGTTTCTGAATGGTTTGCTTCTTCATTTGATGTTAAAATTGATAATGAAAGTAATGAACCTGGCTTAGAAGATGAACTGATTGAAATATGTTTAGATCTGGAAGCTAAAGCATTTTTTTAAAATAAAAACCTCAGCAAATTTTGGAGCAATAAAAATATTGCTACAAAATACCCCAAGCTCAGAGCAGAAGCCGAACCTTTCTTACTTGCATTCCCAACTTCATACATGGTTGAAGCTGGCTTTAGCCTCGTGAACGCTATTTTGACAAAACAGATAAACAGACTGTACTTGGAAAACCGTGGTGATTTACGACTAAAACTTACCAATTTTCAACCGAACATAAGTAATCTTGCTGCTGCCCTTCAGACCCATCCATCTCACTAATATCAACTACTTTAATAAAAAGGTATATTAACATATTTTTAATGTATTCAATAGTAGTCGTAAAATGGCAGATGTTTTTTCATCTAATATAATTTATTTAAATTTTCAATGATTATTTTGTGTTTTACATTTTATGTCACTTACAGCTATAGGCTAGTTTCCATCTATCTATAATTTTGTTATTATTTTTCACGATTATAATAATAGTGTAAAATAACTCCTTTCTCTGTTAGTGTTGTTGGGTGGATTTTTTAAGGTATGGGAACTATAAATACTTTCTTTGGGTTGTTATGTAAGTCTACTTATTGCTTAGCATCAGAAAAGCTAAAAATAATTTAAAATTTTGAACAGTGGCAGATCCAGGAATTTTTTGAGCCATGGCAAAACCTGTGGGAATGCTGCCCCTTGCAACATTATTTGGAGCCCCCATTTTAGCCGTCTGACCCCAAGTGTCCCCGCCTTGATTGTCGACCAAACACATTGTTGTCGCCACCCCAACTGTCAGCCAAACACATTATTGTCGCCGCCCCGATTGATGTACATCCCTGCCCTTCAAACATGATTTTGATTTTGCCACCGCCCTTCAAGTTGGCACCCCGGTTTACACCCCCCCCCCCCCAGATCCGGCACTGGTTTTTATTAAACATTTAATCTGGGGGTCGATAAGAAGACAAATGTTCTATGAGGGGGTCGACGTGATAAAAAGTTTGGGGACCCCTGTGCTAGCATTACATTTGTACTAGTTCACTTTTACTTAACTTCAAAATAGCTTGGTGAAACCTCCACAAGCTAAAACATTGTCTTTGCTTTTTAAGATAACACTTCCATACTTGGTTAAGTGTTTGTAGGGAATTGGTGTAGGAAAATAAATCCTGTTTCTTGCCTTCTTAGTGAGAGCTGAGTCTCAAAAAAATTAATATTGTTTTAATTAACCCCACAACTCTTACCAATTATATTTATGTAGGGAAATTGAGACACAGTGCTACCTACTTGTCATGAGTTTGTCCTTGATGGGCTACTGGCAGGTTTCATTTAAACCTGCGTGTGTATTGTTGTGTCAAGGCAGATGGCTTGCAATGACTCCTTAAGTCAGGTTAAACTATCTTGAAGTATGGTAAAGTGACCTATTATCGTGCTGCTCTGAGAAGTATATTGGGTAAAAGTACAAGGTGTATCAAAAAGAATCGTACGATTTAAAAAAAAAATATATATATATATATGCATGAACAACATACTGTTGGAAAGAGCAAACACTCAAGTTTTAGATGGTTCCTGCTAGGTAGTAGAAGTGTGTGCACACTTCAGTTTAGTAAAAATGGTGTCGGGACAGCAGAAAGCATTTTGTGTTCTATGTTTTGTGCAATGCGGGTCAGTAACAACCGTTCAGGGTGACTTTCGTACTAGATATGGTGTGGATCCTCCTACAGCAAAGAGCATTTGACGATGGCGTGAACAATTCCAAGAAACAGGTTGTTTGCGTAAAGGCAAATCGCCAGGCCGCCCCCAAGTGTCTGACGCAGACGTTGAACGCATCTGCCATACATTCATAAGGAGGCCGCAGAAATCCATTTGCCGTGCAGCTCGACAGCTCAACATGCCCCTGGTGTCCATCTGGCGTGTGTTGCGTCGATGTTTACATACGAAACCATACAAAATACAGCTACTGCAAGCTCTTCATGAAGGTAACAAACAACAACGTGTGGAATTCTGTAATTTCGTTCTTGGCAAGATGGGGGATGACAGTTTTCTTCCAGGCTTAGTGTTTAATGACAAGGTAAGGTGAACCGTCAGAATGTGAGAATATGGTGTACAGATCAATCACATGAAGTTGTACAACATGAGAGGGACTCTCCAATATTGAATTTGTTTTGTGCAGTTTCACGGGAAAATGCGTATGGTCCAGTTTTCTTTGTCAAGAACACTTACAGGAAGTGCGTATCTCTATATGCTTGAGAACTTTCTTTTCCCATACTTGGAGACTGATTCAAATGACTTCATTTACCAACAGGATGGAGCACTGCCACACTGGCATGTGGAAGTTCTGGAATTTTTAACTCAAAGGATTACTGAACGATGGATCACTCGCACAGACCAAATGATTCAGTCTTACATTACTGGCCTCCAAAGTCACAGGACCTGACTGTATGTGATTATTTCTTGTAGGGGTTTATAAAAGACTCTGTTTATGTGACTCCGTTACCAACAACAGTGAATGAACTGAGACATTGCATAACAGCAGCTGTGAAAGCTGTCACTCAAGACATGCTCGTTGCAGTGTGGGAAGAATTACGAGGGTTGAATGATAAATAATGCCTTCACCTTCATAACTCCTCAACAGATGGTAGCACTGGTATTCGGCAGGTACTGGCTTGTTCTGTAGACTCTCCCTTATAGCTCCAGTTGGCGGGAAGTAGTGTTGTAGTGTTACAGTGTAAAATATGGAACCCTGCGCAGATGGTCGGTCAATGCGATTTAAGCAACGCAACATGCAGTCATTGAATTCTTCACAGCAGAAGGTGTCACCCCAAAGGATATATGCGACTGGGTTGCAGACTTTCTGGAGGGCAGAATACAGTGTGTAGTTCTCGACGGTGAGCGTTCATCACTTACTGAAGTGAGGTCCGGGGTTCCTCAGGGAAGCGTGATAGGGCCTCTGTTGTTTCTCATATACATTAATGATTTGTGCGACATAATAAGAGGGATGAAAAGATTATTTGCCGATGATGCTATTATTTATCATGAAATCACAACCCAGAATGACTGCGCTTTGTTACAAGACAATATTATGAAAATAATTGCGTGGTGTAAAGACTAGCAGTTGGAGTTAAACGCTAAAAAGTGCCAAGTAATGCATGTAAGTAAAAAGGTGACACCATTTAGCTTTGAATATATTATTAATGGCACTGTTCTTAGAACAATAGATTCCGCTAAATACCTAGGGGTAACAGTTCGTAATAATTTGTCATGGAATGAGCATATCGAGAATGTAATTGGGAAAGCAAATCGTATGCTTCAATTTCTAGGTCGTAATTTAAAACAATGCACTCCGGATGTTAAATCGATTGCATACAAGTCACTAGTGCAGCCTCACTTAGAATATTGTTGCTTTGTATGGGGTCCCCATCAAAAGGGATTAATGGAGGCATTAGAGATGGTCCAAAGAAGAGCCGCCCGATTTGTGACAGGTATATATAGTTGGAGGGAAAGCGTAAGTGCGATGTTGAAAGAGTTAGGTTGGGAAGACCTGGAGCACCGAAGGGGTTGCTCTCTACAGAATCTAATTGAAAAATTCTCGACTGACGTATTTCGGAATGACAGTAAACAAATATTGCTACCAGCAACATTCATATCCCGGAATGACCGCGAAAATAAGATAAGAGAAATCAGGGCCCGAACCGATTCATTTCTGTACTCATTTTTTCCACGAGCGATTAGGGAGTGGAATAGAAAGGATTTACCGGGCGACTAAACATAAAATCCGACAGGAGTAGCTTTCGATAAAGTACTCCGGCCATCTTGATCTGGGTTTTCCATGGTTTCCCCAGATCATTCCATGCGAATGCTGGGATGGTTCCTCACAATAGCCCATGGGCGCTTCCTGCCATATCCCGTATATCCCTTCCAAACCATTACCTTCCCGAATAGGTGTAATGCACTCTCCGCCACACACTTTTAGTGAATCGCGGAGTAATAGTAATAGTAGATTCATCAAAGAATGCAAGCTGTTTATGGTGATTGTGTCGATGTGAGTACTGTGCGTCGCTGGGCGAGTAAGTTTAAAGAAGTTGAGGTGGGAACAGATGACTTGCGTGACAAATAGAGTTGGATGTCCTGTGACAACAACCACGAGTTTCAGAAGCAAAATGTTTACTGACTGATTCAGGACAATCGTTGTATCACTGAGAGAGAAATTGTAAGCATTATCGGCATTTCACAAGAACGTGTGGGTCACATTATTGCTTTGCTTGGCTATCGGAAGATCAATGCAGGATGGGTACCTCGGATGCTGATGCCTGAAATGGAATATCAACACAAAGACTCGCACCAGAAAAAGAAATTCAAAACGCAGCCCTCAGTTGGAAAAATCATGGCAACAGTGTTCTGGGATGCAGATGATGTTATCCATGTTGATGTCTTTGAACATGGGACAACAAATTCAGAGCGTTACATCACAATGCTGCAAACTTTGAAACGACAGCTAACAAGGGTCCGAAAGGAAAAGGGAAATGTTTTCCTGCAGCATGACAATGCCAAACCACACACTTCACGTGCCACCACAGCAGAACTTCAGAGACTGAATCTCACTACCGCACGGCATCCTCCATACAGTCCACATTTGGCACCGTCCGACTTCCATCTGTTCCCGATAATGAAAGAAGATCTGCAAGGACATCATTATGCTTCTGATGAAGATGTTGAGAGAACTGTGAGACTGTGGTTGCGGAAACAGAGTGACGACTTCTTCTGTGACTGCTTCAGAAAACTGGTTCATCGTTGGCAGAAATGTATCCAATTGTCTGGTGATTATGTGGAAAATTGAATATTGGTAATTAAAGAAGGCATTCTAAGGATTATTTCTGCATTTGATTTATTAAAATATTCCCATTCAGTCCCGATTTTTGACCTTTTAGGCATTATTTATCATTCAACCCTCGTAGAATACTGCATTGACATTTGCCTTGCATTTCAAGGGGGTAATATTGAACATGTATGAAAAGGTATGAAAAAAATCTTTTTGAGTTTCCCGTTCATCAAAAAATAAAATTCATTGTATATGTTAATTAGTTTCAGCAATATAGATGTGTGAAATCTGTTTTTGATACAGCCTGTAAGTATTTGTTCTCATAGTTAATGAGGCATACAGAAACTAGTTACCTGGCGAACAAGACACACAAAAAAATTCTATTAATAATTCTTCAAAATGAAGATACTCATGAAAGAAAATACTTCTATGATCTTATCTATTTTATTATATCATTTCATGTTAACACACTAATATTGAATATGAAACAATAATTATAATAGCACAACACATAATATAGTTCATTTCTAGATCGTATACCTTCCACAAACACCTACTCATTACAGAACCTATATCTGGAAAAGAATGACTTGAAGGTATTAGTCCAAGTTTCTAGCCCAAGCAATGGAATATCAGGTGGGTTGGTGTTACCTTAATGAAGTCCTGTCAGAGTGTTTGATTCTAAAGATATTGGGTGACTCCCAGAATGACTGCTTGTAAGATGTCCTTCTAATGATGTGAAATGGAGGGAAATCTTTGCTAATGGACAAACTCACTTCATGTGGAATGACCTAAATGTTCCTGATTTGAGTGACCTAGGTTTTGGTTAATGTTACACTAGAGGCATAGTGGGTCTGACCTTCCCACACGCTCAGCATGTAACAAGTGCTACTTGTTACATAGATAGTTCTCATGCTGGGGTGAAACTTAAAATACTTTTCAGCGCTCATAATGTTGGGACAGAGCTTGACATTCCATCTTACTCTCTGATAAAGGGATTGGCAGTATTATAATTCAGTTAAATTCCCTAAAAATTCAAAGTTCAGTCTTCTGAGACAGGTCTTGCACAAATGTTTAAAATATCTATTGTTATACAAGGGTGTGGTACACAAGTACCAGGTATGGGGTTGGTGAACCCGCGGTGCCCAAGCTGGAAACTCATGAGCGCTGCAAGTTTTCTGCACCGTAAACTCCTTGCATGCTTCAATGACGGTGGAACGTTCTATGTGTAGGAGAACAGTGATCTTGGCTTCACCACCCAGATCATGTACCTCTATTAAAAAAAACCTCACCCTCAAGGTTTGACATGTGATAAATGAGGTCAATCACTCATTAATGTGCTACCTCAAGGGTACCTGCGCACTCCTGTTGTATTACCCCAGTGAATGTAGTGGGGCACTGCTTCACCAGAACGTATCCTCCTTACTTGTGGGACCGAAATTCAGTTAAATCAGTGTAAAACAAAATCTACTCCCTGCAGCAAGGGTGTGCCACAAGAAACTCCCACAAAATGAAGAAGTGGGTCAGGGTTAGCAGCCCTTCAATTTTGAAAAGTGACGGTAACGGAAAAGTTTGTTTTCTTGCGTACGCTTTATTGGAATAGAAAGACTAGAAGGTAATTTTGAGCAAGTTCTACCATTTTATATCTCAAAGGGTCTTGAAGGTCTAGTAGAAACATTAAATTAAGTGAAGAAGCTGAGGAACAGGACACTGCTGCTGGAGGCATCCACCAGAAGGCAGTCGTCCCAGCTCCATAATTGCGAGAAGCTTGGGGAGTTCACCATTAAATGCAGACTCCACAAATACCTGAACAGCAGCAAAGGCATTGTCACTTGCCGTGATATTATTGATATAGTGACCAAGGCACTCATTAAGGAGTGGGAAGATCAGAAAGTGGTTGATGTATGTCAGATTACACTACAGTAGTCCCAAAAAACATAATAGTAGGTTACATAAACCTGAACATCCGAACGTATGTTCCAGACCTAATTTGCTGTTTCTAGTGCCGGAGGTTCAGACATATGATGGCATTGTGTATAGGCAGCCTCTTCTGTGGTAAGTGAAGCAAGGGAAAACATGAGCCACTTGTAATTTGTACACAGCTACAGGTGTGCGTTGACTGCTCCAGATCACACGCAGCCTGGAGTAGGAAATGTCAATTGCATCTTGAAGAGCACAAGATACAGGAATTCAATACTAAAGAGCGAATACCATACGGTGAAGCAAAGAAGAAGGCCAAGTTGCTTTCTGGTGCCATTTTCGCAACTTGTTTTGCCAAGATGGCTTCAATTCCCATCAGGAAAAAAGGTGTTCGTACCCAGACATCCATTGCAGACATGAGCACAAGCACAATTTGCTCATTTCAATGCCTATGCAGTGCAAAACACGCTAAAGTCATAACATCTAAGACCACGGACGTCGGTAGTAATACGTCTGTGACCTTGATCACACCAGCAGCAGTCAAAAGGGATCCACCAGCAGTACCAGTCAAAGTAAACAGCACCTCCAATTCCACCACTTGCAATGTTAGGTGTAGCAACATCATCTGCTACCTGCATTAATGGAGGCGACCAGAAGATCCGGGAACTGAAGTTTAGACAGATGATCCGATTCAGTTTGTGAAATCTTCCCTGGTTACCTAGTAGTTGGTAGAAGAAGGAAAAGAGGCCAAGGATGATAAAAAATAGACAGGTGTTCGAAGACTGGTACCATTGATTGTATGCTCTTTATATCTACTGCTGGGGTCAACAGTTATTTTGGTTAACTGATTGATTTATTGCTGGAAATTTCTCAACCTTTTCTGCTGTTGGCAGACTTTAACGCACAAAATGCGATGTGAGATTTGATGACCAATTGCCCCAGAGATTGGAAAATTTATAAATTATTGGAGCAAATGGAGCTATACATCCTTAATACCAGCCAAATGACGCACCATACTACTGCTTATGGTACGTCCTCTGTCATTGACCTTTCTTTCTGCTCTCCTTCAACTTCGAACTTGTTTGGAGATGGATCTTGACCTACATGGAAGGTACCACTTTCCAATATGGTTGCACCTAGTGTTTGAAAGTGGAGGAAGATCTACCCAATAATAATGGAATATCAGCAGAGCTGATTGACAGGTCTACCACCGTTCAATCACTCTCCAACAGCATGAGAACATTGAGGAGAAAGTGAAACATGTTACAGAAGTCTGCCAATTTGAACCTTCAATTCCAACAACAAAGAAATGCTGCTGAAAGTCACATTTTAAGCTTCGTCTCATGGATTTACAGGTATACAATAGCCGTTTTACATTTTGGAAGCTGGAGTCGGCATTAAACAGCACCAAAGACACTGCACCAGGGCTTGACCTGATCCAGTACCAGATGTTGAGGCATCTTAGCAAAGAGGCTAAGGAGTACCTTTTAGATATTTTTAATGGTTTGGACTGCAGGACACTTCCCCTTCTTGTGGAAAGAAGCAATGGTGATCCATATTTTAAAACCCAGGAAGGACAAAATGTTACTAGTTAGTTATTGTAGCATCATCTTAACGAGCTACGTCAGAAAGTCAATAGAGAGGATGGTAAATCGTGCCTTGAGTCCCAAAATTTGCTGAGCCACTTTCAGCGTGGATTCAGGAAGGTTTGTTCCTTTTTGGACAACCTGATCCTGCTGGAAGCGGCGATACAGGATGCTTTCATCTGCAGCCAACACCTTGTTGGTCCCCCCCCCCCCCTTATACACAAATAATATGATACTACCTGGCAGCATGATATTTTAAAGCAGTTACATGAATGGGGATTTACCTACCCCATTTTATACAATCGTTTTTATCCAAGCATTGCTTCCAATACCGAGTCAGTTACAAAGTGTCAGATATTTTTATCCAAGAAAACGGTGTTCCTCAAGGGTCTGTTAGTGTGACTCTTTTTGCTATTGCTATGAACAGCATTACTTCAGTGATAAGGAGTCCCACAAGCTATTTCATATATGTTGATGTCTTCTCAATTTTTTGTACGTCATTTAGATTGAGAAGTGTTGAGAGGCAGTTGCAGCTAACACTGAACAGGCTGAATGAATGCTCAGTACACAATGGTTTTTGTTTTTCAGGTTTGAAAACCCGGTGTCTACATTTTACTTGTGGCAAAAGTCTTTTAGTTTAACCTCACCTTACCACGAGGAACACTGTTTTAAGTATTAATGATACCATTAGATTTCTGGGCCTTATTTTTTATATCAAACTCAGCTGGCTCCCCCATCTTAAAGATGTGAAAACCAGAGCTGTAAAGACTCTAAATTTTTTAAAGTGTTTGTGTGGCAGGTCATGGGGTGCAGATGCTCCTGCCTGTTAGAATTTTATAGAGCCTTTGTAAGGTCATGATTGGAGTATGATTGCATCATATATGGTTGGCACAGGATAGTTATCTTTGGATATTGGACCATGCAGTGGTCTCGAATGTCAAAATGTGAAATCGGTAGAGGTGCGCACTAATATTGGTATATTTGTACACAAAATTGGTATATGGAGGAAAAAAAATACGACCCAACACAATTTAGATGGCAGTTTGGCACAAGCATATGATACACTCAAATAAGGATACTGCATTAGCAGCTTCTAATGAAATAAGAGCTAATAACCAATCTGATGCAATGCTTTTTCACACATCTCACGACTAAGCACAAATGTTTGGTTGTGCTAAGATCAGTAGACTCGTCAACAATAAGCAATTAGTTTGCCGCAAATCTTCACATAAATTACCAAACCTTTATTTACCTATAATCTGATCAGTTATGGTGTTAGTTTTCATCATCAAACATTTTATTTCTGCTACAATTTTTGAGCTGGGATAAACGGACTGTCTCAGTTTTGGTAGGTGCTCCACAGTGGTGAATGGTTGATTATATTCTGAAACAAACAAGGCTAATTTTATTTCACCTGGAAATTTTAAAAGAATTAAAAATATGTATATACACTATGGTAGCATACAAAATAATATAACAATGTAAATACTCGTACTTAATAAAACATAATGAAATATTTTTACGTTGTTTCTGTCACAGTAAACGATGATGTCTTTGTGATTCTATATAATACCAAATGTTCTTGTGAAGAATTGTGTTTCTTGAGAGTGTCTTTCTCTGATGTAATATTAATATCCTTATTACAACTCTTACAATAGGCATAGTTTGGATTTTATATAAAATTGTAGGGCTCTTTTTTTCTTTTTATACTCATACTTATACTCTCCTTCGTCTGATGACATTTCGACATAGAAACTTGGAGATTCTCTTCTAAATGGTGAAAACTAATGAACAAATAAAATCCAAATTCTCATTTATATAAACAAGTGAATTAACTTGGGAACTGTTAAAAATGTAGGGCATAGGGGTATTCCCCAAAATTTATCAGAAACATTGTGCAATAAATAACTTCTTATTATATAATTGATCGAGCAATTCCCCGTAAAACATACACGAAAAGGGTTTCTGACTTGAAAATGTAAATTCAGTAAAAAAAAAATGCCAGGAAAATTTCCTTGTATTCGTAGAAATCACTGAAAAATATTTACATTTCTGTATTTCAGTAGGACAGACACCATATTGTTAGAAATACGAAAAAATCAGTAGGTTCGAGACCGCTGCCACCATGCAGGAATTTGGCTTGCACCAGTTCGATTATCAGTATTTGTGCTGAGTTGGGCAAGCTGCCGCTTGTCATCCATCAGAATCTCCTATGGTGTGACACTACACACATTGCCACATGTAGCAGTGCCGTGCATGACATGTGATGGAGTCACCATTTGAATGCCTGTACATATTTCATAGAAGAGGTGCCGGAGCCTTCAGCTACTGTACACCGAGCGTGGTGGTGTAACGGATAGCGTTCTGGCCTCGCATTCGGGAGGATGGCGGTTCGAATCCTCGTCCGGGCATCCAGATTTGGGATTTCCATGGTTTCCCAAATCACTCCAGGCAAATGCCGGGATGCTTCCTTTAAAATGCCATGGCCGAATTCCTTCCCATTCCTTGCCCCCATCCTTTCCAGTCTCTAAAGACCTCGCTGTTGAGAGACGTAAAGCAGTTAAAAAAATATAAAAAAATAAAAAAAGCTACTGTACAAGGGTTGTTTTAGACAAATATGGCTTTGAGTTGGAGTAAATCTCCTCCCTGGCTTTTAAAGAGGCCCAGAACAATTACAACAATCTGGCTGACAATATTTTTGTCGTAATTTTTAATCATGTTTGAAACCAGCATCATGACTTCACCGTGGTATATATGGATGGGTCTAAGCAGGCTAATGGAGTAGGTTGCTCCATAGTGTTCCCTCGAACAACATACACATACAAGCTGAATAGCATGTGCAGCATATACAGAGTATGCGGATTGTTATGCTTTGTTTAAGTCACTCCAGCATTTGAAAGTAATTTGTTGTATGTAGTACATCATATGCTGTGAATCCCTTAGCTGCATTTAGGCTTTAGGAAATATGTACGTAGTAGATCATCAAGCCTAGTGTTATATACCTATTACCTCGCCTAAACTGTTTGGCAGGAGGCCTATCAAATAATTCATATAGAAAATAACTTTTATAATCATTTTCTTAATAGTAAAGTACTTTTCAACTCAAAACATAACCTTGTTATACATCCATTATCTTGCTAAAACCATTTAGGAGGAGGCCAAGCTCATATAGTTGTATAGTAAAGAACTTTTATAACCATAATAAAAGACAATAAGATTAAAAAAAGGTTGTTTTTCAGTCATAGCGAATTTTGTTGCATTCATTTCCACCAAGAATGACAATCATTTTAAAGTGTATTTTGTATGCTCTTAAAATTCTATTTAAGGAGATAGTTCAAGAACGGAGAATTTGAACTTTTTAAATAAAAGCTCTATGAAGGTAAAAGTAGACTTAAATGAGAGAGAAAAATTAATTTAATAATAATAATATAACAGTTAGCAGTAATCCAGATCTAATGTGAGAAAAACGGAATTTTAGTAGCAAAGCTTTATGAAATCACCAGGTGTAACTTTTAAAAATTATTAACTCTTAAATGAGGAAATCTATGATAAAATGTGTCATGACTTAAAAGATTCTAAATAAATTAAACTACGGCATATTAAAATTTCAGGAATATCCAATTAAAATTAGTGTACCACAAGATTTTGGTAATTCGCCAGAGAATAGTATTTTCCCACGGGAACACACCATTGCACTATGACGAATCAGCTAAAGATTAGCCAAGGCTATCAAAAGCCAACCATAGTTCCCTTGGGGGACAGCTTTTAAGCAGTCAGTCGAGGCGAGAAAAGCTCCGTGATAAGGCTGGGGACTTTGAAGATTTTTGGTAGTGGTGAAGCAGGGAAGTTAAAAAAAAAATTCTAGTTGTTATAAACTTTCTATTAACAATCAGGACAGTGGATCCTGATTCTATTTTGGGTTGACATAGAATGGTCTTTCAAATTTCAGAGGTATTTTCTTGAAAGATTGCCATCAGTGTGTGTGTGTGACGTCAACCTGCATTCTGAATTCAAGAAGACGATAGTATTGATTCCTTATCTTTCTGGTGGTACCATCGCTTCTACTACTCAGAGTTCAAGAATATAAACTTTCTGCAAGCAAGAACTGTTTTATTTCATAACCCTTTAACTATTGGGGGTAATTACAATGGTTTGGCCGCTTAATAACGAACCCATGCAAGCATCATGTAAAGGTGCCAACATGTTCAAGTTCTGTAGTAATGTTTGAATCCCCAGCAAGCATGGCTATACAACACCAGGATATGCAGGACACCCTCCGATCCCTTCAATCTTTATGAAAGGAGGGTTTATTCTGCTGGGTACCAGGCCATGTGGGAATCAGGGAGAACAAGGCAGCTGATGAAGCTGCCAAGTCAGTCTGTGACATGGTCAGAATTGACTTTGATCCAGTCCCAAAGTCAGACCTTGCCTCGGCGATGAAAAGAATTGTTTTTGATGTTTGACACGAGGCAGTGGCTGGAAGTAATGCATAATAAGCTCCGGCTGGTCAAACTGACCGCTCAGCTGGTGATGTGGGATGATGTCCTTACTCACCTCCATATCTCTGACACATGGTTTTCTTCTCTGCCGGAAGAACCCACCGGAATGTGATGCTTGTGGCGTACCTTTGACGGCCCGCCACATTTTAACAGATTGTGTTTTATTTTTGACCTGGCTGACCTGACAGATGTTGTACTGTTCAAATTTCAATAAAATTGTTTGTGATCGTGTTGGGAATTTGCGAAAAGTTGTTGAAAATGTGTAAATAAAGTAAAAATGAGGAAAATGCAAATTCTGAGTGATCATTGTATTTATTAACCATTGTTGATTATTTAATTTGAGGAAGAGTAAGTCCAGAAGTATACTAATGGGAAATGGTAAATGCGAGATGAATTCTATGTGCATTACTGCACTGAAATCCTGGAAATGTGTGATGTACCTCTAATGTGACTGACTTGAAATCAGTTTTTTTTTTCCAAAATTTAAGTCACTATTAAATTAAGTCACAATTTCATGTTAAGAAAATCATTTAATTTCTTCTATTAAATATTAAATCACAATGAGTCTCAGGTATTTTAATTACATTTCGATCATCGAACCACCTAATCAGTTTTGATTGTTTCTGAGATCATGCATTGTTCAGTCTAATGCCGCCATTGTACATTAACCTAAAATGATCAATTTGCAATGCTGCAGAACTTAAGCAGGTGCACAATTCTTCAAAAGGTCGCATTTTGGAGTTTCATTAATTTGCATATTCAGTGGCAACTTGAATGCTGAATGAGCTGGTTGACTGCCTTCCAAAAGTGTAGTTGAAATTGCTATGAAACAAGTGCAAGCACAATTTCATTCTACTAATGAATTTTTGCCAAAATCAGTTAGATCAAAAAAGTTATTCCAGTTCCATCAGTAGTGTCCGAGAAGAAATTCCCTCAAGTCCCATTGTTCACATCTTTTATGAGCACATTTTTGTTGCTGATTCAACAGTGAAGCATTCTTTCGAACTGATTCTCTCAATCATATTGTTTTTCATGTTTCAACTCTTGATTAAATGTGCCATCCATAGGGCGATTGGATGCTGTCGTGACTAATGGAGGTAATACCTTGTTTCATATCATCAACACATTTCCCCAATTAATATCAATGGAATAGAAATAAAATAACTATATTTGTTGGAAAAATTGTGAAAAAAACACAAAAAAAAGCAAAAAGTAATTTTAATTTAGGATGGAACGCATTTTCCAGATTTTCCTCCAAATCTTGCAGACCTTTTTCTGTCAATAGAAAACATTTATTGAGTTATTTTCATCCAAGGAGCATAAGCAACAAAACAGAAAACATGCAAACATTTATTTTACCCTCTACACCAACAATCTGACCCAGGCACTCATAAACCGCAATTATCCTCCAGAACTAATTCAAAAACAAGTATCAAGGGTCAGGGACAGTCCTCCACACCGACACAAACAACCTAAAGCCAATCAGAACCCTGTTTTTCTCACCCAGTTTTTCCCTGGCCTGGAATCCCTAAACAAAATTCTTCGTCTGGGCTATGACTTTCTTAGATCCTTTCCTGAAATGCGCCGCATTCTTCCAACTATCCTTCCCACCACACCCCGAGTCACCTTCAGCAGACCGCCTAATCTAAAAAACATTCTTGTACATAAATATCAAGCCTCTGATGCTCCTAAACCACCGTTTGGATCCTTCCCTTGTAAGAGACCCCGTTGCAAAACTTGCGGTATGCATCCACCTACCACTACCTATAGCAAACCTACAACTGGTGAAACCTACCCCATAATAGGTCATGCCACCTGTACAACCACTCATCTCATTTACCAGCTCACCTGCCTCCACTGTCCAAGTTCCTACATTGGCCTGACCTCAAACTCATTATCCATCAGAATGAATGGTCACAGACAGACAGTTTACTCCCAAAACCTGGACCTCCCCGTTGCTCACCATGCCAGTACTCACAACACCCGTGACCTTAATAACTGCTTCACAGTAAGAGCCATTAGAGTACTTCCAGACACTACCTCCCAATCTGAACTACGCAGGTGGGAATTGGCATATCAACACATCCTTCAAACCAGACATCCCCCAGGCCTTAATTTCCGTTAACATCTTCCATCCTCACCCTATACACCCACCACTGGCTAGTTCAATAGTTTCATAATTTTTTTTATTTATTTTTTTTAATTTTCAATTATATTTTTTCTTTATATATATTTTTAATAACTAATATTTTTTTGATCATTTTAATCTTTCGTATACTTGCGGTTATATTATCGTTGCTGCCCCCACCACCTCCGACGGTCTGTTGCATTCTATGAGTGGCTGCGTCCTACACAAGTCTTGCGCAAGACCAGCCACCTCTCTGTTAACTTGAAAATGGGGATTTTCACCCGAAATATTGTTTTTTCTTTGTTTGTGTGTTGTGCTGTGTTGCTGCTGCCCTCCTCCCTTCAACTTTGGTGAGTGTTGGGTATATTTTCCCTTTCTTTTCCATGTAAACATTTATTTGAGTTATTTTCATCCAAGAAGCATAAGCAGCAAAATAAAAGTATATCATTTCCATTTTTTTTAATTTTTTTTTAAAAAAGGTCCATATAAAAAACACTTTCAGTTTTTCATGAATTTTCAAGCACATATTTTCCAGTTATTCCTTTTCTAAAAATCATTAAAAATTAGTCCGATTACTTCCTACAAAAAAGTGTTTTCAGTTTTTCCCAAATTTTCCAATTGTGTGCATTTTTTCTTTCTTTAAAATCCTATTCTGACTATTATCATTTTTTTTTTAAGGAAAAGTATCAAAATTTTTCCACACAAAAAATACTTACAGTTTTTCCTGAGTTTTCCAGGCAACTTTTCCAATCCTCCAAATACCTTATTTGTACTATTACATACATTAAAAAAAAATTGCCAAATCGGTCCATACGAAAAGGTACTTTCAGTTATTCTAGAATTTTTCAATTTTCTTGACTTTTCCAAATTTTTTCCTCTAAAAACTTTATTCAGACTATAATGAACATTAAAAAGAAAATAGCTGAATTGCGCCATAGTTTTTCCCATTTTCTGCGGTTATTCCTTCTGTAAAAACCTAATTTGGACCATTAGAATCTTTTTAAAAAATAGCCAAATTGGTCCATAGAAAAAATTATTTTCAGTTTTTCCCAAATTTTCCAGGCAACTTTCTCTAAAAACCTTATTCAGGCTATTATCAACATTTTTTAAAAAATGAAAATATCGGTCTATAGGAAAAAGTACTTTCATTTTTTACGATTTTTCCGGGCAACTTTTCCAATTTTTCTTTCTCTAATAACCTTATTCAGACCATTACAAACAATAAAAAAAAAAGCCAAATCAGTCCAGATGTTCTCAGGTGATGCGCTTACCAACGAACAGCATTTCATTTTTATTTCTATAGGGTTGACATTGGCCTAACCAACATTCTGTTCCTTATTTTAAATGATGACAGTTGGAATGTGGCCAAAGTTTTAAAATTCTGTTTCAAAAGTTTTGGGAACACCGATTTAGGATTCAAGATGGATGAATGGCCATTTTACAACCACTCATCCATGTACATAGTTATTGTTTAAATTACTAGTATTGAGCTTTTAAATGTGGTTGGCCTCTTTACAGCCAATCAGACATGGTTTGTAATGTTTGTGGTTTTAATGGCTTCTTTACAGCCAACATTTTAGTATTTTATTTTATTTTGCTGTTTGTATGGCCGACCGCTTTACAGTTAGCCATGCAGCTAGTGACATGGTAAATTTTTAAGCAGCATTGTTTCAGTGACCCCACTGTTGAAGCTCCCTTAAGCCCCAATAATAACAACTGCTATATTGTTATGAATTTTATATATGTTATATGCAAATCGATTGCACTGTTACAACAAAATTTTAACTTTTTTCAGATATCGCTCTATCCTTGATTCTGTTCTGACTCTTGAAGGGGATGAATTAATAGAGGCATTAAAGGTATTTATTGAAGCAAGTAAGTCTTAAAATCAAACATATTTTATGTTGAACTGCAATTTCTTAATTTATATATTCTATTAAAAATGACTGTACTAGGGAAAATGGGTCACTGTCAAAATTTGAGTTTTCTTTTGTAATATGATGTGATACAATTCCTACATACAGTACACTTTCTTATGCTAATGTTACTTGGTTCTGAAAAATGATTATTTGACAATTTCCATTCTCTTCTTTATAATTATCAGCTGTTCCTCAATTATGTAGTGTAATTATTTATAGTTTGAATTGAGATGTAGGACAGTGCAGTGTAAAGGTAAGCACACACTAGGGCTAGCCGGGCCACTTTGTCACATGAGTGAAAATGCTGAAACACATATATAATCGCATTGGAATGCAGTGAGTTGCATTTTTAGTATCACCACCATCGGTTCTCAATGATTAAGTCAATCGCTCCTGCACTGCATATGGACACATCAGATGAAGAGCGCGTTTCTTATGTTCATTGAGGAAGAAGAAAATTAAACGGAAATGACAATAGGGTTAAATTTAAGATGGAATTTCCTGCATTACATAGGCTCAATGTATGGCAGACGTGTTACATCAGAAATTCCACCAAATAGTATTTCTCTTTATTTTTGCTACAAAAAATGTTTTTATTAGCTATTTACGAGTTTTTGTAGTTGCTGAATACAATTTTGTTATTATGGTCATCAGGGGATTAAGGAAAAGTTCAGATGGTAATACATTAAAGGGGCCTTTAGACGACCTGTTTCCGATCGCTTGGTCCTGTTCCTGATCTCATTTTCCTCCCGTCGACAGAGTGTTGCATTTAGACAGCTCGTCGGCCGGCCCGATCTGGTTGCTACCGCATAGCATCCTACCACCGTGTGTATATCTGTCTTGCTCTGAAATCTGTATGTTCCATTTAATAGTAATAAAATTAGTTACAAATTTTTATAGTGTTCTAATATTTAAATTAAAAATGTATGGCCCCATATTTATCAAAATCACAAATTCTTGGTGTAACCTTGACTGCTTCACATTGTGCGAACAGTCTAGAAAAAGACATGTGCCAAGCAATTATATTTACAAAAGGCATACGTTCAGTCACTTTAGACTCTTAGATGTGTTGTATGGTGAAGATTTCCAGAATTTCTAGCAGATGACACATGAAATTCCTCATTTCTCGCGTCTTTGTTATGACAGAGCTCATATGAGGTTAGGGTTGCCAACCATACTTTATTATAAAATATCATACTTTATTTTTGGCTGTTATGTTTTGTACTATTTCTTACCAATAAAGGATGAAAAAAAAGTATGCAGTATATGTAACTGAACGTTCTTCTGCTAGTTTGACAACCTCCTACAAGAAAAAGTGCCTATTAACCAGGGATTTTTTTGTTCGCTCGCATCCTTCGATCTGTGTACTTACCACTTCAGAGTCGTGGGGATAATAGCGGACCATTCATATTGTTGTACTCCAGTCCACTCGTGTCCACTTGCTGTTATTTGTGAATGGAACTGTTGATTGACAAGTGGAGAATTTGTTGTTTCTTCTGTTTCTAGTCATTTTGATGTTGAAGTTTTCAGCTGCATTATTTTTCTTTTGCAATGTTTAAAATGGCAGATTCAGTTCGCGATACTGATAATACACCACTAACTCCAAAGGAAGCAAGACTGAAGGAACCTAAACAATTTAAAAAATATAAAAATTTGTGGGAGAAAACATAAAAATGCATAAGAAGGGATCCTCTAAATAATTTCTTTGCAAATTGAAGTATCTGCACTGTGAGTCTTACTATTGCGTCACATGGTACTAGACAGTTCAGTCAATCAATATTGATTTTCAGCAATTTTCAGAATATTGTGAGGATGGTCTTTGTTGAATAAATTGTAATAAATGTTAAAATGTGCCACACTGGTCAGAGCTGTAGGGTTGCTAACCTTACTTTAATACAAATATAAAGTATCATACTTTATTTTTGGTCGGTATACGTTATCCTAACCAAAAGTATGCGGCTGCGGAAATAAATCACTTTGGGTAAACTATACAATTCAGTTAATTTCCAAATGACGTGTTAGTGCTTATGATGAAACGAAATAAATGCAAGATGCTGGGAAGGGAGAAACAGAGCATCCTTAAATTAAAAAATGAGTGTTCATTTATTTATAATGCCAGATTTAGAATGTTGCTCCAGCTGTACATCTTTGAAACGAAACCAAAAATTAATAACTACTCCCGTAAATCCGAAAATATATGTATATAAGGCAACAAATAACTAAGTTTAAAAATACTTTCTTTTCCTTTCATATATGTTTGAAGAGGGAAATAAAAATACAAGTATATAAGGTGGCAACCCTATGTGAGGTGTCCCATAAAAATTTGTGGGTCTTGTACAACTCCAGCAATTCCATCAATACTTCATTTTCTTGATTATCCGATGAATCCATCCCAAAATAATAGAAAATGGGGAACCAGACAGTGTGAGCACAACTGGGCGAGGCTTCACACAGCCAGTTTTCAGGGCAGAGTGGTGGGGGCCTGCCTTACACCCACCTATTCACACTAAATCAGATGAAATTTCCCCCCGATCTCCCTACCTGGTCTTGTCGCAAAAATGTGACCATGAGCTCACTTTAGATGACCCGATTTCGGGGCCGAAGGGGCGTGACCATGATTTAGGGAGACCAGGTCAGGTCGTCCAAAGTGGCCTTAAGCCAGTGATCCACAACTGGTGTGCCGTAAAATTTTACCCATTATATGGAATTAATTGTCAAGTTTTTTCTTAATTATATTTTAATTTCATCTGCTGCAAATTGTTATATATTGTCGTATTCTAAGAAACTAGCCCCATAGCCTGTCAAAAATTATGGGTTGAATGGAGTGTTCTGGCAATTCATTTTTTCCCCAATTGCATAGCTAAATAGAATTGTTATAAAATAAAGCTCAATGTAATTTCTCATCCCTTGTGCTGTAGCATAACAATTGTCAGCTTGGTCCCGGTTGCATTTCAGCCTAACCACAAACTCCGCTAATATTGCTTCTAGAAAATCAAAACTGCAATTACACGGGAATTAATACGTTCCCTGTATCACATGTTAATGTTATCATGCGTCGCGATATAAACGTGATTCAAAATCTTCACAAGTTCTGATATCTTTATTTCTTTGTTATCCGTGATGCAAATCAATGTTTTAACAGCTGACACATTTTATGTATGGCTGAAATAACCCCAGTAATATGAAGGCAGTGAAAACAAAAGATACTGAAAATAAATCTTAACAACTTAAGCCATGTAATATTAGTTTCAATTGTGACGTAGGGCGCATAGATAGCGTTCAATTTGGAACTAATTTTTATTCAAATCAAGTAATGATTTCAGTAAAAAGTAGCAAATAATAATTAATATGCAGATTTAAACAAAATACATAATATTCTTTCAGTGTTCTGGCTATTCGTTTATTTGCACTTAACTAAATGGAAGTGTTACAAAATAAAGTTAAATGTAATTCCTCGTGCCTTGTGCTGTACCAAAAACTTTCATTTGTCATCCTGGTCCAGGTAGCATTTCAACCTAACCGCAAACTATGCCAAAATTGCAGCCAGAAAACAATACTTCAATCACACGCTCATTAATACATGGCAATATAAAACTGATCAAAAATATTAAATCTTCACAGGTTATGACACCTTCCTTTTTTTGATATTTGTGATTCATATCGATACTACGACAATGTTTGAATGACTGACAGAGTTACACGCGGCTGAAGTATGGCATCAGTAAAAGCAACAGAAATTAAAAATAAATCTTAATAACTTACATCATTCCACGTAATATTAGTTTTAATTGTAGTCTATGCTGTATAGATTGCGATCAGTGTGGAACTACTTTAGTTAAAAGGAAGTAATGATTTAAGTAACAGAACAATCATGAAAACAATTTAAATTACTTTTTTAAAAAAAAAAAAAAAAAAATTCTTATGCCCTCCGCTGTTATGGGTTTGATGGAGTGTTGTGACAATAAATTTCTCTGCAGTTGCTTAAATAAATAGAATTGTTGTTATGCAATACTCATAACCTTATTTTGCAATTTGTACATATTTTGGTTGTAGTTTACAGAGCGACACAGATGGAAGTTTTACTGAATGAATGATGTCAGAATTAGGTAACCAAATAATTACAAAATTACTTAGGAATCCTAAAACCTTATGCTATAGCACGAGTTATTCCTGGTCCAGGTCTCATTCAGCACAATAAATACGGAGCTACTTCCATCCGTATATGTGACTTATGTGACATATGTGACTTCTTTGAAGAGTATAAATCCCGCTTCTTACAATTACTTCAGTTCCATCATAGCTGGGCTCTGAAGTGGTCCGAAAACTGTGTTACTGGTTAGTCATGATATTTTCTATTACAATTAGTAGACTAATTTATTTCTTCAAGATGGACAAATTCCTTGAGTGGAGTGTTCTGTCTATGAGTGCAACTGGTGAAAGAGTTGAGCTAGAAACCAAGTTGATGCAGCAGAAATATACTGATAATTACTTATACTTTTTTTTGTTGAAAAACATGCCCAATTTCCAAGTGTACCATTTGTGGTGAAAAACTCAGAAACGCTGCTATGGTTCTTAGTAAATTGAAATGACATTTGTCAACAAAACATTCTTCTCTGTCACGCAAAGACGTCAATTATTTTTGTCAGTTGTTGTAAAATAAGACAAAGAACGTTCGTTACCACTACAGTACGTGTTTTGGAAAAAGTACAGGAAGCTAGTTATAAGGCAGCTGAAGTTATCACAAAGGCCAAAAAACATACAATAGGTGAAACGCTGTTAAAGCCAGTTTGTAAAGAGATGGTGAGAATAGTTCTGGGTTTAGAAACTGCTACTGAAATTTAAAAAATTACTCTTTCTGCTGACACAATCAGACTCTGAGCTATTGATATGCCTTGTGATATTGAAGACATTATAAAGGAGAAAATCAACAACAGTCAGAAGTTCTCACTTCAGATCAACAGGTCCACAGATATTAGCTACCATGCACAATTTCTGGCTTACATTCTCTATATCGATGGAGATAGAAATGTAATTGTAATTAATTTTTTGTTTTGCAAAGAACTTCCAGAGCAAACTACTGGTGAAGAAATATTTTTGTTTGACTGATTTTACTTTCAAATTGTATACATAAGACCTTTGTTTAATGTAATGTGACTGTGTAGTTGTGAGTTTCTGGGATGCCACATTTTAAGACACCTTCTAAACGAAAACTCCATAAGGTTTTCTTATATATAGCAGAAACAAACACAAGCATATTGCACATTAAAATGTATTTTATATTGTGTTTGAAAATGGGAATTAGTTCTTGAAACGCATAACGCACAATTTACGATGGTGAGTCAAATGAAAACCTTAAATATTTTTTTAAATATTATTTACTGTGGAAGTGGTACAAAGCTTTATCACTTTTCAACATAATCTCCCCCACACTCAATGCAAATCCTCCAGCACTTACAAAGTGCATAAATTCCTTCAGAAAAAAATTCAACTGCTGCAATGTTCTGTGGAGTCACAACTCGTTGTGCCTGACGTAAACAAGGAGCATCTTTCACTGAAGTGATACCATTTGCGAACTTCCTACTCCATTCTTAGACCTGCTGCTGTGACAAACATGCATCACCGTACTGAACCTTCATTCTTCGATGAATTTCAATAGGTTTCACACCTTCACTACTAAAAAACTGAATAACAGAACACTGTTCTTCCCTGCTGCAAGTCTCAAGTGGGGCAGCCATCTTTATACTGATACTGCAACGGTATTTGTGCATCTGCACTATGCTGCCACATACAGGCCATTCTGCATGCTGCTTGTAGCACGCTTACCAACTTACAGGATAACGGCACGAAATTTTGATTTTTTTTATTACAAATTTAAGGTTTTCATTTGACTCACCCTCATAAATAAACATCATTAAAGGTAAGTGTGTCACATTGGATTATTTGCTTATATAATTGAAACAGTTACAGACTTTCATAAGTCCATTTATTATGGATAAAGGGAAGAAATTACTCAAAGCTGTTTACACTTCTTCACAAGTTAGATCCTTCTCTATCTCTCCTACATGGCTGTTATTTTCCTGCTTCTCCTGAACAACTGTATCATCTTGTGACCAATCTGGGTTCAGTAACAAATGCCACTTGTCATTCTGGCTAGGCTGAATTTAAATCTAATTAAAACTTTTGCTAATGTTGCTGCTTGACCAGATATCACACATTACTGTTTATTTGATTGCTTTTTACGTATTTTACTGATCACTTTCATTAATGGTCTTTGTTTATGTTCGCTGTACATGAGTATTATTTAAAGTAGACATCAAAGCAAATATGTTATAGAATCGAGTATTTTGACAATTCATTTGTTCAGAGTTGCTCGACTATTTAATAATCTGGAATCTGTATTAAGTTCCTTGGCCATTACAGACACTATGACAAAACATTACATTAAGAATGTTTGTCCAGCCTCAGTTAAAAAAAAAAAAAAAACAAGCATACAGGAATTCTTCAAATTCTGCAGAGTGAACTTTTGGGGTCAAATACAAGTTTGTATTTCAGCAAGTTTGAGTGTAGCAACCATGAACTTTGAAACAATTATTCAATAGTGTGATCATCCCTGTCTGTGTTTTAATGCATCTATTAATACTTCTGAGTTCTTCAAGCTCAGGAGATTTTATTCACCCTAAGAGTGAAACACAGGTCAAGTTCGTATGTGGTCAGACAAGGACAACCTGTCATAATCTTTGACCCTAAAAACTGAAACTATTCTAGACCAATGACAATACGCCGAAAACGGTCACGAGCTTCCACTAGTACGATAAATAAAGTAATATCAGACGTGTTGCATTCATAGCCTTTCGTCTAAAGATATCTGCACTGGGGAGCAGAAGATGTTGAATAATAGTGACAGTAGAGAAATGAAACATTTCAAGATTTTCCTTACACAGGCTGTAATGCTACACAAGAAGCCAATAAAATTTTAAATAATTTTAGAAACATTTTTTGTCAAAAATTATCTCAGTTAACTGCCAACTTGCAAACATAATAAGTGGAATGCAAAGAAAGTGATGGGGAAGTTGTACTAAATTTGTAAAATAAACAAAAAATAAAATAAAAATTTGAAATATGAGTTTACACTTAATTGTTTTAATAAATTTTATATTTCTTCCCATATATTTTTCTTTTCTTTGTTATCATTATATCTTGTGTTTCGTAAATTATACAACTGTTTAAAAGTCATTACTAATTAGATGAAGTGTCCCTAATCCATTATGTTTGCTTGAAATGAAAATGTGTCAGTTAGTGAGAAAGCTTAAAAAAATTATCTTTATTCAAATTCACAAAGTTATTAAATTTTCATACGTAACTATTTGTATTTTTTTTTTAAATCTGTTAATTTGCATGCAAATTTGCAGCCAATTTTATTAAATTTATACAGTTAGTTTATACTAGGTCACGGCAGATTGCATCAGGATGCATCGGGCAGAAAAATGCGCCTGGTGAACGAATCAAATAATGTGGCATGCGGCCTGACTTGGCCTGTCTGTAGTCTGTGTTACTCGATATGAATGTGTGTAAACAATTGTTAACACATTTCTGCGATGTGATGTGGCCCGCCTTGTCCAATTATGCACTTACTTTAACTCACAACCAGTCTGTAAAGTGTTACACTATTGGTAGTGATTTTTTTAAGATATGTATTTTCCAAAAATTTATACTCCCAATACAGTTAAATATTTGATTACTGATTTAAAGTCTTCACTGATAAACTAGTTTTATAAATGATAACCTAGGCTGTCAACTTCCAGTTCACATTTGTTTATAACATTAATAAAAACATTACATTTGGAAGTGTCCAAAGCTTTGTGCAACTGTGATTAGTAATTAGATGATTGCATTCTACTCCTGTAGATTGTTACTGTATCTACATATGGTGAAACTTAAATATATTAATAACAATAAAATAGCAAAGATGCCATCAGCTGCCTTGTGTGTAGCCACAAACTTTCAGTTAACATTAAAATACCTTTCTAACACACTAAAAGTTCTTAATTTCCTCCCAAATTCGATGATGATGGTTTTTAAGTAACAATAAAGATAAATTAAAAATTCGCAGTGTTAAATTGAAATAAAATTATCATCATCATCCATCATTGGATGCCAGATACAGATGACAAAGTAATAAAATACAACATATTAATCAAATAACTATGTCCAGGGATTCAAGCCATCTTCTGGCAGCCAGTTTAGCTTTACACAGTGTGATCTGGCCTCCAGGTAGTCTTCTGGCTGGACAGTCAATATCACAATGTGATCAGTGGGTTGAATATTTCCACAGTTAAACAGCACATCGTCATGGAGCCCTCACTTATGTGCTGTTGAATTACACTCTCCGTTTTCTGTGTGGGGCCTATTAAGTTGGGACCAAAGTCGCTTAGGCTGAGAAAACCCTGGATCACAGATCTTTAGATTTTTTGTAATTCTACAGTTGTGTGAGCTCTTGGCCATTCCTCCACTCCAGTTTTTTCTCAACTTGGCTGATTCCACATAAACAGGTCTCATTGATTTTAACCATGTACGAGGCAGGTGGAGAAGGTCACTATGGAGAAGAAGTTTGTTGTTTTCCTCCACACTTTCCTATTCTCTAAGTAGTATCGATTTTCTCCATAGATGTGGTGGAGAAATATTGGAAAGGACAGGTAGCCAGGATTTTGGAATAGACTTAATGATGCCACTCACTGTTTGCATAGCAATGTTGAGCAGTGTAGACACTACCAAGCCAGGTAGAGCAGCGGTATTCTGTTGCAGAGAGTGCCAGTCCAACGACTGCACCTGCTCTCCATGACATACCAGCCAATTTCTTTGCAAGATTCACATGGGACTTCACTTTCTCTGCAGTGTTAGACAAAATGCTGACAAAAAGTGAAGACTCGATCCTGGATAACTCCCAGATATTTAGGGTGAGTGAACTTTGTGTTCTACTCTTTCAAGGGATCCGAATTTTGGTCTTATTCTGACATAGGTTTAAAGTTCTCAGCTGGAGGTTACTGTCTTTGTCAAGTTTGGTTTCAGTCTCCACTTAGAGAAGAATATACATGGTTGGTTAAACCTCTCGTAGAGGCTATATTCACAAATCTGGAAGTTTCCACAAAAATATAAATTAAAAAACCACAGTTGTCAGCACCAAACCCTGCAGCAGTTCATTGTTGAGGACACATCAGCAACTCTTCTAGGCCTCGCAGTAGGCCTGGAATAAGTGATTACTCATCATGTTGTTTAGGAGTTCACATATCTTTTTACTTGGTATTGCATATAAGAGCTTGAGGAGGAGCCCCCACATCAGACTGTATTGAAGGCTGCTGATAGATCGACAAACACAGCTCCTGTCTGCAGTTACATATTGAACCCATTCTCAGTGTCAGAACCTTTCGTCACAGCTACACTTTGGCGTGAATACAGTCTGTTCTGTGTAAACTACCTTATTAATGGCATCGTGAATCCTTGGCAAAAGTATTAAATTATTTTATAGTTTCATAAACTGGATACAGCCAAGTGGCATATTCCAGTTAGTAGAGGAGGAAATCGTGGATATATAAAACTTGCAAGGTATATGACCTGTGTAGCTATACGAAGACAGTTATTTTTTCTTGGCTACAAAATTACCAATCCTGCTGTCAAGTGAAAGAGAAAATATCCTTGGGGGCCTGAATATGGAGCTAAACACCTACCTGCACACTTTAGTGCTGAAGAATTGTAAGTTAGAACCTCACTGACCTGTTAAATAGTTAGATATTTACTTTTAAGACTAGATGAAATGGTTGGTTGTTTTAAAAATTGATGTAACTATTTCTGGTCCATAGTGTAACCAAAGTAAATATATAGTATTTGTAACATGTGAAAATATATCAGTCATCACAAAATGTTGTGGTTGGGGCTAAAGGTGTAACCATGTGATGAAAACTGTCTATTTGATATGACATAATCATCAATTTGTGGTAGTTTTTTTAATTGGCAGCTTGTTATCAAGGCAATAGGAAAAAACTTATGTTCTTACTACTTTTTTTTCAGTTGTGAATGAAAATGTAAGTTTGGTCATATCACGCCAAATTCTTACTGATGTAAGCACGCAACTTACTGTGGTTCCTGACTACATATCAAAGGCTGTATCTCATTACATACTTGACAAGGTATGTGTGTGACATAAATCTCTGTTGCATGTTATTTTTTATATTGGATGCTTCAGAATACTACGCCACAGTTAAGTATAAGAATTACATATATCAATTGTAGTACTAGAAATATTGTTTGTAATGGTTTTGACAACAATTGTGGAATCCTGTTTGCATAAATATGTTTTATATAGTCCTATGCAATGATAATAATGAGAAGGAAAATGATTTAAGCTAATGAAACTAAGGAAGAATAGGGCAATTCAACCCAACACTTAACATAGGTAACTATGACTGGTATCTTACAAACATAAAAAAAATGAACATGTGTAAAACAATCCCAGTCACCATCAACTGTGGTAAATTTTGGGTTTAACTTTTCTTTCATTCCTTGATGTCTTATAATAGTCGTTTCAGTCACCAGCAAGCTGCAATTACACAAGTTCCTTGATTTTTGATGTTCTTTCCATTGGTGCCAGTACTCCTTCGTTCTCCGACTCATCCTTTCTCTTTCCTCAGCCGAGAAAAAACCTCTTGTTCTTCCTTGTATATTTACGGACAGATCTGTCACCACCTCAATTATCTTTCTGAACATTTTGCTGTTTGTAATATTTTCTTCCCTAATGCCACATTTCAGTTAGATACTGATGTACTTCTTTCAGCCATGGAACTTGTCTTTCTCTTCTCCGGAAAGATGTGGATTTTATTTACTATCTGTTCAGGTACATTCATACTAAATGTCCACAAAAGGCCAATCGTCTTTTCCTTAGAGCTCTCTTGATTGGCTCTCAAGCCAAAGATAAACTCATTTATTACCATTATTTTGGGCTCCAAGATTTTCCTTAGAAGTTAATGTTCCTCCTTTTTTATTTATGTAACTAGCATTTACCCGCTGCTTCTCACGTGCGGATTTTGGCGTGTATAAAAATACTCTACACTTTTTTTTTTGTTTTAGTACCAAAATTAACTTGAAGAAGCAAAAAATATAAATTTAATTTAAATATTTTCCTTTCCTTTAGTTATTACTTTAGATTTGGTTTTCGTACTATAGTTCGAAAGTTTTTTTATACTCATATTTTAACACATTATAATATATTAAAAATAAGAAATTAAAGCTACACGAAACATAATCGCTAACGATCCAATAAGGACATATCAAGAATGAGTTAACATTTTGGTCAAAAATTTTGAACACACTTTCTGGAGATAAAAGGTGAATATTAAAGATAAAAGAAATGTACGTTAGACATAAGGAAAACGAAAGTTACCATCTGGGGTAGTGGCATGGCACTCATTAAAACAGCTTATTAATTACTAACAAAATTGAATTCCTCATGCCTCATGTTGTTACAAGAACATTCTGGTCCAGGCTGCATGTCGACCTAACCACAATCTGTACTGATATTGCTGATTCAAAATCAAATTATGCATTTACACCTAAATACATGAAATTCATCACTAAATACATTTTTGGTAATAATAACGTTGTCTATTTCAGGATTTGATGTACGCGTAGCGTAAATTATAACAATTAATTTCATAATACAACTTCAATTTGAACTGCTAGAGGACTAAAGCATGCACAATGTCACATTTATTATTACTAGCAGTTGTGGTTAGGTTGTTTTGCCACCTAGAACAGACTAAAAAAATTGTCGCAAAAGGCACAAGAAACTATACTTATAACTGATTTTTAACTTCTGATATCTCGAGAACTACCGGTAAGCGACATAACACAAAATTTTACTCTTTACTTTCGAATTGTCTTACACTATTCACAATCAAATTCCGGTGACCTGGTAAATTGAAAACCCTTTACTATCTATATTAAGTACAAAATTACTTGCCATATATATTACACTCCTGTTACTCTTATTGAAGAATTAAAATATTATGTAGTGGTTTGAGTAATGCATTCCCTGTAATTACATTTATCAAAATGGGTAATATGGGGAAATTATAACCAAAGACAACCATATACAATCTAGAGATATTCATCTTTGCTCAAACTCATAATTTTCACAGTAAATTAAAAACTGGTATTAGTAATGTTTATTGCGTCTGATTCAGGCATTCCATTTATCAATTACATTCAAGAAAACTGAAAAACTAATTAATCGAAGTCAAAATACTAAACAGAATTCTAAATTAAGTTGTGTGATATTTTTGCCAGTTTTTTGTGCAAGGAGTGAACATTTGGGATCTGTACCTTATAATTTTATCTCTAGAAATGTATTTAATTATTCCCTCCATTTCGCGGTACATATAAGTCATTTGCAATTTCTGCAGATTTTAATTGTGACCGTTAGCTCTAAAGATTTGAAAACGCCACCCAAATTGTTGCTGTAGTTTTTGCGGGGCTCCCGTTCAAATAATGAGATACACACAGCTTGCTTACAGATTTATAATAGTATAGATTCCCTTTCTGGCTATTCTCTCTGCCACATAGAGGTATTTAGGTGATTACTACCATATTGTATTGTCTAATTTTGGTTTGGTATGTTAGAAATTTGGTCTGGCGCATTTTCTAGCATTTTTGAACACAGTTTCCATCTACCTCATTCCTTCTTTAATTGCTGGCTTCTCGATGTTGTTCAGAGTTAGTGGCTTCCCTACATACTTGAAATCGTGAGGTCGTTTAATGTCTCCATATTTGGTATTCATTGTTTGGGTTGTATTTCTACGATCTATGCTCATGTACTTGTTTTTTTTGTTTTTTTTTTTTCTGAAGGATGTTTGCGCTCCAGCTGTTTCTTTCAGGATCTCAATCTGGCAATCTGTAGAGTTTCAGCGAACAAGAGTATGTTGTCTGCAAAAGCAATGCATTCAAACTTGAGCTCATACTTCTGGTAACCTTTTTGATCACTTTTGGAATGTTGTGCTGATTAATTTCTTTTCGCTGTTCCTGTATCTCCTTCGATAAGATAACAATTGAAAAGGACTGATAAGAGACCATATCCCTGCCTCACACCTGTCTTTATTTCACACAGGTGCTCCTAAAAAATGTTTTGTGATGGTGTGTTGGTTAACGAATGTTGTATTAGTGTAGTTGTTTTATCAACTGATTCCAAATTCTTTTGGTACTTTGGTGTGCCCTTGTTGATGGAGTTATATGTGTTTTTAAAATCCATAAATGTCATAAAGATGTTTTTATCTGCTACTGATGTCCTTGTTTTGATTCCAAAGATCTGTTCTGCATGTGAGCATCCTTTCCTGCACCCTACTTAGTATTCTCATGATCTATGTGAGTCTGTATTCTATTTCAGAGAGATTCTCAAATGTGACAGATAAAGTGACATGCCCCTATAGCTTAGGGTTGGTTCTTGAAAGGACATTTCATTCAGTGGCAGTTCACAGAGTAATAATTTAAAGTATTTGGTTAAGTGTTCACAGTTCTATTTGTTTTTCAGAAACAGTTCACCAGAATTGACCTGGAAGCAGATAGTAAGTGGGAAATACCTTTGTAATATGAGATTGGAGACTTTCCCAGTGTATTGATGCAATGAATTCTTCATGGGAGTACAGCCGGATAGTGTCGTAAAACGACGCCGTTTCGACAACCTGCTTGGTTGTCGAGACGTCGTCATTTTATGACACTATCTGGCTGCACTCCCGTGATGAATTCACTGCAATACCTTTGTAGTTAAGATTTAAATAACAAAGGATAGGGAAAACAATTCACACTCACCAAAGTTAAACGCTGTGACAAATGAAACACACATGAGACAAACACAAACATATATAATATTTTGATTTTACACCTTATTCAGGTGCTAGAGGCCTAGTCATATATATATATATCACCGGTGGTGATAAAATTAATATGTATATAAGCCTCTGCTCCTTCTTCAGTGAAACCCTGGCAGTCAGTGATCAGTCTTTCCTCCACACCTTTGGCAGAACCCTGGATATCAGTCCTGCCCAAGGGACTCACCTTCTCTCCAACGCCCAAGTTTGACCAGGCTGCTTTCGTCCGAGACTCACTAGCATTTTGTAGCACCCTTCTTAGCAGTATTATTTTGCCACCACAGTAAATAACAACATCCAACAAAACGAAATTGAGCCCAGCTTATAACAATTTATTCTTCACTGGATCCCTCCCATCTCCCACAAATTCATCCACTTATTCTATTACAGGAGTTCCTCACCTCCTCCCTTTCCTCATTTTCTTTCCTAAACTGCATTCCACACTCCATAAACCTCAACATCTTGGAAACTTGAGCCATGAGAGAACTGTCAAGAAACCAGAACATTATCGTCCTCCCTGCCGTTAAGGTCAAGTTTTCGAAAGTATTATAAAAGAGTTATCATTTTTTAAGAAGCCTTTTGGCCACATTCATTTTCAGAAGTGCAAAATGAGATTACAATTCAAATTAGGCCTAACACTTGCATTCTAGAAAATTGTATTAAGGAGATATCGTCAAGCACACACAAAAAATTGCACCAGAATCAGGTTTTAACTTAGCAGAGTTAATTTAAAAGGTACAGTAAAGAATCATACCTCAAAATGCTGAGCATAAAATAATATGTTACATATGTAAAGATAGAGTTGATAAATAATAGGAATTTATGTTTTTTAAACGAAATTAGAAATTTCGCTGACTGTGCAATTCAGATATTTCTGCAAATATAGGCAACTGAGGGCATAGAAACCACATTTAAATTAAAGAGAATTTGCACTGAACACACAGAGCGATTTTCTTAAAGATTCTGACAATATGTAAGCTGTAAAAGGGAAATGAAAGTTTAAATGTAATGGCGGCTACAAAGCATCATTTTGGAAACAAAGTATTAGAATTAAAGGAAATAGATAATGAGCAAAGTTTGAAATATATTAGATATTGGTAGCACTCATATATTTGGAGATAAGCAATATCAAAGTTTTTAGCTGATATTGCCATTATACTCAGGAGTAGATTTTCACTATCCAATACTTTTTGGACCTAGCCATGTTATATGTCAAAAGTTGAGGAAATTTTTATAGAATATTTTGATAGCAGAATCATTTCACAGACTGAAGAATTGTAGGAATAATTACAGATTTAAAGCTTTAATAACTTATAGTTCAAAAACTCTCATAGCAGAAAATGAAATTAAGAACAGGCTTCACAACATATCAAAATTTCAGGAAGATCAGAATAATTACACATATGCTGAGTCAGCTGGGCTGGCCCAATATGAATATAAGGAGACCGTGCTAGTTACTAGGGGCAGCAGTATTCCAGCAGAAATCGGACTGGGAGCTCGGCATGTTGGTCGCGGAGAGGTAGGAGGAAACTTTAGTAATGACCCAATAGTAGTGCGGGCTCACTCTTCCTTCAAGATGAACTTTTCACATCAAGGGGTTGGGAGGAAGTTGCTTACTTTGTGAGGATGGTTTAGTTGTAATCATTTATTTTGGATAGAAGTCTGATGCTTTTCCATTAGGTCCTACCAAGTTTATGGAAGAGAACTTTTGCACAATATATAATTTTGAATTTATCAGTTTTATTCGGAAAACATACCTTTATCTCTTGATGTAATTACAAGGGATTGGCGACCGCTAAACAGAATCTATAAAGGTACCAGACACACAACACACGACACACATCATATACGAGCTAATCTGCCGCTACTGCACTAGTTCCTATATAGGCCTCACTACACAGCAACTCTGTCAGAATAAATGGCCACAGACAAACAGTCCACACCCACAACTTACGCCTTCCAATAGCGGCATTACATGACAATTATCACAATTCTAACAACTTTAATGACTGTGTCACTGTGAGAGCAGTTAGAGTTTTCCCTGAAAACACGGCCGCTTCAGAACTTTGGAGATGGGAACTTTCATACCATAATATCCTGGATACCAGACACCCACTTTACCTCACCACTGATAAAATTCTACCTTTTGACCAATCATTCTTTATTATTAGTATTATCATTTAACTAGTAATAAATTTATTGTTTGCTTTATCACTCCATACCCTTTTGTTATATATATTAATTTTATCGCCACTGGCAGTATATATATATATATATACTAGCTTCGAGCCCGGCAAAAATGACGGTTTGAACGCCATATTCTGGCAGTTCCTTTTTTTGCAGTTGGTTAATTATACGGAATTGTTATTACATAATGATAATTTCTTTGATTTTGTAATGTTCTAAATATTTGATTTGCTGTTCACATAGCAATACTGCAGTAACTGCTACTGAATTAATGACGACGGAAGTATAGAACCAATAAAATTGAAAACAAATTAGGATTCCCGAAAACTTTTGCTGTCCATGTAATATCAGTTTTATTCCTGCTCCAGGCACAATTCAGCACAATAGGTATGGAACTACTTTCACCCGCATTAATTAATACGTTCAGTAACATGATGCTTATGAAAGCAGTTTAAATGGTTTGTAAAACTGATTTCAGAGCGAATTATGCTGCAACAAAATGTGTCAGTTACGATTCTGGTCTACTTAGCCACAACCTCCACAACGTTGCATTCGAAAATCATAGCTTTTATTACCCTCATACAAATAACGACAGGCAGCACCTATGGTGGTAGTCTGAATTTATTCTGGAAAAAATTGTATGGAAAAGCGAATATCAACCATTTTTAATGATATTTTCATGATAAGAGTACCATACTGTGGTTAGATTATCGGGGTATTTTACTATGATTTATTTAAATAAATTCATTTTACTTTAATTTTACTATATTATCAAAAACGGATAACGGTCATTTATCTGGGTGGATACATTTCGCGATTTGTACATTTCTCTGAGTTTTGAATTAACTTCATTGTTTCTCATCATCTAACTGATACAGGTAATATGATGTAAACATAGAATAAATACCCTTCTCCTTACATTAATTTTTGCATCTGGCTGTCGTAGATAAATAAAAAGCAATATGTAAATTTAAACGAATGTACTAATTGTAACTTTGTGACATATAATTGCCTCGCATTAATTTTTTTCCCCTGCTCTCCGTATTTCTAATATATCTGCTCATTGCTATTTTGTGGCAATAATATCGTTGTTGAATTGCGAGTGTCACGTAGCTTATACAGTTGATGATTTAAATCTAATAAAAAGGCTATCTTAAATCTCATTTAATAGCTAACACATGTGTCAAATACTAAGGGTATCATCTATAATGGTAGTAGGAATTTATTCAGGAAAAGCTTGTAAGGAAAAGAATCATTTTTAAGTAATCTCTTAGTAATTTATTCCAATCCCTGACCCCCCTCACCTACGCAAGAAAATCTTCCCACACTCTTGTGCCTGAAATCGAGTGCCAGCTTGTGGTCTTGGCCATCTTTTCCCTTCCATGTATTACTTTTAATTCTCAATTTTTATGTGGGTAGTCAGTAGTCATTGCTTTAATTTTGATTTTCTTTGAAGATTTTCTCGATGTTTAACCACTTCAACATGTTGCCCCAAATTGCAATTTCCTTTCACTGTACACCTAAAAATAAAAACATTTATTAATTTGAATAATTAACTTAGTTATAATGATTAAGAAACTCCACAAATACAATTCATTTCTGTTATTTGAAATATTTTGGTAACATTTTGATCTCAGATTTGTTAAAAGCTACCTCCAAAATCCTTGAACATAGATTTTCACTTCAAAATTTTGAAAAAAGTTTAAAAAATATTTTTTTTACTGTAACATATTTTCCATATTTTTTAAAATTTAAAACATATTATAAATGAAAATTTGTAATTTATAATTAATTTTAATTAAAAAAACAGTTATTTTATTTTTTTCATATGTCCATTTATATCTTTGACAGCAAAGAAAAAATTTGAAGAAAAAGTGTGACAATGTTGGATACCACTGTAGCTATTTATTATAACATGGACTCATAACCATTTTTTTTAAAAAAAACTTAAACTGAACTTAGCTGAACATTATTAAATTTAATTGATTTTAGCTTGTTAGATTATATAAAATCAATAAAACTCTGAATGTGCATTTATTCCCAATTGCTACAGAAATAAATTTTGAATGCACATATGTTGGGTATTTATCTATTGGTACAAAAATTCATACATTTATATGTAAGTATTTTATATTATGTATTAGTATTCGCCTGCTATTTCATGGGCACGTGGACCTTGGCATGTATAGAAATGCTTTACCAAATATGAACATGCAGACACAAAAAATTTAAATTTCACTAAAAAAAACCCTTTTTCTTCTTTTAGTTATCACCTTAGATTCAGTTTTCATACCAATGTTTAAATGATTTTTTGCTAGACTAATATTTTAATGCAGTATAATATACGAAATAAAAGTAATCAAAGTTACAAGAAACATTATCATTAATGGTCCAATAAGAGCATTCTGAGAAACAATTATCCCTTTGGTCAGAAATTTGCAGCATACCTTTCGATAAAAGGTGCATATTAAGGCAAAAGAAATTTGCCTTAGAAATAAGGAAACATGAAAGTTACTGTACGCAATAGTGTAGGCAGTACAGTCGGCGTCCATTTGTAAACAAATCTTTGCCACCAACAATAGCAGCTGCAGAAACTAATGTAAAATTGCTGGCAAGTTTTTGTAATACCATATGAATTCATTCCTGTGCTATAGGTAATTTCATGCTTAATAACTTCTGTGTAACTACCCACATTTCAAGCTATTTTACTTCATTTGTATGTATTTTTTTGATTTTACATGCACATTATGTAAAAAAAAAAAAAAAAAACTGCCTCAAGAACATTTGTATCAAATTTCTGACCAAATGGACAGTTAATTCTCAGTACAGCCATATTGTGCCATTGTCAAATTATCCAAATTAATATCTAGTTATGATTATTGTATATTAGTAAAATCACTCTTCTTTGGCTTATAGCTGCATAAAAAAGTCACAATTGTGGGACATTTTGAAGGTGTCTATCACAATAGGCGTCACTAATAACTGTTTGTTTACGAGCTGCTGCAGAAAGGGTGGAAGACAAAAGCCAACCCAGCGCGATGACTTCATCCACTCTTCTGCTCATTACTGAGGTGAAGCTGTTTCAGCATTTTGGCAGCCGGGTTCCAGGCCACACAGAATTGATAACCAGTGTTCCTGTTTATTAAAGAATAAGCTGCCTACCAAGTTTTTAATTTTTGCAGGCGGTCTAAAAATTGTCTCGACCCCATGTTGAGTCAACAGTCTTCCTATTTTAGAACTTAGGGCATCTGCACACGGCAGAAATGCAGGCTCTTGGTATCAATATGATCTTTCTGTCGATATACCTTGTTTTTAAACACACAACTAATCTGCCCCTGATTATAACCGTTATTCAGGAAAGTTCACTGGAGACAGTCCAATTCACCTGCAAGGCTATCTTTGTCACAAACCCTTCGTATTCTATGTACAATGGTGGTTAAAACAGTGTCGTGTTGTGCCAGATGGTGACAGTATATGTAAGTATGGGTAGACTTCTTGTAAACAGTGTGTCCAAGTGAGCCGTTTTTACCAACACATCTAGAAATGGCAGGCAACCGTCGTCCTCCATTTCCATGGTGAACTGAAAATTGTGATTCAAATGTGCCAAGTCAGGGCCGTTTCTACCATGTAGCCAAATCACAAAAGTGTCGTCAACATACCCATAAAAACATTTTGGCTGGAGTGGCACCTGGTTAAGTGCCTCGTCTTAAAAAAAACTCCATGAAGAAATTTGCAATGACTGGAGACAATGGCGAGCCCATTGTTATCCCCTTGACTTGCTTGTAATATTCTCCTTCAAACCGAAAATTAGTGTGTGGAACAGATTAATCATCCTCTGAGGTTCGAATTTAGTGATGACCCTTCCCCACTAATGTGTTAAGAATATCTTTGAAGTATTTCACCAGAGAGTACGTAGGGCTATCAATTGCACTTACAATAGGTCACATTGGTACTTCATGTACTTTTGGTAGTTTGTACAGCCTAGGAGGAACAGGAGCATAGGATTGGAGTCATCTTCCGGCAGTTCTAAGGAGTGGATCAGTTTTGAAGTCAAGTTGGTCAGCTTAGACGTAGGGTCTTGATTAATCTCGTATGCTTGGTCCTCCAAAAGCAACATCATTTTACTACGATAGTCACCTTTGCTTAAAACCACTGTGCAGTTACGTTTGCTTGCTGGAAGGGTAACAATATTTTCATCTTTCTTCAACTCGCGAATCGCACTCCTCTCTTAACTAGAGATGTTTGATTTAGTTAGTTTACCTTTACAAAGCACCTTGCATGTTTCATGTCTTATGTCTTCTGCTTCTTCCGCAGGCAGCGAGCAAACTGCACTTTCCACACCACTGATAATCTGATATGGCACTGATTTAGTTACCAGAGCAAAGTTAAGGCTCCTCAATAGAACAGATGTCTACATCTACATCTATACCCTGCAACTCACAAATATTGTGGGTGACAGAGGGTGTTGAGCACCAATCAATCCTAATTCTGTGCATTCCAATCCCAAACAGAACGAGGAAAGAAAGATTACATAAAAGTATCAGTATGGCATCTTATTTCTCGAATCTTATTCCTCCTGTCATTGCGAGCTAAATAGGTTGGCGGAAGAAGTATATCATCGCACTCGTAAATTAAAGATTTTCGCATATTCTCCAACAAATTAATGAAAACGATGTCTTTTGTCCAGCAAACAATCCTAGCCCAACCCACGTATCAGCTCTGTGACACTTACTTAAGGACTGTAACTAGCAGTCACGAATCGAGCAGCTCTCTTTTGTACTTTCTCTAACGTGTCAATCAATCCCTTGCGATACGGATCCCAAATTCCACAACAATAATCCAAATGCGGACACACTAGTGTTTTGTATGCTATTTCCTTTGTATGATCATTACATTGTTGTAGTGGGTTCAAGTTCTCTGTCTGAGAGGTTGACAATAGATCACACCGAAACATGTGGCTTTCATGTGAAAATTTCGTTGCAAACTGCTCAAATTTCGAACACTGTTTGGTAGACACACGTTGTTGCAGCAATAAACTATATGCAAGGGTGTCCCTTATTTTTCAGAGTCAAAATTATGTAATGCATTGAGTCTATTTTTTTTATTTCCATTTTACCCTAAAACACTCACAAATAAATTTTTACACCATTGGAGAACTGTAACCCGTTTCGACTTGAGTCGATTCATCTTTATACAAGTTACGCGAGAGTAGTGGCGTGCACCCACATTAATTGTTACTGTCATTACAGTTCTTGAATAGGTACCATGTATTGTTTTGTTCTAATAGATGGTTTTAGGATTACGAAGTGCTAGAAAGGGCATATTTTTATCAGGAGAGGCAAACTATCAAATTGCACGAGTTCTATCAGTTTTATTTTTTAAGATCCGTGAAGGCTAACTGACTATAAGTGAAAGCCCTAATGTCACTGTAGCTGAGTGCATTATATTCTGGAGAATATTATGGAGACAGTTTAAAAAGAATGCAAGCAAATCTCTGGTTGTTTCTCAGCGAAGGAAAAAGGATTTCAATCGTTAACTGGATAATGTTTATGGTATTGCACACTTTTACGACCTCGGATGAATGTAAATAGAGGAGGGTAAAATCTTACAGTGACAGGGAGAGCTGTGGATACCAGGTTGCTTGATATGTGTGGGGAAACTAGCAGTAAAAGAAGAAAGGCTAAAACAAGTGAAAATAAAAAAAAACTTAAATATATCCAGTGGGTAGTCAAGCTCGTCAACATCCTGTGATTTGTTTTTTATGCTATCTGAAGAACTCAACAACACATCTTCTAGTTCTGTAGAACATCAGGAAGAGCATTTAACAAACCCACAGTCAGGAACTGCTGCAGAGCACAGAAGAAAATCATTACTCCTAAATTAATAGCTGCCCTGGATAGATGCCAGTTAAGTGTAAGAGATACAGTTTACATTCTTCAAGTTATCATGGAAGGACTTGGATGTGGTACTGACGATTTTTCTTTAAACAAGTCTTCCTTTCGTCGAATGAGGGGACAAACAAGGAAGGAATAGGAGCAGCTATAATAACTGATTTTAAAGTGACGTGTCCCAAATCGTGACCATTCAGTGGGATAGCAAGTTGTTGCCTGGTCTGGACATAAGAAGTTCGAAAGAACAATGACTGCCAATCTATCTCATATTTACATTTCGTAATGGGGAACTGCTATTTGTGATAACACCAAGGTGAAGTTGTTCTGAATGCTCTGAGTAAGGGATAAAATGCAGATAATTAGCTGCGACACAATTGCATCTAACATGGTCGTCTCAACGGTGCCTGGGCACTTCTGGAGCAAATGTTTGAAAGAAAGTTGATACTTTTGCTTAATGGCACCAAATTGGAGTAAGCACTCTGAAAAAAATATTTCAATTACACACAAATTGTTAGTTTCTGTTTGGCTGAGTTAAAACAAAAATCCTTCGGGAGAGACGACTGCAGAGAACTAATTGAGCTTATATTTTTGGATGGAGATAGAGACAAAGAACTGAAAACAAGGCATCCTCGTGCAGTGCATCAAGAGTGGTGTTTGGCAAGAACCGTTTAATCACTTAAAATATGTTTCCTAAGTTAACAACCTAAATTGAGCAAGGAACACAAAACGGTACGAAATTTAGAAAGAGAGAGTACATCTAGACTTTGTAGAAAGGTACATTCCTTTGAGGGCAGAAATATCAGGGTCTATTTTGTACGGTTTGTAAAATTAGCTGTCTTGTTTGTACATTGTACATTATTTTGTATATTTTGAAACTTGATTAATGCTTACCTACATTATATTTTGGGGAAAACCATGGTGAATTTGTATCCACGAAGAGTAAGCATTGGTTTCTTGGTTGAAAAATTTAAAGCAACGTTCTTCAGAAAGTGCGGTTTTTGTACAGGCTTAAAGAAAGGCCTTTTATCTGAACGACACAGCTGAAAGAGCTGTAAAATTAAATTGTTTAATTACAGCCGGTGAAAAACAGAAACAATTTTCATGAAAACACACCAAACATTGTACCCGCACCATAAAAAAGAGATCCTAAGAAGAAAATGCCACTCATAATTTTAATACTTCTGTCTTACTAAACAATGAAGTATTACTTTTTGTTGTCTGGATTTCATTGATAATCCAGAATTATACAAAATTTTATCAAGTGACAGTCAAAATAAGAATTTTTTTTGTAAACTTTCGGGTCTACTCGGCATGGGTTAACGTCATTGTTACTTATGTAAGTAAGCTAAAGTGATTTAAAAAGAAATTGAGGATATGCGTTTGAATTTTCGAAAAAAAAAATTTCTTTGCTCTTATAAGGGACACCCTTACTATACGCTGTGGTAATGCCATCCACCTACTCCCAGGCATCCCCAGATAAGACATTTGCAAGGTAAAGATGACACAATAGCAGCATTTTGCCAATCCAGTCCAGTTTGCCTGAATACATCATCCAATTACTTCTATCACAGCTGCAAAAATTTTGTGACAGGTTACCATTGCATTGGTAAAGGAACGTATTCATTTTAAGAGGCTAGCTCTGTATCCAAACCTTAATTTCTGGTGGGCAATGAAGATAGTTGATTTATAATCACCATTTTACTTTTTTCGGTAGATACGTCTTTAAGAAAAAATTAAATTTAAGAACACATTTATATTTCATACTCCTTAACTATTAGTTTCAAGGTTAATTTAATTTATTGATCTTTTCCTCAGTACGTATGTCATAAGCTATTTTTGCAGATTTTAATCTGGATTTTTAGCTCTAAAAATAACACCATCCAAACTGCTGTGGTAGTTTTTGCATGATCACAAATTCAAACTTCACAATGGACACAGATTTATAATAGTATAGATCACTATTTTTACTGTAACTTATTATTTTTGTTTTATTACTTAAGTAGTTAAATTTACAATGGAGTTAGTTATTTTAACATCCCCAGGTTTAAATTCCTCAATATTTTTAAACTATTGACCAGACATTTATTTTGAATAACCAAATCGCAGCATCTATAGATTTTAAATCCTTTGCAATTTAGATTGTGTAGCAGTCTAGTTGTCAGTATGAAATGTTAAATTTACAGAAGTTTAAATTTGATTTTATGCTGATATAATTGCACTGTATGTCAATAATATTAAGTTAAAAGTTTGAACTAGTGTCTTCATATGTGTGGAAAATTTGGTGCAAACTTTACTATTTAAATTTCTGTTCAGTGCCTAGAAGTGAAATCACATTTGCAATACTGTGCTAGGATGCCTGTCCTATTTTTCATCAAAAATCGTCATAAGCCTACACGTACTACAATTGCACTATAAAAGTATTGTTAATATAATGGTGAAAAAAAAATAGGATAGGGAAAAAACCCACAGATCAGAGCACTTGTGCCTTCATCTGTGGTAAGTGACGGAGTTATTTACATTGAACTCACTCGTTTGTTGCACACTCCGCAATATATGATGTATCCATCCATTGAGAAATTTGGAAACTTCTTAATCCATTGCCTAATTAAAAATGAATTGGAGATTGGTTTCTTGGCCATTCTGATACTTTACAAGAACTCACATTTCATAAAAGAGCTGGAATGGGATTCATTGCAAGACAGGAGGAGGGTGAAGAGGGTCATGAGAGTGTACAAATCCTATATTGGTAATGAGGCATGGAAAGATATTTGTATAAGAATTAAAAGTAAAGCATGGAAGGAAAAAATGACCATGACCACAAGCTGGCACTCGATTTCAGGCACAAGGGTGTAGGAAGATTCTCTTTTTTGGGCAAGGGTGTCAGGGATTGGAATAAGTTACCAAGAGAAATTATGAATAATTTACCAATAACATTAAAAGAATTTAAAGTTAAAATTTGCCAAGGGCAAATGTAGGTGGGTGCAGGGAAGGGGGATGATGGGTGGTAAGGAACTTGCTACCGGAGCATGCCCTCTATTGCAATTTAATTAAATATTGTTATTATTGCAGCCTTTGTGCAACTGATAACAAACAGGCACCGAGTGACAGTGATCCCTTACATGTTCACTTGCATTTTTGGAAATAAACACTAAACAAACAATTTATGTTTTTCTTAGTTAAAAACGCTTTTTTATATATTTGAAAGAAAAATGGATAAAACACAAAAATTCGCCCTAGCAATAATTTTGGCACTTTTAGACACTATAAAACTACGAATAAATGTCATCCACACATCAAATACAAATAATGTTATCCAATCAGAAACAAAATAGGTTTTTGCCTAAAATCCAAAGTCTACTCATCATCTATACAAGTATACGCCTAGTACATCCCCAGTGTTACGAGTGAATAAGTTTACTAAAAGCCATTAGAGAAGGATAATTCAAAGCATTTAATACAGCAAATAAATAATGTAAACAAAATCTTAATAATAAAAAGACCTTTAACTCAAAATTAAACCTTTTTTTTTTTTTCATTCATTTCCACAGGCAGCACTATTAAGGACAACAACTTTATATACATTTTGTATGGACTAGGAATTTTAATAGAAAAGAGTGAGAAGTTTGAAAGTCTGTTTCACCATGTGCTTGACTAAGAATTGGCAAACAATATAAATCATAGGAAACTAAAATTTTGATTTAAAAGAGATAATCTAATTTTAACTATCACAATAGTTTAATACCAAGAAACAAATTCTGACTAAACTTAAAGGTTGTATGTATATCCTAAGTATATTTTTTAGTGAGATAAAGAATTTGAATTTTTTAAAATAACAATTAAGAAGAGAAAAGTAGGCTCAAAAGATAGCGAAAAGTTCATAGAACAAGAATCTAAAAATGATTTGTCAATAAGATTTAAATTTAAAGGTACAATGTGGGATTTTCATATTTGGCTTCATAATAAAATACATCAGATCATCTATCTATCTATAAATGAGAAAGTTCGGATGTGTGTTTGGATGTACTTCTGGAATAACTCAACATATTTGAATGAAATTTGGCATGAAGTAATATAATTGCATGCGAAGTGACATAGGATAGATTATATCCCGCAAAAATGCATAGTTCTTTTAGAAATTGCCGTTAATATCAATTTACAAACAACAAAGAGTTTCCTACTTCATAGATAGCCGTGCCACGTTTACTCTTTGGTTATTACGTAAATCGCAAACACTATTTTTCGGAAATAAAAGCAAAAACCTTCTTACATATGCAAGTTTGTGTTTAGTTTAAAAGCCATAAAACCGACACACTTGACAAAAAATAGTTTGGAAGCAGGAAATATAAATCTGTACTTAACCTTAAATTTAAATAAAATAATTGTTTGAAAAAACATAAAAACCGCCTTCAAAAAAAAGAAAAGCACCAAAAATTTTAAAATAACTTTATACCTTGCTTAGGAAAAGTAAATCTAAATGGACAATATTTACATTACTGTCATTGAAATTTTTACATTAATTAGTTATTTTTGGAGTCGGTGCCAGCTGTCACATCGTGAAGATCGAATTACTGAACTTCTTTTGGTGTTAGAGGCGAAACGGGGAGTATGAACAAAAATTCCAAATATTTTACAGCATGTCGTGAGGCAGATAGTGTTATTGCGGGAGACAGCTTAGGGAAACAAATTAACTGTATTTTAATCTGTGGATCGGCCTTATTGGTCATCCAGGCATATCTCTGGCGCTACAGTGTCAGTTGATAGGCTGCATCTTACAGCAAACACTTTACAGTTAGTATAATATCAGCGTATCATCTGTATGTTTCAGTTTTGTTGAAACATGTTTCTAGTATTAATTGTAGGTAAGCAGTAAAATGACTTTTTGTGTAATATTGTTATTCCTTATTGTTTTTATCTTTTTGTTTTTCTTGCTTTCGCTGGCACTGACTCCAAAAATAACTAATTAATGTAAAAATTTCAATGACAGTAATGTAAAATATTGTCCATTTAGGTTTACTTTTTCCTAAGCAAGGTATAAAGTTATTTTAAAATTTTTAGTGCTTTTCTTTTTTTTGAAGGCGGTTTTTATGTTTTTTTAAACAATTATTTTATTTTTAAATTTTTAGTGGTATTATAGTTTGTTTTATATTTTAAATATGCCGCAGCAATTCCCATTTTGGGAACTTCCTGGTAGCTCAAAGGTTAAAGTGCTTGCTTTCAAAGAAGAAGTCTGTCTTTAAATACCCCAACAACTTCCAGAACGAGGTGAATTGGGTATTGTGTTAAGGAATGTCAGTTTACATTTTGGTCCAGGCTATGTTTCGATCGAATCATAACATCTGTTAAAGCTGCTGGTCGATAACCGAAACATGTAACATCTGGGCATTAATACATACCACATACAGAAATCTTTCTCTGGAATATATCTGTTTGCTCCCGGCATCACACAGAAAATATGGATTTTTAATTGGTTTCCACAACGTGAAAACATGGGATCCAAGTTGAAATCTGAAGTACGTATTGAGACATTATGACATTTATTTTATAAATATTATGCCACGACTTAAAAATACATTAATTGATTATGATTGGATTTAAAACTGTGGATTTTTGTGAAGAACATTGGAAATTAAAAGGGGTGAGGGTAAAGGGGTAGAGGGATTGGGCTTTTGTATACCAAATGTAGACAGCCTTTTCTGATTGATTTAAAGTATAAGTGTGTAAATTTCTATTGATATCAGATAAAACTGTAGGTATATATAAAAAACAATTAACTGGTGTGGAAATGAAGAGTAGTTTGTTTTTTGTAAAGCTTGTGTGGGCAGTATTTTTCTCTTTGTTTTAAAGTATACATGTGCAGTGTTCCATGGAAATCTGATAAAACTGTGGGTATCTATAAAGAACATTGGAAAATAGGAGGGGTGGGGGCAGAAGGGAAGAGGGGTTGGGCTTCTGCAACCTAATTAAAACACAATTTTTCCGTATGTTTTAAAGTATACGTGTGCAAATTTCCTTCAGAATCAGATAGAAACTGTAGATTGAAGGATGGAAAGGAAGGAGTGGAGTTTGGACTCTCAAAACCAAATGTAGACAGTATTTTTCTGTTTGTTTTACAGTATACATGTGCATACTTCCTTCAAAATCAGGGAGAATTGGTAGCTTTATATAAAAAAAACATTGACAGTAATTAAAGGGGTAGAAAGGGGGATAGTGTGAAAGTTATGTGGACTGTATTTTTCTTTTCCTATTTGTTTTAAAGTATACACATGCAAAGTTTCACTGAATCAGATTAAAATGCGGGTTTTTTACAAATATTAGGGGAAGGGAGCTAGGGTAGTTTTTTTGATTTTTTGGTCAGAAATCTTATCCATAACAAATTACATATATATGCGTCAACTTTCATAAAGATCGGTCAAATGGTGTCGACTGTAGCTTTCTAAAAAGAAATTGACAAAAATTAAGGGGGTGGAAACGGGGAGAGGGTTTCAGTTTTTGCAAACCAAGAGTTGACATTATTTTTCACTTTGCTTTATAGTAAAAATTTGCTGAGTTCTGCCTAACCAGATAAAAATTGTGGTTGTGTACAAAAATTAAGCGGTTTAATGGGGAGAGGGGAGTTGTTTTTAGATCTTTTGGTCATACACCTTCTTCGTGAAAAAATACATATAAGCACCAACTTTCATGGTAATCGGTCAATCGATCGCAACTGTAGCTTTTTATAAAGAACATTGACAAAAGTTAATGGGGTTGAAGGAAGGAGAGGGGTTGAGCTTTGGCAAACCAAATGTTGACAGGATTTTTCTCTTTGATTTAGAGTACACATGGGCAAAGTTCAATAAATATCAGATAAGAAATGTAGATTTCTATAAAATTAAGGGGTGTGAAGGGAGACATGGGGTGGTTTTTTATATATTTAATTTTTTTTGGTCAGAAACCTTCTTCATGAAAAATTACATGTATATGGCAACTTTAATGGAGACCAGTTAAATGGTGTCGGCTGTAGCTTTGTATAAAGAACATTGGTAAAAATTTAGGGGGTGGATAGGGGGAGAGGGCTTCAGTTTTTACAAAGGAAAAGTTGACAGTAGTTTTCTATTTATTTTTGACTATACATGTCCAAAGTTTCATCGAAATCGGATAAAAAATGTGGGTTTGTATACAAATTAAGAAGTGTGAAGGGGAAAGGGATTTTTTTTTTTTTTTTTTTTGGTTCAGATTCTCCATGAAAAATTATATGTATATGCCTAACTTTGATGATAATCAGGTCAAACGGTGTCGAATGTTGCTTTTTATGAAGAATATTGACAATAATTAAAGGGGTGGAAGGAGGGAAGGGGTTGAGCTTTGGCAGATCAAATGTTGACAGGATTTTTCTCTTTGTTTTAAAGTATACATGGGCAAAGTTCAATAAAAATCAGATAAGAAATGTAGTTTTCTATTAAATTAAGGGATGTAAAGTGGAGAGGGGTGGTTTTTTTATTTATGTTTTTGTCAGAAACCTTCTCCATGAAAAACTACATGTAACTGCCAACTTTAATGGAGATCAGTTAAATAGTGTCGACTGTAGCTTTGAATAAAGAAAATTGGTAAAAATTAAGGGGCTGGGTAGGGGGAGAGGGATTCAGTTTTTTTTAAACCAAAGTATGATAGTATTTTTCCCTTTATTTTTGGCTATATATGTCCAAAGTTTCATCGAGATCGAATAAAAAATGTCGATTTGTATAATTATTAGACGGGTAGGAAGGGGGTAGAAGGGGTGGTTTCTCAATGAAATTCATATGGGACCACTTTGGAGGTATACCCTATCCACAAAAAAAAAAAAAAAAAATCATTTAAATCGGTTCAAAATTGGTGAAGATATCGCTGAACATACATACAAAAAAATACAGACGAATTGAGAACCTCCACCTTTTTTTTTAAGTCGGTTAAAAACGTAGGAACTGTTGTTATGTTCGCAAAGAGATGTTTTCATTTGTATACATAAAATAGTATGACATATCAGATATTACACCATAATTTCGTTTGTAATATATGTGTCATAATAAATGTGAAAAATTAAATCGGGAGGGTGGGGGGGGGGGGGGGGAGACATAAAATGCTATGAGTATACCATCACAAAAGTCGGTTCACTAAAAGTGCAAAATGGTTGTGCCCCAAATGTCGTATTTATAAAAATGTAAAGGGTTCCATTTTATCTCGATTTAATTTATTTCTGTTTCTTTTTTGTTACTATACAGTCTGTATTACAAATTATTTTTGCCAAAATTTAAAACTTAACTAACCCTTTTTATTTTTTGTTCAGAAATTTTGTACAAATAGTAGATACTATGATTCACGAAACAGTGCTTATCATCCACCTTTTTTTAAGTCGGTTAAAAAAGTAGGAACTGTTGTTATGTTCGCAAAGAGATGTTTTCATTTGTATACATAAAATAGTATGACATATCAGATATTACACCATAATTTCGTTTGTAATATATGTGTCATAATAAATGTGAAAAATCAAATCGGGAGGGTGGGGGGGGGGGGGGGGGAGACATAAAATGCTATGAGTATACCATCACAAAAGTCGGTTCACTAAAAGTGCAAAATGGTTGTGCCCCAAATGTCGTATTTATAAAAATGTAAAGGGTTCCATTTTATCTCGGTTTAATTTATTTCCTGTTTCTTTTTTGTTACTATACAGTCTCTGTATTACAAATTATTTTTGCCAAAATTTAAAACTTAACTAACCCTTTTTATTTTTTGTTCAGAAATTTTGTACAAATAGTAGATACTATGATTCACGAAACAGTGCTTATCAATCGAATGCTACACTTAAAACGAATGTATTCAATTTGGCTAATGTAGAAACTTATTGTTTTATGAAGCAACACTGGAAGTCGTTTACAACACAATACACACATTTGCACGGAGCGTATGAAAGCTGCTTACTTGTTACTAATAATAACTAAAATCCTTCTGCCTTATACTATAACAAAAATCATTCTGGTCCAGGCATCATTTCAACTAAACCAGTATCTCTGTTAATATTGCCGCTACAAAGGCAAACTATACGAACACACCTCAACATATTAAATGCAGTTCTACACCTTTCTAAATCACGTGCAGTAACAGTCATTTATCGAAATGTTAACTTGACCAGCAATATTAACGAAAGTTGTCTTACAATTGTAGAGAATTATGGCCTTTCCGTTGTACACTGTAAGTTACAAGCATTTTAGTATAATTTTTTTAATTACATTACTCCAATAACTATCATGATGCTGATGACATAGTTCATCGGATGAATGTAGTTTCAGACGAATTCAGTATTTAATTTACTGCGTTTGTACGAGTGCTACATTGCCAATGTCATTATTCGGGTTTATTTAGTATCGCAATCTGAAATCATGAGTCAAGTTTATTTCACCATTCATAACGTCCCTAACATGCAATAGGCCGTAAAGTGAATGTATTAATGCGCAACTGATAGAAGCTTTGATTTTCTAGCGGTAATGTTAGCTGAGTTTGTGACGTGGTTGAAATGCAGCCTGGACCAAAATGAAACATTATTAGTTATTTCAAGAGCGCCATTTTAGTGATGTCATGTGTTGCTTTGTTCCGAAATTGTATCAAAAGATTGATAATAAGCTTGGATGATTTAGCAGAACACGTGGCGTTGACCGAAGCAAATTTTTTTTGTTAGATGTTTATTATCTGATCAGCAAATTTAGCTTTACAGGATAAAATTGTCTTTTACAAATCATAGCATTCTTATTGACATAACAGTGAAAGTTATAAATGTTTTATTGTAGTGGAGTGGCAGACAAGCGGTAATTTGCCGGTAGACATTCAATTCTGTTGGCAGATTGAGAAACCAATTATGAAGAAAGAATCAATTCCTACTTTAACATTTAAATTTATATTTTAGCGCAGAATTAATGGATCGAAACGAATGAACTATAGTAAACTGGTCTACAGGCAATTCAACTGTTTCCACAGATAGAGAAACCATTACTACAATACCACTGATCATTGTGGATAAAAGAATCAATTACTACTATACTTACTACTATAATATGTAAATTTCTGTTGATGGAACAATATATCCTCAAAACAAAATGAATATTCAAAGAGCAAATTTTAAAGATTTTTTAAAAAGATATTCAATGCAAATAAAAATGTTGATTTTTAGTTTCACAATTTTTTTAACGGAAATGAACGTTCTTGGGACACTTATGTATTTATTTGCTGTTTCGATGTTAGTATTTTGTTGTTGTTAATATTTAGTCGATTCCATCAATGTATTGGTAATATTTGGACATTTTGAGCTTCCATTAATTAAAATTATATTAATTTTTACTCGCGAGATGAAATTAGTAATTTTATGGGATGCTGGGTAAACGAAATTCAAATCTTTCAAAGAAATGTAAGAAAACTAGGGCTTTGAAAATAGCCAAAACCTAGGAGACAAATTGTCAATATTGTGTACACGGATATATTAAACTGGAAAAACTCCTAACAAACGGAGTATTTCTATTGTTTTAAAAATTCAATAAAGTAGTTGTGGAACATAAATAAATTTTTGTTATTTTGTTGCAACATTTATTACTACTATTACTAATAAAAATAGCTCTAAAATAAATTGTATGGTTGTATTGACCTGGTGACAAGGCTTCTTTACGTCTCCGCAATCAGCCCCTTTCGTAGCCTCTTAACGCAACCCAATAATCCTTCTGGACATAGAGGACACACAGTTCAACACCGAATCAGAACCAAGTGAGCATTCTGGCGTAATTCACATTGCGCAAAAACCTATGCCAGAGGTGAAGGTCGAGCTAAGGACTTTTGAAAATCCTCGCCGAGACTGGGATTCAAGCTGGGGACTTTTCCATCTCCAGTTGGATGCCCTAACCACTGAGCAACCAAGACCTCTCAAAAAAATCTTATATTACAACACTCTTCAACACGGATGAAGTCACAGGTAACTGCTAGTATGCCATATATCTGACACGTATGGAAGTTATAATGAAAAAGAAGTAATTGAGAAAAGAAAAATAGCCAGCAGAAGATAATGCTGAAAATTCTAAGAAACTGAATAAATTTCATTTTAAAGTAAAGTAGAATAAGTGACATACTAGTATTTTTTAATTTACGTACTACGTCATCAAGGCAAAAACGAATAATTTTGAAACACAATACTAGTTAATGAAAGATTCCGAGTCGAGTTAAATGCCAGTTGAAAATAAAAGAAATCTTGTGTGACAAAAATCTTTGCAGTGAATTAATTATTTTAAAAGATAAAAACAAAACTCCTAAAATTAATAGTGTTGAAATAATTGATTCAAGACAAAATTTATAAAAACATTAAATATTCGGGATAAAATTATCTTTAAAATGATAAAGTTTCAAAATATTGGAGCAAGAATTGAAATCAGGAATTGTTGTTTCCGCAGTCTGAAACTACTTAAACTTCGGAAATCTTGCTTTGGCTCGCAGTTTAAAATGAAGCACAGTCTGTGCTGGTGCTTTAGTAGGAGACGTTGGGACTTGTAGTTTTTATCTAACTGTAGAACTTTAAATTCTGTGACTGAAGATGACTGAAATTATTTTAAAGCACTTAGTACATTTTTTTTGAATAATGAGCTGTAACTTTTCTTCGCCTTTCACAAAAAGTTCGGAATTTTGTGAAAATGTCTCTGGAGTGGTTGTGAATTTGTACTCTTCATTAAGGTTTACAAATTGTCCAGTGCAAACCTAGAGGATAATAATTTGACACCAGGTGTTTTCTGAAGCTTTAAAAGATTATAGTGAACCATCATTTCAACATCTAATTTTATTGAAGTGAAACTGCTTTGGTGATGGTAGCAAGAAATTTGTCAGTGTTACGCATTATACTTTATGTTACGCATAATGTGGTAACTGCACATGTGCATATACAAATGTGTGTGCTTTAATGACATCAACAGTTGGCAACTTGCGTATGGTTTAATCTATATATCTATAAATGAGAAAATGAGAAAGTTCAGATGTGTGTTTGGATGTACGTTGGCAATCAATCACGCCTTAATAACTCAACATATTTAAATGAAATTTGGCATGAAGTCAGTTAATTGCGTGCGAAGTGCAATAGGATAGATTTTATCCCGCAAAAACGCATAGTTCTTTTAGAAATTGCCATTAATATCAATTCGGAAGCAACAAAGTGTTTCCTACTTCGTAGATAGCCGTGCCACGTTTACTCTTTGCTTTTTAAGTAAATCGCAAACACTACTTCTCATAAATAAAAGCAAAAACCTACTTACATATGCAATT
>JARYHS010008074.1:358505902-358548577 GCA_031002005.1 Vandiemenella viatica | reverse complement strand
AAACTTTGACAGATCGCCTACAAATGAGTTTCCTTATTACGAGATGTTCATTAAGTGTTTGTGGGCCTCATAAAGAAATGTTTTCCCTTCCTTTTTCTGTTTCCTTTAATCAATACATATTATTCTGAAGCCTTTTATTACAAATTATAAAACGGCAATATCAGATGTATCTGTTCCATTAATCTGTGCTATTTTTTTTAGCACTATCTAACCTTTGAGGATGGATTCCATTTACATTAGAAATAGGCCTGTAGTTTCTAAAATCAGTTTTGGGGCCTGATTTGTATATGGGAGTGATAAATGCCGATTTCCATTCCTTTGAGACTATACCTTCTCTAAGAGATCTCTCAAATAATAATTTTAATATTGAAGCAATTATATATTTGAATTTCTGTAACAGAATTGGCGGAATACTGTCAGGACCGGCACTTTTAATGTCATAAAGTTTTCTGAACTGGAAATTTTAATTGAATTTATGGTAAAACTAGCTGATACCCACTACTTTGTATGCGTGGACTTAGAATTTCACTGCTGGAATTGAGTATAGAAAGCTGTTAGTAACTTAGGATTGGTCCCATACAACACCGAGTCTTTTCTTTAGCAAGAGCATCCGATTCTTGGGTTCTAAGAACTTTAACTGCTTGTGCTCTGCTAGAGCTAAACCTTAGGCCAGGTTTAAGTCCGCACGACATGTCAAAAAAAGAAGACATACTGGTGCCAGAAACTTTTAGGCAGACACAAAGTAATAGTACAGTGCAGAGCAAATTGACATTTATACTAAATAATATGTTTTGTCTCTAAACAAAATTTATTAACAAATCACACACTAACAGTCTACGCAAAAAAAAAAAAAAAAAAAAAAAAAAAAAAAAAAAAAAAAAAACAACAGCTTGATCGACCAATACATTATAGACTAACACACGCATCCGTCTGTCTGTCACCATTCAATAAGTTCTCAAAATTTTGAGACTACAATTGTTATTCATACTGAAAAAAAATGTCCTGTGTCCATCCTACAGTTACAAAGTATTTCCATAAATATTGGTATAGCCATTTAGTCATCAAAACGTAACAAAAAGACAGGCCCTTACTTCCGCATTTATAATATTATTAATGCGGATCACACACACACACACACACACACACACACTGACTGCGAGAGTAACAACCCCTGAGGTATCAATATAGCGTAAAAAAAGAGTTCACTTACAGCATTGCTAGATCACCTACGATTTGGCATGCATTACACACCTTAAATTTGTGGTATCTACAGTTTAACATGGAATCCGAACAATCGACCGTCCAGGCATGGTTCATACAATCAAAAACAATTCTTAAAAATATTTGCTTCTACTGGGATTTGAACTGGAGACCAATCAGCAAGCAGGCACATTAACCACTGAGCGACCAGATCGGTATGCTGGAAGATACTACAGAGACTTTTCATCCTACACATCTGTCTATCGTTGTTAAGTAAATTTTCAAAATTATATGACAACATGTATTATTTATACAGAAAAAAGTATGCTATGTCTATCCCAATGCCAAATAGGATCTCCTTGTCAAATTTCAATTTCATGACACTCAGATTAGACATTTAGCCCAAGAATTGTAACAAACAGACAGAGAGACAGAGTTAATTTCGCATTTATAATATTAGTATAGATTTGTTTTGATCCTCTAAATTTATTTTAGTGTAATGAGAGGGTTTATAAAATGTTTTAAAGTATTCAGCAAATCCATTAACTATACTAGTTCCTCCAGTTAAGGCCTGCAAGTCTTTAAACATAACGTCGGGTAAATCTCAACTACATCTTTTGGAGTCACATATTTCCAAAAATTTGAAGGATTTTTTGTTATTGAATTCCCTATTTCTATACAGACGGCATTAAAGTTCCTTTGGCTAAGGTTTTGCATTTATTTCTCAGATTAGAAAATTGGAAGTAATTATGTCCTTTTTTTTTTTTTACATACGGCTGTGTTTTTCTCGATGATAGTTGTTAGAGTACAATATTTGTAGTTTTGACATAAAGATTTGCTTTGAATACAAACAAAGTTATGCACTTATTTATACAAGACTAAAATCTACTCACAGAAAGACAAATGAGAATGGACGGCGCCTTGTAAACACCTGTGAAATGGCCAATCTCCAGTTAATGTCCACAAATTTTAAGAAACCCCCTCTGAAGACAACACCTGGGAAATCATCAGTCAACCACATAGGTGAATACCAGATCGATCATGTAGTGATTACCAGAAACTTCTCTCCAGAAATTATGAATGTGGGAGTATGAAAGGGTTATGTAGAGTCCGACCACTACCTTTCACAAATCAAAGTTCGTTTCAGACCCAATCGAAAGCGATATCAAAAGCCCAAAATACCATTCAAGAATTAGCATGGAAACTTGATCAGCTTCCACTGAGACAGAAACACAGATGGTGGACATCAGAGTGCAATAAAGTCCTCGATTCAAGTATCAAAGCCTGGAAGAATTGGCGTAGCGACCGAATACCAGGTAATTGGCAGATTTTTTTTATAAACACAGAAAAGAACATCTAAAATAATCAGACGAGTCAAACGTATATACAACATTGAAAGATTAGAGGAAATTGACAATTAATTCAAAAGGGACCGTGCACAAACTATGTGGCTCGGTCCAGGGGGGGGAGGGGGTAGCTGGAAAGCTACGCTGGGCTACGTGGGGGGAGGGGGGGTTCCGAGCCAGGCCAAGTAGCTTTCCTTTCATAACATTTTTCACAGCTAAAATGAGGAACTGAACTCACAACAGGATGTTAATATTTATTTTCTTCAGTTAATTATCTCCATATGTAATTTACAATAGTCTGACAAGAGAAAACAGTACAAAATGTCTTCTGGAATCAAAAGGGAAAAAAGCTACGTGCTACGTGGGGGGGGGGGGGGGGGTAGAGGCAAAAGCCACGTAGGGCTACGTGGGGGGGAGGGGGGGTTCACAGGAGGCCAAAATGGAGCTACGTGGTTTATGCACGCTCCCAAAGAAGCAACACAAGAAATTTTTTCAAAACTGCCTACCTTTAAGCCTCCTAGTCTTTGCTTCCGTCGACCTGATGGTATGCTTGAAACCAGCACAAAGGCCAATAGTGACATTTTGAAGCAGTTCTTCAAGAAGCTGTATAACTGTGAACCACCTGCAGAGAAACTCCATTTCCAGATACCCACCCCAAACCACAACTCAGGTCTACCAATACTGTGTGAGATCCAAAACATCATACTTCAGTTGAAAAAATTACAAAGCAGCAGGGGAACATGGAGTAATAGGTGAGATGCTCAAGATCAGGGATGATCTACTGACTGACCGGTTGCACACTATTATTTCAAATATATGGGAGACTGAAGTCATACCTGCAGACTGGAAAATTGTGTTAATTCACCTGCTACATAAAAAAGGAGACAGGACAGATCCAAACAATTTCTGAGGGATTTCACTTCTGCAAATCGCCTAAAAGTACTTTCTTGTGCTCTCCGGTCAAGGTTGGAGAATCAGACAGAACATAACATTGGTGAATACCAAGCAGGATTCTGACCACACCAGTCATGCATAGAACAGATCTGGAACCTAATGATGACTCTCCAACAACATCAGTCAACCCACACAGTGGTAACTTTTATAGACTTAAAGAAAGCATTTGATTATATTCACCACACTACACTATTCAATATACTACGTGAATATGGAGTAGATAATAAAATAACTATCTTAATTCAATGAACTTTGACAAATACAACTTCAAAAGTGACATTTATGGGCAAAATCTCTGAATCATTTGAAATTAAAGCTGGTGTAAGACAAGGGGATGGGTTATCATCACTGCTTTTCAACCTGGTTCTAGACAAGATCATTAGCATGGAAAAAAGAAATATCTGCAGTATATATGGGAACAAAGGATAAAGAAATCAACGTAAACTGCCTTGCTTTTGCGGATGACCTAACAGTAATTACACGAACCGTTGAGCAAGCCAAACGTGCTGTTGAGAAGCTTCATGAAATAGCCATCAAACTGGCCTCCAAATATCTTATGAGAAAACACAATATATCGACTCCAAAAGTACAAGCCTGAAGCCACTCGTGACTAAATATGGCACTATCAAACAAGTTAAACACTTTAAGTACTTAAGAGAAATTATTGTGAATACTACAACTGAGAAAGAAGCTCACAAAACCAGCGCTGAAAAACTGTGAAAAGCATGTGCAATTACTTGGAATACTTAGAATAAGAAATCACTTTCCACCAAAGCCAAACTCCATCACTACCACACCAGTTGTTCTTCCAGGAGCAATGTACGCGATGGAGACATCATCATTAACGGTAAATGTCAAAAGAATCGGAAAAAATAAAATAAAATAGAAAGACAGATACTGAGATAAATATACAGCCGCAAGATCCAAGATGGCATCTGGATGCGCAAAAGCTCAGAAGAACTGTATTCACTGACCGAATGATTCACCTCACTGGCACGGAAAAGACGCTTTAAAGTCTACGGCACATATAGCACGAATGAATCACTCACGACTGACCAAGAAAATTTTCCACATCGTCAAAGGACTCCGACAAACCAAAGCACGCTGGTTTATAGCAACCCAAAAGGACCTTGCAGAAGTTAGCCTATACACACTGACATCTACACGCACTATATATATAGACAATTAATCACTTCTCATAAATTTGCCCCTAAGATGCCAACAGCAAAAACCTGAAACTCAGAAATGCATTGACACTGAGAGACGTCAAGTCCACAGTGAAAGGATGTGGAGGCTTTGGAAAGGTAAGAAGACCAGCAAATAAAATAAGAAGGACAATGCAAAGTAATGGTTACATGTGCTCCTTAGTGGGCTAAACGATAAAATAAATAACACTGACACACTCTTCAAATGAGTCTCCATTCCAATAATTATTAGCTATGAAATTGTCCAGTTCTAATGTTATTCTTGGATAATCTGCTTTACTAAAATCATTTATCAAATTATTGTATTGTATCAAGGAGTAGTCATGCTAAACTATATACTCTAAACATAAAGATGGATGATATGCATCAGAAGATACAACATACTCATTAGCTATAGAACAATTTATATTGAGAAAGTTTGAGATCAATTGTTAACACCAAAGATATTTACTTTATTATTAATTTGAAAAAGGTTTAATAATGTGGTTGTGTCTGATAATTTCTTTCATAGTGTTTTTTTTTTCCCAGAAGAGTTGTCTTAGCAGCGTAAAAAGAATAGGTGCCATTATTACTGTGTTTCCACTGCACACTCAGCATATTAAAGTTTCCAAACAATTTGAGTCCGGGTACTTAAGATTTATATCTTCTACAGCCTTGCAGTAAGAAATCATAGTAGTTTCTGTTGTTGGTGGAGGAAAGTATGCAACTCCTATGATTAAGCTATTTTTATTTCCTAAGATTCATATAAATAACTGTTCAACATCAGTTGTTACTTCTAATTGAAGACATTGGTATTTATTCTTAATAGCTATTAGAACACCACCACCTCTAGAGAACAGACTATTGTTTACATTTCTGTCATAAACTTTATAAACTTTTGGTTCAGCCATGTCTCTTTAACAAAATAATGACATAATGATTCAAAATGTAATTTGTTTTTTCAACTTCCCTTAGTTTCATTTTAAGTCCATGCATATTTTGATAATAAAATTTTATGTGTTTTATACAGTTACTTTTTTGGATGATTATTGCTTTTCGTTATATCAATTATCTTAGGTTGTCCATTACATATTTAATTGGTTTTACTACTGTGTCCTTATTCAGGATGTTCAATTGATCACGAAGCTTGTTTAATCATTTCTCTGCATCGGTGTTAGGTCAGCAGACATTTTTATTGGGCTATCACTTTTGTGTTTATTTTTCAAAACGGAACAATCTCAGGGTCATTCACTACCACTTTAATTGGTCTGAGGTATCCCTTGTCATTTTCAGTTCATTTTCCTAACCGAAAACATTTGATCGTTAAAAAATTCTGATACCGACTTTTCATCAAATTCTATCCTCTCGGTAAACGAGTTAAAATTGGACTCCTTTGCATTGAATACAATTAAGTTCATTTTGCACATAGCTCTATCAGTCATTTCATCATAGATTGAAGATTGACCATCGATGTTTTTAACCTCATCATTTACACTTGGTGCCCGATTTTAGTTGTTCAATTGTTTTATTCATTTTACTCACATCATCCGACAGCTTTGCAACCCGTTTTCACAGTCATTACAGAAGAATTTAAAGGAATGCTTTTTTAGTTTTAAACGCCTAACCTAAGCTGCAGTTAGTTCACCACAGTCCACATGGGTAGGACAATGGCAACTAACACGTTTAAAGTACTTTCCAATATCTTCTTCACACGAGGACTTACAAACCAAACAGTTTAAAGCCCTTATACCATTGTGTGACCCAGCCTTGAAACATGACTCAGTGAATTATTTCAGTGAATTATTTAAAAACACACATTCACTTGCACAAGCTTCAGTCATTTAACACTATTTTTTTTCTTTTCTTCTTCTTATCACGAATGGTGCGTATAATATTTAGTTCCCATTTACTCAGTGTTGGAAGAATGTCATGACTAGTATTCTGCCTTAAAACACATTAATTCATGGAGCGTCACTGTGTATCACTATGCATGGCTGTGGCCATTTTTTTATGGGTTTTTTCCCCTCATTTTTACTTTTACACATTCTCAATAACTTTTCACGAATTCAGAAAACAATCACAAACAAATTTATTGAAATTTGGACAGGACATCATCTGTCTGGTCACCTAGTATGAAATATTAAATACATAAAACTGAGGAAGGATAGAGAAATATGACCCAACACTTACCACAGATGAAGGCAGCTGGAAATGATAAACATAAAAGAGGCAAACGCAAGAAATGCAATATTTTGACAGTTAGCCTTACTCTTGAGACACCAGGCAAGACCCAGACAGTCTTAGTGCATGTTAGATGGTAGATTGCTTGGGGTGTTTCATGGGTGGCATAAATTATGATGGAAAAGCTTTACCTAAGGCGGTGGAAGCATGGAATATGTTGCAAATCATGGTTTGGGGATAGGGAGCATCTGATTGGACAGGCAACTCCATGTTTGTAGCTCAGGAGATGGCCATTTCATACTGATTTTGCTAATAACTGAAAATGGCTGATATTTAGAATCTACAAACATTTATAGTATCTTTTGTAGCCAATTTAACAATAAATTTTCTGAGATTAATTCTCAATTTTATGAAATTAATTCTCAGTTTGCTGAAATCAATGATAAATTAAACAACAAATTTTCTGAGATTAATTCTCAATTTTTGGAATTTAAAAATGAGTTAAATCTCGATAGCAAATTCTCTGAAATTAATAGTAAATTTGATAGTAAATTTTCCGAAATTGATAGTAAATTTGACAGTATGTTTCCTGAATTTAAAAATGAATTTGATTTTGAGAGCAAATTCTCTGAATTCGCTGGCTGTTTTGATGAGAAAATCAGTAAGCAATTTCAGGGTTTTAGTTCTCAATTTCAAGAGGATGCTTAATAATTTAAATTCGAAACTGGAGCAAGCAGTTGTAGAGTGTAGAAGAAATTTGAAAAGGTTACAAAAATTTGTGAACAGAATAAGGCTGAATGTGAAAATTTGATTTGTAAAGAGGTGAATGAAGTCAGTGAAAATTGTGATAAGATGAGGGAGGAATATGTCAGTTTATTCCAAGCCAGTGATATTAAAGCTACTGAGCTGAGACATGAGGTGAAACAAAATGTTAATGTTTATAAAAGTTTCTCGGGAAACAAACCGAGTAATATTATTATTAATACACAATATTTCGGCTACTTTATACTCCGTCGCCATCTTCAGGTGTAGTTGTAAGTCTTGAAGTCTGCCTTGAAGTCAGCCGTGAGCGCGTTGTTTGTAAACTGGCATGGCAATGGCAGACAGTTGTTTTTTATGTTGCCTCAATAACAGGAATCCATACATCACTTATCTGGAACCCACAATCCCTGTTAACCAAATCAGACACGAGGCGAATTTCAAATGCTTCTTTAATGACGCTGTCCCAGAAGCCTCTCGCATGTGTCAGCACCTTAGTCGCTTCGAAATCGAAACCATATCCTTCTGTCAAACTATGTTCCGCCACTGCTGATTTGTCTTTTTGCCCCAGGAAAACATGTCGGGCGTGTTCCAAACAACGTTCTTGTATGCACCGTATGGTCTGGTCCGATGTATTTCTTTCCACATTCACACGGGATGCAGTAAACTACGGGAGATGCTAGGCAACATAACAACGTCTGTCGTTGCCATGCCAGTTTACAAACAACACGCTCAAGGCTGACATCAAGGCAGACTTCAAGACTTACAACTACATCTAAAGATGGCGATGGAGAATAAAAGTCGCCTGAAATATTGTGTATTAATAATAATATTACTCTGAAAATAAGATAGGATAGGGAAAATAAACAGTTACCCGTCACTTACCACAGATGAAGGCAGGAGGGCGAAACACGTAAAGACACAAAAACAAAAGAATTACACAATATTTCGACTTTTTAGTCTTACTCATGTAGGAGGCGAGACATATGGCAGGGGGAAAGATGTGGTCACATCCGAGCCCGCCACATGAATGAAGCACAGGCGGAAAACGCGTGGTAGTGGAAGAATTGCCGGGAGAGGGCGGGGGGAGATAGGCTTGACCAGCAATAAAAGTGAAACAAATAAATATAATGTCTGTGTAGCTTAGTTCAAAAAGTTATAATTGAAAATAAAGGATAGAAGAATTTAAAATATATATACAAAAAATAAAAAATAAAATAAATAAATAAAGAAGAAAAAAATATATATATATAAAATATATATATATAAAAAAATATATATATATATAAATACCCGACTGTAAAATGAAATGAGAGATGGCAAGTGACAGGTTTAACGTAGGTTTAGGCCAGGGGTGTGTCTGGTGTCAAGGATATGTTGATAGGCTAGTTCCCATCTGCGGAGTTCTGAAGGGGTGGTGGTATTTGGAAAAACTCTAATAGCTCTGACTGTGAAACAGGTGTTGAGGTTGTTTGAATTATGGAAGTTCAGCATGAATTGCCACGGGATGGTCTGGGTTGGAAGTATAAACTGTTTGCCTGTGGCCATTCATTCTGTAGGAAAGTTAGTTGAGTGGTGAGACCAATGTAAGAGGCAGTGCAGTGGATGCAGGTGAGTTGGTAAATAAGGTGAGTGGTAGCACATGTGGCATGTCCAATTATTGGGAAAGATTCGCCTGTGACAGGATTAGAGTAAGTAGTGGTGGCAGGGTGCATGCTGCAAGTTTTACAGCGGGGTCTGTTACACGGGAAAGATCCCTGTGGAGGTCTAGGGGAGTCGGCAGGTAAATACTTGTGGACCAAGATGTTGTACAGATTGGGCGGTCTGCTGAAGCAAGTGCGGGGAGCAGTGGGTAGGATTTTGGGAAGGAGGAGACGCATTTCAGGGAAGGAACGTAAGAAATCATGCCCACGGCGGAGTATCTGGTTGAACAGATTCCAGGCCAGGAAAGAACTGGGTGACAAGTGTTGGACCACGGTCATGCTTTAGGAGGTGCAGAACGAGGATTGTGGGTGATGGCACGGGAAATTTGTTTTTCCACCAGATCATGGGGGTATTGGCGGGAAACAAGGGCTTGGGATAGTTTTTGGGAGTAACTGGAGATTGATTCATGATCAGAACAGATGCGTCTGCCACGGATTGCAAGGCTGTATGGGAGGGAACGTTTAATGTGGAAGGGGTGACAACTGTCAAAGTGTAGGTATTGTTGTAAATTGGTCGGTTTAATGTGTACTGAGGTATGGAGGGTCCCCTGTCGTAGGGTGATATCTACGTCAAGGAAGGTGATACAGGTGTGGGAATATGACCATGTGAAATTGATGGAGTGATTATCATTTAGTGAGTTGAGGAAGTCTAGGAGGTGGTCCTCCCCGTGGGTCCAGATCATAAATATATCATCTATGTATCTGAACCACACGAGGGGACTGAGGGGGGAATTCTTCAGAAAAATATTTTCCAGACGGCCCAGGAAAAGGTTAGCATAGGACGGGGCCATGCGGGTACCCATGGCAGTGCCGCGTATCTGGTGGTAAATCTGGGAGTTGAAGGAGAAATAGTTTTTGGAGAGGATAAAGTTGGCAAGGGATATGAGAAAGGATGTTCTGGGAAGACTGTTTGGAGGGCGCATATCCAAGAAGTGCTGAAGGGAACTGAGGCCTTCAAGGTGGGGAATATTGGTGTACAAGGAGGTTACGTCAATTGAAACAAGGAGGGAGTCTGGTGGTAGAGGACTGGGGACTTTTGACAGACGTTCCAAAAAATGTGGTGTGTCTTTGATGTAAGATGGAAGGTTCTGCACAAAAGGTTGGAGGTGTTGATCCACCAAGGCTGAAATTCGTTCAGTGGGGGAACCATAGGCCGCAACTATAGGTCGTCCCGGATTGCCAGCCTTGTGTATCTTGGGGAGAAGGTACAAAGTAGGTGTGCGGGGATTTTGAGGGGTGAGAAGGGATAAGGATTGTGAAGAAAGACCTTGTAAGGGGCCTAGGAGGTCCAGGAAGGAGCGAATTTCGAGGCAGATGGAAGAGGTGGGATCTGTGGCATGTGGACGATAGGTGTTGGTATCAGAGAGCTGTTTAAGGGCCTCCGCATCGTAGTCACTGCGGTCCATGACCACGGTGGTGGAGCCCTTGTCTGCTGGAAGGATAATGATATTTTTGTTATTGGACAGTTCTCTCATGGCCCGGATTTCAGTAGGGTTGAGGTTATTGGAGTTGGGAATAGAGTTGAGGAAAGATTTTGAGGATAAGGTCGATGTGAGGAAGTCTTGGAACAGGAGGAGGGGATGATTTTGGGGAAGTGGAGGAGGGTCAAGTTGGGATGGTGGTTTGAACTGCTCTAAGCTGGACTCAATCTCACCTCGGCGGCTGTCACTCTCCGTTGTGGTAGCAAAGTGATACCGCCAGCGGAGTGTGCGGCAGAAAGCAAGCGAGTCCCGGACCAGAGCAGCATGGTCGAACTTAGGAATAGGCGAGAAGGAAAGTCCCTTGGAGAGGATAGAGAGTTGTGGTTCAGACAAGGACGTGGACGAGAGGTTGACCACTGACCGTTGTGGTGTGTCTACAGGTCGGGCAGTGGCACGAGGGATGGGTGGTAATGGAGGTGGGTGTGGCATATTAAAAATGTGGGCAAGACATGGGACTTTGGCAACCAGGGGAGGAGGTGGTGTGTGCTGCCTATGTGAAGGATGTTGGTAAGGAAGAGACAGGCCTAAAACAAGGTAGCTTTTCAATAGATTTGATAGCTTTAGCAGATGTTTTTGTGCACATTTCTGTTGCAACTGTCTGCACTCTGTGAGAATTTGTTTAAGATGTTGAGTTGGGGAGGGATGCATTAGACAAAGAATCTTGTGGAAAGACGAAAGTTGAATCGAATGTTGCTGGGCTTTTAGTAGATATTGCTGGAGAACAATATGGGTGAGAGTAAGCGATTGTGTGAAACGAAAAGCATGGAGAGTTTGGTGGAGTTGTGGGTGGCAACCGGAGACTGGTAGTTTTATTGTCAGGCCATTGGGGGGGTACGTTGAAAGAGAGGCATGATTGAAGGAAAAGTATATGGGAGTGGAGTCTAGTGAGGTGGATGGCATGAAAACGGAATTGTTTCAAGTAATGGTAAATTGGAGACATGATTTTAGAGAAGTTTATGGAAAGAACAACAGCACACCACCAGTTAGGAAGATAATGGTCAGTAGGTCAGAGAGCCACAATGAAGAGGGTGATAAATAAATAAATAAAAATATATATAAAAATGGGGGGGGAGGAATATTTGGAAATTTCAATTTAAGCGGCCACAGGCACAACAGAAAAATCAATTTTATTATTTAAGCGGTGCCAAAAATCGCCGGAAAAAAAAAAAAAAAAAATTATTATAAGAAAAATTATAAAACCAGTAAACAATAAGAAATGTAGTGCTTGGTCACTACACCGACAATAAACTGAGCAGGCAGATAGTGAAAACGGTGAAAAAAGTGTGTTTACTGAAATGCCGATAAAAAAAAAAGTGAGGTTAGTTAGAACGGCGCCGGCAGTATTGATACTAATACCGGGAAAAGCACAGAATAAGGATAAGAAAATATATATATGTGTATTGTTTAGTAGCCCAACCGGCAACAATACCTGGGAAATGAAACGGAATAAGAATTGAAACACACACGGTAACCGTAAGAGCGGGAAGAAAATAAATATTACGAAAAAAACGCGAAAATTTTTTGTTTTACACGTGAGCAAAAGCAGTTAATGTGATACAAAAAGTTACTAATACAACGGAAATACGCATACGTTTAAAAGACATGTGAATGTTGTGGAAAAATGTACATTAAAACGAAGTTCTAAGGACGGAATACGCAAATACAAGTACACAAAGAGCAAAGATGGAAATAAAAAGACGGAGAACACCGAGATAGGAACAAAAAAGGACAAAACAAGAAGGAAGCCGTAAGGCAACAATTGGATACAGGAAACAAAGAAACTGCCGCGAGGCACTGAAAATAAGATAGGATAGGGAAAATAAACAGTTACCCGTCACTTACCACAGATGAAGGCAGGAGGGCGAAACACGTAAAAACACAAAAACAAAAGAATTACACAATATTTCGACTTTTTAGTCGATTCAACTTTCGTCTTTCCACAAGATTCTTTGTCTAATGCATCCCTCCCCAACTCAACATCTTAAACAAATTCTCACAGAGTGCAGACAGTTGCAACAGAAATGTGCACAAAAACATCTGCTAAAGCTATCAAATCTATTGAAAAGCTACCTTGTTTTAGGCCTGTATCTTCCTTACCAACATCCTTCACATAGGCAGCACACACCACCTCCTCCCCTGGTTGCCAAAGTCCCATGTCTTGCCCACATTTTTAATATGCCACACCCACCTCCATTACCACCCATCCCTCGTGCCACTGCCCGACCTGTAGACACACCACAACGGTCAGTGGTCAACCTCTCGTCCACGTCCTTGTCTGAACCACAACTCTCTATCCTCTCCAAGGGACTTTCCTTCTCGCCCATTCCTAAGTTCGACCATGCTGCTCTGGTCCGGGACTCGCTTGCTTTCTGCCGCACACTCCGCTGGCGGTATCACTTTGCTACCACAACGGAGAGTGACAGCCGCCGAGGTGAGATTGAGTCCAGCTTAGAGCAGTTCAAACCACCATCCCAACTTGACCCTCCTCCACTTCCCCAAAATCATCCCCTCCTCCTGTTCCAAGACTTCCTCACATCGACCTTATCCTCAAAATCTTTCCTCAACTCTATTCCCAACTCCAATAACCTCAACCCTACTGAAATCCGGGCCATGAGAGAACTGTCCAATAACAAAAATATCATTATCCTTCCAGCAGACAAGGGCTCCACCACCGTGGTCATGGACCGCAGTGACTACGATGCGGAGGCCCTTAAACAGCTCTCTGATACCAACACCTATCGTCCACATGCCACAGATCCCACCTCTTCCATCTGCCTCGAAATTCGCTCCTTCCTGGACCTCCTAGGCCCCTTACAAGGTCTTTCTTCACAATCCTTATCCCTTCTCACCCCTCAAAATCCCCGCACACCTACTTTGTACCTTCTCCCCAAGATACACAAGGCTGGCAATCCGGGACGACCTATAGTTGCGGCCTATGGTTCCCCCACTGAACGAATTTCAGCCTTGGTGGATCAACACCTCCAACCTTTTGTGCAGAACCTTCCATCTTACATCAAAGACACACCACATTTTTTGGAACGTCTGTCAAAAGTCCCCAGTCCTCTACCACCAGACTCCCTCCTTGTTTCAATTGACGTAACCTCCTTGTACACCAATATTCCCCACCTTGAAGGCCTCAGTTCCCTTCAGCACTTCTTGGATATGCGCCCTCCAAACAGTCTTCCCAGAACATCCTTTCTCATATCCCTTGCCAACTTTATCCTCTCCAAAAACTATTTCTCCTTCAACTCCCAGATTTACCACCAGATACGCGGCACTGCCATGGGTACCCGCATGGCCCCATCCTATGCTAACCTTTTCCTGGGCCGTCTGGAAAATATTTTTCTGAAGAATTCCCCCCCTCAGTCCCCTCGTGTGGTTCAGATACATAGATGATATATTTATGATCTGGACCCACGGGGAGGACCACCTCCTAGACTTCCTCAACTCACTAAATGATAATCACTCCATCAATTTCACATGGTCATATTCCCACACCTGTATCACCTTCCTTGACGTAGATATCACCCTACGACAGGGGACCCTCCATACCTCAGTACACATTAAACCGACCAATTTACAACAATACAACAACACTTTGACAGTTGTCACCCCTTCCACATTAAACGTTCCCTCCCATACAGCCTTGCAATCCGTGGCAGACGCATCTGTTCTGATCATGAATCAATCTCCAGTTACTCCCAAAAACTATCCCAAGCCCTTGTTTCCCGCCAATACCCCCATGATCTGGTGGAAAAACAAATTTCCCGTGCCATCACCCACAATCCTCGTTCTGCACCTCCTAAAGCTGACCGTGGTCCAACACTTGTCACCCAGTTCTTTCCTGGCCTGGAATCTGTTAACCAGATACTCCGCCGTGGGCATGATTTCTTACGTTCCTTCCCTGAAATGCGTCTCCTCCTTCCAAAAATCCTACCCACTGCTCCCCGCACTTGCTTCAGCAGACCGCCCAATCTGTACAACATCTTGGTCCACAAGTATTTACCTGCCGACTCCCCTAGACCTCCACAGGGATCTTTCCCGTGTAACAGACCCCGCTGTAAAACTTGCAGCATGCACCCTGCCACCACTACTTACTCTAATCCTGTCACAGGCGAATCTTTCCCAATAATTGGACATGCCACATGTGCTACCACTCACCTTATTTACCAACTCACCTGCATCCACTGCACTGCCTCTTACATTGGTCTCACCACTCAACAACTTTCCTACAGAATGAATGGCCACAGGCAAACAGTTTATACTTCCAACCCAGACCATCCCGTGGCAATTCATGCGAACTTCCATAATTCAAACAACCTCAACACCTGTTTCACAGTCAGAGCTATTAGAGTTTTTCCAAATACCACCACCCCTTCAGAACTCCGCAGATGGGAACTAGCCTATCAACATATCCTTGACACCAGACACACCCCTGGCCTAAACCTACGTTAAACCTGTCACTTGCCATCTCTCATTTCATTTTACAGTCGGGTATTTATATATATATATATATTTTATATATATATATATTTTATATATATATATTTTTTTCTTCTTTATTTATTTATTTTATTTTTTATTTTTTGTATATATATTTTAAATTCTTCTATCCTTTATTTTCAATTATAACTTTTTGAACTAAGCTACACAGACATTATATTTATTTGTTTCACTTTTATCGCTGGTCAAGCCTATTCCCCCCCCCCCCCCTCTCCCGGCAATTCTTCCACTACCACGCGTTTTCCGCCTGTGCTTCATTCATGTGGCGGGCTCGGATGTGACCACATCTTTCCCCCTGCCATATGTTTCGCCTCCTACATGAGTAAGACAAAAAGTCGAAATATTGTGTAATTCTTTTGTTTTTGTGTCTTTACGTGTTTCGCCCTCCCGCCTTCATCTGTGGTAAGTGACGGGTAACTGTTTATTTTCCCTATCCTATCTTATTTTCAGTGCCTCGCGGCAGTTTCTTTGTTTCCTGTATCCAATAATAATATTACTCTGTTTGTTTCCCAAGAAACGTTTATAAATAAACAACGCTGAGAAAAATTGCATTCATTTATAAAATGTTAATGCTTTGGTACATCATCAGGAACAGCTTACCCAGGGATTGGAGGCAACCCAATGTAATGTAAATCAGTTGGAGAAAAACTTTGCTGGTTTGTAGGTTCAGTTAAGTCAAGTTCCCACACCAGGTAGGGGAGACCGGGGCAAGTTGACGAGCGGGGCAAGATGAAGAATGGTTTAATTTAAATTCCCGCTTCTATGTAGCAGCACTGTATTCATAGTACTAGCGCTCCACACAACTAGGAACTAAAATATAATGCACTGACGCCGCTCGTGCCGTATTGTTTTTCGCTATTCGCTGAGCGAGAATTCTCTGTGACGTGCTCTAATTTTCTACATCTCTGAATTAAGACTTCGCAGACTAACAGGTAAGATATTGTTTTATACTTTGTCATACATGAGTAGCTTAAACAATGTACTTTTCATAATGGCCGTGTATTTGTATCTCATTCTTTTTTAAACTGCTGCAATAATTGAAAGTTTCTAACATTGTCGTTCGGGGCAAGTTGGCTGGGGTAAGTTGACGACCTCGTCATCTGGCCCCAGATGACTTTCGCTGTGTCTGTTTCAGTCTTTGAGTGCCTTTTTTGTGTTTTGTGTAAGAGTCTTGACTTGCATGACTCACATAGTTTCTATTAAAATTTGAAAGGGCGCTACTTTACTTATTCATGACACATTATGATCCAGATATGGTGAGAACTTATAAAAAGAAGTCCTCCAGAGGCGAGTGGGGCCGAAATACTTTAGCTGCTGCAATAATTGATGGCAAAGGAGTAAAAATGTCATGCTTGGGTGCAGCGAACGTTTACAATATCCCTGAAGCAACACTACCTCGCCATTTGAAGAAAAGAGATGACGTAAGAATTGAATGTTTGTTTCATACACACAGGCTCGGGATGCAAGAAATTAAAGTTTTACTAAGAAACTGACGTTTACCTCTTCTGAATTAAAGAAAAAAAAACGAGTTACAACAACATCAAGAAATGCTTCTGAAGAAAGTTTAGTTCAGTGTCCTGGAAGTGATGAGATCTATGAAGACCCTCCATCAGATGACTGGATACAGTGTTGCATGTACTTTAAATGGTGGCACAAAGACTGTTCAAACTGTGAAGGAGGAAAATTTGTATGTGACTTCTGTTAATGTTTGCACATCAATGTATACATATTAATGTAGGCTATAACAATAAAAATGTATTACAGTTTCATTAAGTGTCATCTTGCCCCGTCGTTAAAGTCATCTTGCCCCAGTCCTGGGGCAAGATGACAGTTTTGCATTACTTTCTAAAATTATTTTAAAAACTTTGATAATATGAAAATAAAGTTATATATAATTACGAACATTTCAATAAAAGACCAGACTAATAATATTTGCAATTAAAATATATTTTCTTCAAGAAATGAATTTATTAAAAATGTTTAATCGTTAACATCGTCAACTTGCCCCGGTCTCCCCTACTCCAATTTTCAGTGCTGATGTTAAGAAAGAGTTTGAATTCTTTGATGACAGTGGGAGGCTTCACCCTATTGAGTTTATAGATAATTTTTAAAGATATCGGACTATTTTAATTTGTTAACCAGACAGTAAGAAAATTGCACTTGTGTGTAAACATCTAAAGTCTTATGCTAGGACATGGGGTGATAGACAAGCTAGGGAAGTGAATGACTATAAGCTGTATAAATTTTCTGAAACATTTTTGGTCGACTAGTAGGCACAATTCAGGAAGAGAGAGAGTAGATGACTGGTAGGCCATTCAAACCAGGTAGAGAAACTCAGCATGACTTTTTTCATAGATGTTGGATCCGTTGTAAGTATTTAGACCATCCTTATGGGGAGGAAGAATTCATTGATTTGATAGGAGCTATGCTGCCTCAGCAAACAAGAAATTTAATTGCTACTTTGGATGTAATCAATGTGGATAGGGTTTCTGAATTATTGAGGCTTTTGGATGCTTAGGAGTCATTCTCTGATCGGTATTACAATCATTACCATAGGAGGGAAAGCAGAAGTCCTTCAAGTGGGGATCATAGTTCAAGAAATGATAATTTGAAGGTGAGGGAACAGAACCCTCAAACTGGAAAGGAAAAGAAGCGAGGGGAGCAGTCGAACTAAGATCCCCCACTGTGTGGGAGCCAACAGTGGTGGGTAAGAGTCTGGGTCCAGGTACTGTTTCCCATGAGGTAAATGCTATAGTTAGAAATACTGGTGGGTCAAAAGTTACTAAAGATTTGGTCAGTGGTGGCTCTAATAATAATAAAATTGTCGAAGAGATTGAAGTCATTCCTAGTGGTGACCAAGCAGTTGATTTAACTGTAAAAGAAGTAGTTTCTGATGGTAATGTTTCTGTAGTAACATCTCCTGACTGTGACAAAATTGTAAATCCAGGATGTGATGAGAAATTTGCTAAATGTAATGTAGAAAATAGTCCTATAGTGGTAGATAACTTGGTGGAGGTAGTAGCAAGTGAATTTCATGATAGGTTTATAGTAAGGAGGGATGTAATTAATGAAGTTGATGATACGATAGAGCAGAAAAGGGACCACCATAGTACCTTTTCACTCATGTCAGTGTGTAATAGTAATAATTTTTGTGTTGAAGATTTAAGGAATGGTCACCACTTAATTACAAAAAAAATTCGGAATTAGTAGTATATAGTACCGTATGGCTATCTGAAACTAGTGGGATCCAGCATGGCCTAGTTGGGACTATGTTTGCTTATAAAGGTGGGAAGAAAATGTGTAAAAGTGCTGAAATCGAGGAGTTTCTCAGATATCTTGAGGAGGAGGGTGACATGGTTGTGTCGATAGAAGAAGACCTACTTGAGGAGGAGAATTGGGAGTTAGAATGTTTGTCTACTGAAGTGAGAGAGAGGTTGAAAAAACTTATGTACCAATCCCTAAGTTGGAAAAATGTCCTGAATGTGACTTAGCTGATACATTATTTAGTTCTTTACTTGATGTGGATGGTAGTATTGAACAAACAGATGGTAGTAAGGATTTATCTGAACCAGTTTCTGATTTGGAAAAATGTAAAGAATGTGACTTAGGTGACACAATGTTTAGTACAATCTTTGAGGTAGAAGATAATTGTGAAGTGATAGTAGCTGAAAAAATACTCATGTTATGAATGAAGTCATTAAGCCAGATGTTAAAACAGTTGTAGGTAATGATTTAGGTAGATTTGTTAAGTTTAGGTACTCATCAGATAATGGAGAGTGGAGTTGGAAGTAATGACAGGCTGAACTGCAGTAGTGATGATTGTGAAATTGTATTACCATTTGAGTCAGCAACATTGCTGTTAAGGGACAAACAATTTGTACAAACAGAACCCTTTGATGTCTCAGTTGTTCTATGGCTATACCAAAGTTTGCTGTTGCAGATGATTCAAAGTTTGTATATCCTGCAATATATAGTGAAACTCTGTTTATATAGAAATGTAGTATTAGATGTGTATTCAAAGGTAGAGAAAAATTGGAAAGTTAGGAAAAAGTAATTTACATGGTTTTTGGTTTCCAGGGAAATCCTTTGAACCCACTTTTATAGTAAGATATAGGGGCCTTTACCAAAAATCTGGGGGAGGGGTGCCCTCATGTCTGCTTTTATTTTTTTTAAAGAGCATTAGTTGTTGGAATGCATGGTTTGGGGAGGGATCACCAACTGTAAATATCTGATTTTGTAAATAAAATTGTGTCAATTGATGCATATAGTTTTTGTGAGTACCAAAGTTCAAATGTAGATATAATGTTGCAGAATGTATAAGATGTAAGAATTCCAGTGTATGAAGCATTTTATAAAGGCGGCCACACACGCTACGGTATACCGGAGAGGTCTACCTGTACAGGTAGACCGGAGCGTGTGTGCCACAAACCTGCACAGGTATGCGGACCTGTACAGGTAACCGGAGAAGAATGAAAAATCAATTCTTTCTACCTGCGCCAGACTACAGACCGGAGCATATGTGGGGGTATTGCGGTAGACCTGTACAGGTTTCAGTCTCATTTATAGCTTTGTGGAAGAGAGATTGCGTTGTGTGCAGTGTCGTAACAGTTTTTCTTCTTTGTTTTGCTTCAAGTTACAAACGTACACCATATCATATCGCAAGCTTAATAAAGTTATAGAAGAATTTATTGAAATTTATAAATCAGAACCTTGTCTGTGGCGTGTTAAGAGCAAGGAATACCATGATCGCCCCAAGAGAGAAGCTGCGTATACGAAGTTATTGCAAAAATTACAAGAGTATGAATCTGACGCTAATAAGCAGACTGTGATTAAAAAAATAAATAACCTAAGAAGCAACTTCCGAAAGGAGAAAAAAAAATATGAAGCCTCGTCGAAGTCTGGAGTGTCGACAGATGCAATTTATAAAATAACACTTTGGTACTACAAGTTATTTGATTTTCTGGGTGATCAAGATACCCCAAGAAGATCGAATTCCAACATAAATGAGGAAGAAAGTGATTGCGAGGTAAATAAATTACAAATTTATCTTTGCTGAATTTTTATTTATTTTAACTGGAAATAATGTACAATTTAAGTTCTTGGCAGCATAGATTAATGTTTATAACAATGTTAGGTGAATCTGTTTCTATTAACAAATTTATTTTGCCATGGCACTTTACCCACATTTACAAAGTAGTTGTTGAAATCTTCTCTAACTTTTTTAGCGTCATTAACAATATTTCCCAGGTTTTGGCGATTTAAATTTTCCATGTTCGAACGCAAAGTATCATAGCCTGCAGACGCAATATTCCCATTTTCAGTATCTTCCTGATAAAAACACTTTGAAGTTGCATAGGAATTTGGTACTTGTTCAATCAAAAAATTGTGTAAGGCACAGGTTGCCATCACTAATTTTTCTATGTTCTTTGGTTTTACATTAATTTGTGTATGGTATATGCGAAATCGCGAAGCCAATATACCAAAAGCATTTTCAACAATGCGTCTCACCGAGAGCTTGAGGCGATATTATTGTAGAAAACTTAAGGCATTCATATGATCCTACCTGTTGCAAGAAACCTTAAAGTTGCTGCAAGTCTTTCGTGTGGAGAAATAGGACTTCTCATTATGATATCCTTTTTCTGGATTAATCGAGTAATCATCGAAAGTAATTTTAGATAAACTGATTCATCCATACTCAAGTAATTGCAATAATCTTTAGGTTCTATCCTCAATTCGTTCAACAAATTAATATGAGTATATTCTTTTCTTTTGGACAACCACTTTTTACTCCTACTTTTCACATTTTTTTCTTTGTTGTTTACATTTCAAAGCTATTGAGAAGCCTACCACTGCCAAAGCATCATCCTCTGACGATTCCATGGTTATACTGGGCTCCGTCTGTGCTCCGGTACACCTGTCTGGTTTACCATTACGTGTGTGGGCTCCGTCGGTTTCCGGTCTACCTGTCAGGTCTGCCTGTACAGGTAGACCTCTCCGGTGTACCGGAGCGTGTGTGGCCGCCTTAACAGTTTTGTCTAGAGACTTTTGGTGTTTTCATGATGTTGTGACTTGCTACATTGTGGTGGCAAATGATTAGCTGTAAAATGTAAACAGATTGTTGTCATTAACAAGCAGACAACAAGTGTGTAATTTGTAGTGAATAATTAAATTGCAACTTAAGATGAATGCATTGTATGTTTGTTGTGTAAAACAGTAAAAAGACAATTGTAACCAGAATCAGTGTCGTGAACTATGTACAGATGTTGTATGTAATGAAGGATCGTTTATCTGCATTGTATAATTGTAAGTTATTATGGTTGATTGATTGTAATCTGTTCATGTTGGCTAAAGGTGTACATACTACCAGGTTAACTTCATGAAGGATTCAATCAATTTTAACTTTGTAAAATTAAGTGAATCCTGGGGAGGGGTTGTAACAGCCCTCATACCTGAACTTTAAAGAGAATTGTATTTTATGAAGTATTTGTAGTGAGCTAAAGTTTGCTTGAATATGATCTTGTAGGTTTGTTTTTCAATTAACTTTAAATCGGTGTATATAGACTTTGTTTTATGGAAATAAATTATTTAAAGGCCATTTAATGTGTTTAAGAACAGAATTGTGCAAGAGAATTGCTTAAATGTTTGTAATTCCAAGTATTAATGCAAGTTGCGAAGTCTAAGGACAATTTGCTACAGTTTAGAATGATTTCTGTGAATAATTTTGTGTTTAGGTATCTTTAATTTCCATTTCTGACCATTTTGTAATGTTGTTAAATGATTATGTATTAATTATGATTGTTTTTAATATGTTTCAATTGTTTGAGTAATTGTTAATGTTCGAGAAATATCTGGCGGAAGCTTTTGAAGAGTTCTAGAAATTTTGATAGAGCCTATATAAAGAAATCAGCAGAATGACAGTTTTAGTTTATACAGATTCACTTTGCAACTGCCAAGGACTGCGTTAGTAGTATCTCTGGATTGTAAGCAGTATCGTTGCCGTGTTGTTTGAAAATAAACGAAAGTTTAAACTGAAATACATTGTGGACTACTTAATTACTGTATTAATTAAACCACGAAGAATCTGACAAGCTGTTATAAGGATAACATGTATTTTGATACAGTTAGTGACTTTTCATTTGTGTAAATCATGGATCAGAGAATTTGCATTGAATTTTGCTCTAAAAATGAAATTAGGTGCAGCAAAATTTTAGAAATGTTAAATATTGCTTTTAGTGATGCTACTATGAGTAAAACAATGGTGTACGAATGGTATAAGCATTTTGTAGATGGCCATGAAGACGTTGAAGATGATGAGCATACGGGTCATCCTAGCACATCAATAACTGATGAATATGTAGAAAAAGTGAAAGAAATCATTATGAACAATCACTGAATGACAGAGAAGTTGCTAATGATGTTGGCATATCAATTGGCTCATGCCATGAAATTTTTTCATCTGTCTTAGTTATGAAATGTGTTGCAGCAAAATTTGCTCCAAAAGTGTTGTTTTTCGAACAAAAACATTGGTGAATGGAAATTGCTTAGGAATCGCTTGTTGTGGTCCTATTCCAATATAGGATCTCAGGCCACCTCTACAGACTATGGCCAATGGGTTTGCCTTAGCACTCCCCTGTTGGCATTATGGTAACCATAGCGATCTAGTCCTGAAAGACGTGCTTAACTAACATCACGAGACTACGAGGGTGGTCCCAGAAAGGCCTCAACCCAACCGATATAAAAACTGAGCTAGATTCTATTCTGGATGAATCTTCTCCGTCATTTACAACAGTAAAATATTGGGTGGCAGAGTTTAAACGAGGCCGTACGATCTGCCAAGAAGAACATCGCAGTGGTCGACCAAATGAGGCGACGACTCCAGAAATTGTGAAGAAAATCCACAAAACGGTACTGGATGATCATCGACTGAAAGTGCGCGAGCTAGCAGACATAGTAGGCATTTCAAAAAGTGTGGTACATCACATATTAACTGAAAATTTGGACATGAGAAAGTTATGTGCATGATAGGTACCGCGTTTGCTCACACTCGAGCAAAAACAGTGTCGTGAAGATGTTTTAATTGAGTGTTTAGCGATGTTTCACCGCAACAAAAGCTGAATTTTTGCGCCATTTTGTAACCATGGATGAAACATGGGTGTATCACTTAACCCCAGAGACAAAAGAAGAATCAAAACAATGGACTGTAAAGGGGGAACCTGCTTCAAAGAAGGCCAAGACCGTTCCATCTACAGGCAAGGTCATGGCGTCTGTTTTTTGGGATGCGCATGGGATAATTTTCATTGACTATCTTGAAAAAGGAACGGCGATTATTATTCGAAGTTATTGCAACGTTTGGGCGAAGAAATCAAGATAAAATGACCACGTTTGGCTAAGAAGAAAGTGTTGTTTCATCGTGAAAGTGCTCCAGCTCACAGATCCGTTATTGCAATGGCCAAAATTAATGAATTAAAGTTTGAATTGCTACCTTGTGCGCCCTATTCGCCAGATTTAGCTCCCTCAGATTACTTCCAGTTCCCTAACTTAAAAAAATGGCTCAGTGGTCAAAGATTTTTGACCAACAAAGAAGTGATGTCGGCAGTTAATGGCTATTTCGAGGAGCAAGACAGTTCTTTTTATAAAAGTGGTATCAAAGCTATTGAAAATTGCTGGAATAAATGTATAGAGCAGAAAGGAGACTATGTTGAAAAATAAATACAGTTTTTTCCAAAATTTTTGTTTTTTCATTGCTAGGTCGGGTACTTCTGGGACCACCCTCATAGAAGCTAACTGGCTACCATAGACCCAAGATCCCTGAGTATTTGTAGGATGATTGGTGGATAGATCAGATTGGCTCACTGGAATAATATTTTCTGAGAGATTTTAGTGCTTCTGGGAACTTGTGCTAGAACTAGTAATGACATAGGGTTTGGCTTAGTGAAATATATTTACAAATGCTCTCACAGAAAGTTATAGTACATGAATAGGAAGGTTACTTGATAGATCCTTACAATAGATTACTGCCCATTAGAACTGGATTGTATGCCTACATTTGGCAGCTACAGAGGGTGCAGAGGCTGGCCAGTTCCTGGGCTCAACCCCAGCCCGCTGGACCGGGTCAAGAAGACTCCTGGCTCGTCAGCTGACTGACTAACTCACTGACTGACCAACTGGTTAACTGAATAACTGATCTACTGATCTGTGGCTTGGTCAGCCTATATACCTCTCGAGCACCTTTGGACATGAACCAATAAGATAAGGGGCTTCGAGCTTTACCAAACAATGTTGCGTGACCACCAACTTGACCTAAAATGGTCTCTCATGAGCCCTCCATGTGATGAGGCACTGATGATCATATAAAGTATGGTTACTCGCTCAGACCCATACTTGGTATTAATTCTAGTCTTAGAACATGGCTTGGCCATAACACCTCAGCATCTGGAAAAACGAAAAATTTTGATAGACCTCAAAATTTTTCCTATTTCTTGTCTATCCACTATTGAACTCATAAATTGAGCATAAGCCAACTGTAAGCACTCAAACTGCTAGTGGGCCATACAAATATGACTTACACTTCTTAAAAAGAATACAATAAAAAAATTTACAACATAATTAAGTTACAAATTACCTTCATAGCTGAAGGCTTTTACAAAATTATAAACCAAGAATTCTTTAAAAGATATTAACAACTATTTCACAATAATGGTTTTGACCATAGACATACAAAAATGCTCTGTGAGATTCAAATAAACATTGACCTTACTCCTAAAAATGTTCTACAGTAAAAACTTCCAAATCAATTTTACTAATCATTACTGCAAATGTGATGTAAGCACATTGCATTCTTTGATTTTAATGACATAGTGCTCCAAGAGTTCTTGCCACAAGGTCAAACAATCAATAAGAAATACTACCTTTAAACTCAATGGCCTTTTGCGTGACGCAGTCCGAAGAAAACACCCGGATTTTTAGCAAAAAAATTTATGGCTTTTGCATCACGATAATGCACCTGTTTACACATCATTGCTTGTTCGTGAATTTCAAAGCTATACCAAAGATGGAGTTCCAGAAGTGTTTTAGGTATTGGAAGAAGTGCTGGCATAAGTGTGTAATATCTAATGGGGACTGATTTGAAGGGGATAACATCAATTTAGATGAATAAATAAAATTCTTTCATTAAAATGAAAATTCCTGTTATTTTTTGAATGCACCTACAGATCGATGTAGGAACCTGGATAATTTGTGGAAGCTAACTTGTACGAGTAGTTGGAAGTTTCACAGGTTGTATGCCCTCTGATGATAAAGCTTTCATCAGTGCCTCTGTTGAATAACCTGATGGAAACGTAATAGATATTACTCATCTTCAGTGTGGTCTTGTTACATGAGAGGATGCCATTTGTCCATCTATTGGGACAAGGATAATGGTATTTATTTATGTATTCAAGGCCAGGGAAGTAGTTTGTGAGAAAGACTGTACTGTGGTTAGTCTTACAGGATTTAGGGCGATTGCTGTACTGTGCTGGTTGTGATGTGGCACAAGATAGTTGTTTGTGATTAGTCTGGTATATAAATGTGGCATACCAATGCTTGAGAGATATTGGTGGATTATTGTTTGAGGGATTGCTGGTCAGAGCATGTAGAAATGACAAAGTTGTAAGGGAGGTAATGTTTGGCGGTATGAGGTTGACGGCTGTCAAAATGGTTGCGCATTAGTAAGTTTGACAAGACAGAAGTACGGAGAAAGTTATTTGGGAGTAATACTTAATCGTCTAGCATGGAGGTGACATATAATGATTTAGCCTGACATTGAGGAGTGAACAGATTCGAATCCCCTGCAGTCGTCCAGATTTCGGATTTTGAAATTATTCCTGGCGAATGCCAATGCCATGGTCCAATTCCTTCCCATTCCTTACCCCCAGTCCTTTCCTGCATATAATAGCCTTGACCTTGGTGATGTGTTATGGTATAAGAAAAAATAGTAAATAAATCAGCATTCAGGTAGGTGTCTTGGGCATGAAATAAGATTGTGTGAATTTGAGTTTTCTTTTGTAATTGGGGAGTTGGAGATTAGAAAAAAACTACCAAGGGTAATGATGAATAATTTACCTGAAAGAATTTGAAATTAAAATTTGTAAAGGAAGAAGAACAATAAAAGTACAAAAAAGTAAGAAAATGTGTTGGGTATGCTTAACAAAGGATAGGAGCTGACTAGTGATGAATTGTAGATATCAGTCCATCAAGGTGGAGATGCATTCTGTATGAGAACAATACACAGTAACTTTCTTGGATAACAGGTATAGAGAAGGGTGCAAGGATTTTTGGATGATATAAGTGACAGAAGTGTTTTATATAAGGTGAGGAGTTGTAGGATTCCTATCTGATAATCTGAATATCTTACACAAATTTGTTAATTGATGGAAAAAAATTCCTTGAAATTTCATTTACAACGTTTTTCTTATGTTTTAACGTGTAGTCATTTTAAAATCATTATTACACTATATAATCATTAACAATAATGCTGTATATTTGAAAATGTTGAAGTGTCGAGTGTATCTCAAAGATAAAAATATACAGGAGCTGAAAACAAAGGAGCACATACTATATGATGAAACAAAGAAACTGTTGTAAGACCTAAAGCTGCATTGGGGTGAGTGCAAACCTGTCTCAGCTTTAATCGTGATCTTGATAGCTTCAGTTCGTTCTTTGCTAAATTAATTTGGTCGCCACTTATCTTGATAAAACCCCAAACTAAGAAAGGTTACAAATAATAAGAGTCACTGGCACATTCTGGTAGATAGTCTCTTTATTCTTCAATTTCAAACTAAGTAACAAAACTAAATTGGCATCGGACAATGTCTCCAAAGATAAAAATGCAGTTTCGATTAACACATTTGAGACAGACCAACCTCACGACCCCTAACTGACTTTATAATTACATGGGTGTTCTAGTTTCGCCACACGCTAGCCTGAAAGCTACACATTTTTGCATGCGATCTGCATCCTACTATCTGCGCGCCCACTTAGCGCTACAAACAAGCACAGTGTCGCTCTAACTGAATCTGGAAGACTGGGCCGAGGAAAATCAGGGCTGCTATATATAGAAACACACAAGAGAATGCAAAGACTTCCAGGTTCCCACCAAAGTATTCTCATATACTGATCAGATATTCCCATTGCTCTGAAATTTTGACAATAGCTAGATCCTTTAAAAAGCGTTAATTTTAATCGTTATGAAAAATTTTGTAGTTTCAATAGTTTCACCATAAAAAAAAATATTTTCTAATATTCTAATATAACTCTTACAATTTTGCAGTTACGAAACTGAAATAAATTTTATTTTATTCCTAGTTGACATCAAATAAGGCATGTTTACTATTTGCAAAAGGGTGAAATAAAATCCGTCATCAAAAATAGAAATTAACTAATTGATCTTTTCTAAGTTATTAAAACTATCTATCTAAAAGTGACTTTAAACAATTCTACGTATTCAGAAATGCCTACTTCGTGGCTTTGAAGTCACTACCTGCTTTCTCTGATTTATTATTAAATTTTGAAATGTCACTCCAGTGAATGCTTTCTAACTGACTAAGCTATCCGCCCATCTTAACCAAGGTTTGTTGGTGCCAACATTTATTTTCTTTTATCTCAATCCAATGACTTAACGAATTCAAACAAAACTTATTAGAAACTATTTGTATTTGATTAAACTTTATTTTGAATACTATTCCCTTTTCTTGAATTAATCTGTATTACTGAAATGATTAACTTTTCTTGAAATATGTGTCTGCTTTTACCATATCATGTTTAATAAACAATCTTTAGATTAAGCTTTCCAAAATTTTAGTATGTTGTTTCAGCAGAAATTATGTTACTCACTTTCTACAAGTTGACTTTCTATATATTTCCTAACATCTGAATTTTCGAATTTCAAAATGGAAAGTTACATGATAAATTTCTATACCAGTATTTCACTTTTAATGTACTCAAAACTTAATAGTATGATTCTCTAGCTACAAGATTTGTTATCTTTTGACTGTTAATTATCCTCAATATCTTTTAAAGCGAAGAAAAATATTGATTCTAGTGAAATTATATTGAAACCAAATATTGCATATACCGATTTTAGGTTCAGTTCTTCTACAGCTGTTTGGATAGATTTATTACTTTAATTTACTGTTTAAAACTTGAATTATTGCCTACTTTAACTATTTCATTTTAATTATTTCCTGAATTATCTCCAAAAATGACTGGAAAGCTGCGATATCGTGTTACTCAACTAAGCCTGCTATTCTGTAAACCAATTTCGTTATGCAAAATTACAAAATTCTAGGGTACGTTACATAGTCTAAGGAACTTGCCCCACCGGTCTTGAAACCAGCTTCACAAAAACTTTGCCAGTTCCTGTCAGGAAAGAAAGTGTTGCTTCTCAGACATCCATTATAGACATATGCACAAGCACAATGTTCCCTTGCACATGTAAATTCGGTACAAAATCCACAAATACTAGAGTATCCAAGGCTGCAGACATCGGGTGCAACAGATCTGCAAATCCAGTAACTCCAACAGCAGTTGATAAGGCTTTACCAGTAGTATCATCATCATCATTTACAACTGCTATGACCACAGTACATACAGCAACAGTTAAAGAACCAGCTGCAGCAGCAGCATCAACTCCTCTTATTTCTATAAACACTAGGCAAAGAAAAATTTGTGAGGTCACCCTTCGTCGTTACCTCCCAAGCTACTGAGTGTCAGGGAGAAGAAGCGGAAGAGTCAAACCAAAAGAAACATATCCTTATGAGGCTTCCAATGAGGTAGAAATGTCAACAAAATACTTCAGACCCTGAAGACCTGAAATGCTGCTGGAGGAGCCAAGACCCATTCCTCAAAAAGACGATTTTGTTTGGTGGCTTTTATATGGTGCTTTTATATGTCAGATAGTCGGACATTTTGTTGTTTTAACCTTTATTTAATCTGGTTGGATTTTTTACAGCCAACCAGTTATAGTTAGTAAGGTTTTAGATTTTCATGGCTTGGTTAAAAAGCCAACGTTTTAGTATTTCATATTTTGCTGTGTACATGGCTTTAGTCAGGTGAAAGACAATAATTCTATTTTAATCCACTTTGTCATTCCAGTTTCTTACTAGGGCATTAATCAAAAAATTAATGTGCCTTAAAACCCAAATAACAATAATAACAGTAGTCCAAAAATGTTTGACATATCAGTTTTGGTTTTATAATCGATTGGTTTCCTCTTTACAACCAACAATCCTAGTACTCTGTTTTTACCATTTGCAGTTTTAATTTTTTTGTGAAGTATGCTTTTTTACATCTGTCTGGCCCTTTTACAGTCAGCCAGACATTTTGTTGTTGTACATTTTTTTTAAAAATTATTGGTTGTAACTTTTTTAGTTTTTGTGGTCTGTTTAAAGCCATCATATTAGTATTTTACATTAAGTTCTGCCATGGCAATAAGTATTTAGTAAATGCTGCTTTTAGTCGGAAGCAAAAAAAAAAAAAAAAAAAAAAACAAGGAAGAAGCATATGCTCGAACCACTTGCTGTTTTACCTCACAACTCTTATTGACCTTAAATCTCAAACATCTCAATAAAGTCTAATTTTTTTCTTCTTCATTATTTTAGCTAATGCTTTTTTCAGTCCAAGTCTAAATACAGATTTCCTCCTTCCTGAAATCATGCACAAATACACAATGTGTGCACATTATAATGCTTATATACTACATTCTGCCATTGACAATATACTGACTGCCTGATCAATTTTTGGCTGGTTTCATTTAATCATCTATGTGAATTCAGGGACAGTTGCTGTTTCAGCCCCACTAGTTACTCCACAATCTTACTGATAATTATTGCCAACACTTATGCTTCAACCCTTTAATGGCAAATGTCAGGCTTCCAGAAAAGTAGTTAATGCTTAATTAGTGTATTGCTGAAAATAGGATCAGATATATATGCATAAACTTTTAGCAGCTAAGCATGCCTTAAAAAAAAAAAAAAAAAAAAAAAAAAAAAAAAAAGAAAGCAGAGTTTGTGTTTGTCTGATTTGTTGTAAATTTTCAGGCAGTATACTGTTGAATACAAGCTAGAAACTTACTTGAAAATAGCTCGTCTGTATCTTGAAAATGATGATCCTGTCCAAGCAGAGGCATACATCAACAGAGCATCATTACTGCAGGTGAGAGTCCTGGAGTCCTGTAATTTTCTTAATTTTACCTATCAGTGTTCTGTAGCTCAAGTGCTTTGCCAGTATTAAAGTGTTTGTGCTGTAACATTCACAATTTTGATGTTAAAATTTGCTAGCAAACAAAGGTGCTATAAAGCAGATATATTACATTTGGATACGATAATACTAGACGTGCAACGAATAGTATATTTGGCCATACGCCGAATACCGAATATTCGGCAGACTTCCTGGCCGAATAGCCGAATATTCGGCAAAAGTATTCGGCCGGAGTGAGCCAAAATCTGTATTGCTGTGCTTGTCTCTCGCCCGCCTGTTGAAGCAGTTACCTCCCACCATCCTGTGCCTGTTTTAACAAGCTTGAAGTATGGCCTCAAGTATCTACATTGGATTATTTATGACATTTTTTTTCTTAAGAATAACATCCAATGAGGTGTGAAGATAGAAAAGCTTTCTTACGATAGTTCATAATACGGGATAAGCAATTGGTATAACTTTTTTAAGACCGAATTGCTGATACCACTTCCTGAACTGCCCCTAGCTAATACGATAGTGATTACTTCCATCAATAATCTTCAAGCAGTGTGATATGCCATTCTTCACTATATGGATCGATAACAGAGTGCAGTATTTCTGTAGTCACAATATCCTCATACCTAGCTTTTAAGTCTGTGAGAAGGGCAGTTAGACTAAATGTTGAATATAGGCCGAAACGTCATCACCTCAATGTTTATCAGTTACAAGTTGGAGAACTGGGAAGATTCGTGGTTTCCGTCTTGTTTGAAAATATTAATTCTGACAATATTAGTTTTATTAAATTCAGGCTATCACTTTGTAACCGCAAGTCAACACAATTAAAATTAGCAAATAAATCTGTTAAATAAGCCGTGTATGGTTTTCATTTAATCTGTACTAAAAGCTTGAAATTACTTTACTAAATGCCTGAACTGTTGAAAGTGGGTGGACCCCCCGTTTTCATTTCGTGGATTCCCAAATTTCCTTGTTACTCACACGGAAGTCCCTGTAGGGTTAATATCAATCACTTTGGGGATCATTGCTCTATTTTTAGAGATAAACTTCACCAGATCGACATCGCACCGTCACCGTCTAAGTAAACCAAACTAATAGCTGTAGATGGTGGTGGGTATCAGCCTTGTGTCGGACGGCGATGCGATGCGGTGTCGTTTGAACCAACTTCAGTCGAGTGAGCGTCAACAATAGAAAAACTGTCGGCGTGGGTGGCGGTGCACCCGACTTTTAGTTTGATTGTGCAGCGTTAAACAGTCAGTTTAGTTTGTGTTGATTTGAATACTTTAAAAGTGAAGCTGTGTGGCAATCATGGCTTCTAAAAAGAAGTCGCCTATATGGACATACTTTGAGGACGATAAAAATTATACGAAAACTGTCGTGTGTAAATTGTGCAAAACAAATATTTTTCGAGGTGGAGTAAGCAACTACATCAGGAAAGGCAAACCATCTGAGAAATAAACACAACGAAGAATACCATAAGTTGCAGCCTACGCAAGTATTTACGTAAACCTAAGACATCAAAAAGACAATTGAGTCTTGAAGAATGTACTGAAATATCTAAACAATGGGATATTAATGATCCCAAGGCTAAAAAATACCATCGCTTGATTGTCGAATGGTAGCACTTGACAATGAGGCGGTAAATATGGTAGAAAGGGCTGGTTTTAGAAGACTGTTAAATAGCGCTTTGCCTCGGTATAACATACCACGTCGCCCTTACTTTTCAAACAAAATAATTCCAGAAATATACCAAAAGGTAGTAAAGACAATTAAAAAAAAAAAAATGCTTTCAGAGACTGATTTTATTTCCGTCAAATGTGACATGTGGACGTGCTTGCATAATCACATTAGTTAAATTAGAAAAATTGGTATTTTTGCATCACAATCTTCCACTCCTAAATTTCAGTTATGATGATTTCAGTGAATAGGTATTTAATATTTTTGTTTTGCTTTGATATCATGTAAGTTGACCATGCACGATTATTTTTTGTAATTGTAAGTTAAATACATTAGCATGCAATGAATCAATCATTTTATTTTAGGCAATTATCTACCTAAAAAAAAAAATCCTCAGAATTTGGTATTCGGCCCAATAGTATCTAGATATTCGGCATTCGACCGAATAGTAAAAAAGTGGCCGAATATGCCGAATACCGAATAGTTGCCGAATATTCGTTGCAAGCCTAAGAATAACCATATATTTGCAATTGTTACTTGATATGATTATGAATTTATTTGTTTTGTGGCTCTTGAACTTATTTGTTTTCATAAGCTACGATGAATTTCACATTTTATTACACGGATTGTTATATTTTAAATAACTGAACAAAGAAAAAATTATCATTACAATCCAATAGGTAAATATAACAAAAAAAGATTACTATGAAAGATTAACTTTAGAGAATTATGATCCCTATTTTTAGCGTTGCTCTCTTCCTTACACAGTTAATGTGAATTGTTCTGAGAAGAGGAATCCCATCAGGTGTGCATTCATGCATTAGCGAAATTGTAAGTGGTCTGAAAATTATTCAGACTCAACTACCAAGTGTGGGGGGTGAGCAGTAACTCCGGCTTCGCATTCGGGATGATGCGGGTTTGAATCCCCATCTGGGCATCCAGATTTGGATGTTCCATGCTTTTTCCAAATCACTCCAGGCGAATGCCATGATGCATCCATCGAAAGGCCTTGCCCCCAGTCCTTTACTGCCTTTCGCTCCAAATAACAAATTTCCATGATTTCACAAGATTAGACTGATTACTAACATCAACACAGTTGTACAACCGAATGGCCATTATCTTTACCACTTGACTGACGTACATAACATCACCGATATGACTAGAGTAACACAAACATATTTGAAACAACAGCACCTGTCATACCACACACTGATCATGGTGGGTGAGTGGAAATGCCTTGGTTTCTCAGCTGGGAAGACGCGGCTTTGAATCCCCATCCAGCCATCCATATTTGGGTTTTCGATGGTTTCCCCAAATTATTCCAAGCGAATGATGGGTTAGTTTCTAGAAAAGGCCACTGCTGAATTCCTTCTCATTCCTGTGCCCCTCCTAGTTTTTTGCCTCTAATGACCTTGACAGAGTGTGTTGCGTATGGTTTTGAAGAAGTTATTAAAATTGAAAAATTAATCAGATGCATTATTAGTTAATAAGTTAATTTGCAAAACTAATCCTGGGTAGGCGCCAAGAATGGTGGTCTTCTCTATCCGAGAGAAGCGACATTCCAATTCTGAAATACTTTTTCTCAAAGCAATTGTACTTTTGAAATTACCATTAAAAACACATATCTTCATCTAGTCAAATGGTATGCTGATACGTTGGAAAGGAAGTTATTGAAAGCAAGGTTTACAACACCTATATTATTTTATTTGAAAATAAAATTGTTAGATTTATTGAACAGAACTGAATATTTAAGGAGGTTAAATAGTTAAATGTTTTTTTAACAATTCAGAGCATGATTCAAATCTCAGAGCCTTGGGTTGAATGACACAAGAGTGTCTATACATTGCCAGAGTTCTTTACCGTAGCAGATGAGGTGTGATAAAACAGAATCTCACTGATCCTGTTGGTCAGCTGGTTGCAAGGTCAGTGGTATCGGCCGCTTGGCGAGCTGATTACCTGCAGGTGGTGGTGCCCTCTGGCAATCTCTCGAGGCGCGCCGCTGTGAGTTGTTCGCTGGCCAGAAACCAAGACTTTCCTCCTCACTTGTTGGCTCCCTCGAAGACTTCTAGGCTCCGGTGTTTCAGCTGGCCCGGAAAATTTCAGCCGGGGTGTCTTCGATCTCCATTGGCATTCCTCATGCAACATACAACTTCTAGTTTATAAAAGTTCTTAACACACTCTTTGATTCGCTGGTTCTCAATAGAGGCATTATACAACCTGATTTTTTCTCAGAGGTATCTTTCCCTTCGGTTTTAACTTTCTACTCTACCAGGAAACCATCTTTCGGCGCAGGTCCAATACTGTTCTTTGAATGCATGAAGCTTTTAGCTTTAGGGCCTGCCATCAATCGTTTGTCCCTTTTAACGCAGGTATGAATCGTCTGGCCTTAGCCGATGACAAAGAAACCTGGAATGTTTCAGCCCGGCCCTAAACTGGCTAATTCACATGCACAAATTTCCCTTTACCAAGGGGACATTACTCCACCTGATGATTTCAAATTCTCCCCTGGAGGAATTTGAAATTCCTTTATCATGCATCCCTAGGTTTGATAGCACTGTTTTGATCACTTCCTTTTCTTTTTACCATTCTGTTTACAAAATATCAACATAATTAGGAAGGAAATATCCCACTTTCAACTGCGCCTTGCAGATATATCATTTGACAAGATTTTAGAACTGTATTCCTAGACCGAGCGTGGTGGTGTAACGGATAGCGTTCTGGCCTCGCATTCGGGAGGACGGCGGTTCGAATCCCCGTCCGGGCATCCAGATTTGGGTTTTCCATGGTTTCCCCAAATCACTCCAGGTGAATGCCGGGATGCTTCCTTCAAAAGGCCATGGCCGAATTCCTTCCCATTCCTTGCCCCCATCCTTTCCCGTCTCTAAAGACCACGTTGTTAAAAAGGGACGTTAAACTGTTAAAAAAAAAAAAAAAAAATGTATTCCTAGAGCAAATGTGGTTCACTGTGCGGAAACCTGTGTGAACCCAGTAGAAGCCAGCGATATTTAAAATACTTCTAACATATACTAACTTATGGCTTGCCAATTATATTTATAAAACTTACTTTATAAAACATTCTGTGCAACAACAATATTAGTTCTTGATCTAAATAATAAGACACTAACTTATAGAATAATATACAATTTACATTTATAACCATTCTTGCAAATTCTAACACAAAATTTATATTGATAATTATTCTCGCAATAATTTTAACTAATATTGCATAATCGACAGTGTCATGCTTTCATGAACAACTACGATCTATTTAATAACCTGTTAAATGCTTTTTGTCTACCACTACCTAAGAATTAAACTTCCTCGTTCTCTGATACAATGATTCTTATAATTATTTATTAATTCACATTTTCATCACAAAAGTATCCTAACAGTTATATTTGTCTACTCAATACATGACATTAACTAGGATTTTAAATCCTATTGCTTGTAATTATTTACAAAATAATTTTACTACACCCTTTTTTTTATTCTGTATTTTAGTACAAAAAAATCCAATACTTTAATAGAATGTTTCTCAGGCTAGTTTCCCTATCAACCTCTGTTGAAATCACTTCCCAGACTGGTATCTTTTCGTACAATTATTTAAGATAGATACATATCTTATTGAATATTTTCCCTAGCAACAAAGACAATAATATCGCCACTGTTCAATTTTGACAGGCCAGCTGCTAGTAAACAAATCCCACCCGTGATTCCGCAAACGCTTTTGCTTTCAAAGGTAGCAGGTAGCCAGAGGCATCATTTCTCGACTGCTCGAAAGGTCGACTTCCTTATTGTGTCGGGTTTGAACAAAAGATTACAGTTGCTTACTGTTCGGGTTCTCGCAGCATTCCGCCAAACTAAGTACAATCCACTTGTAATGCATTTCTCAACAAGGTCTTAAATAATAAACAAATGACTTAAACATTTAATAATTCGTTATCTTAATTCCTCTTTTTGGTAACAAATTATCTCTGGAGATTATTTTCTACCTCAGACACAACTTTAGGCTGCTTGGGGAATAAGAACACTTGTGTTCTTCATTAGTAGTCCATTACTTTTCACTATGCTTTATTGTGGTACTGTCCTATGACTAATCGCTATCGTCATCATGAAATTGCTCTTCCATTATACATTAATCTTTATCTTTTCACAGAACATCGCGCATTTACATTTTAACCAACTCTTATCCTTCCAGTTTGTATAAATTCATAAATTTTATCTCCTCTTCTAAGGGAATGTTAGTGTTCAAGTTAGACCATCACAAGCATCTCAATTTATATGATGACCTGGTTAGTTTTATAATCTCTAAGTGTGGTAAAATATCGATTTCTTCCTGAAATCATGAACCCTTCGTTTTTCATTGAGTATTCCTCATCAGTTGCATCTAACACAGCTTTATTTCCTCTGGTATATTCCTTAAATCTTCACGATAACTTTCCTATTTCAATCTTACTACAGGCATGGCAAATCGATAACATCTTCCTGATTCTGAAATGAGCTTGCTTTTATGTTTGAGTGCATTGTCTCTGCATTTGAATTTACCATGGTGTTTCAGTCTGATTGTCTTTCACAAATAGCAATTTTAATAATGTTTAGAGCACTTGCTCCAACAAAAAGGAAAACTGTCTGCATAGATATTTTTATTATTATTGTTTTTACCCTATTTTGTCTTAATCATCAATGTTACTGACGAATTTCTATGTAGAAACACAATCTTTTGACAATCTGGTTCTGGGTAAAGAGCCTCTTTTACCTTTCAGTGTGATTATTCTGAAGTGTTCATACTGAACTAAAAATTGTTGAGTTATTAGCCTCACCAAATCCCTTTTTCCACTTAGGACTCCTGAAAACAGTACTATGATCTGAAACTATCATCTATGGTAGCACACACAGTGGTACTCATTTTTAAAGTATTTTGTTCACGTTCTTTGGAGTTGAGGCAAGAAACCAGATATAATTTTACGAACTTTGTATCGAACACCACTAAAACATACAGGTGTCCAAACTGACCTTTTGTGAGTTGTTCTGGACTCACATTTGGGAGGACGCGGGCTCAAATCCCTGTCCAGGCATCCAGATTTGGGTTTTCCGTGATCTCCGCAAATCACTCCAGACAAATGCCGGGATGTTTGCTTCAAAAAACCTTGGCATAATTCCTACCTTGACGCTGTCCTTTCCCATTTCTATTTAACTTGATGTTGATAAGGCGTAAAGCCATAAGCCAAAAAAAAAAGATGCTTTTGTGAGTGGGGCAAAATAATTTATGTAAATCAGCTGATTCAACCTCTTAGGGATGATGGGTGTATTTTGACCAGCCTTCTCATGTTTGTATGTTTTATCTTTTGACACACATTACAATTCTGTGTCACCCACACAACGTGTTTTTTGGTGTGACCACATAATACTCGTGGGGTTAACTAGTTCTAAAGTGTCCAAAATGTGGGTGGTAGACTCTGATGATTTCAATACAAATTTTCCATTTACTTACCCCATCACCCCTCTGAAAACATACTCTATTTTGCATTGCATTTCCGTGTTGTAAATGTTTAGTATTTTTTTCATATTTCCCTGCCTGGCTATAATTTCACACTGTATTGTAATCAAGTTGCGCACTTTGTTCTGTAATCAATTGCTTCTTTATTCGATGTGTTCTTTTTTGTCTATTTGCTGCTAGCATGCACCCAAACTCTGCAGACTCGTGTTAATACACAAATAATATGGCTTTTTGAAATCTGTGTGTGCTATCCTCCAAAATTCTTCTTCTTGTTGGTCTTGGGTCTCATCTTTTTCCTCCTTTCAGTACCTCACTCAGTGGATGTAAGAAAGTTGAAATTGCTCAGTAATATGCACAAACTGCTAGAAATTGTCTCAATTCCATCAGTTTCTTAGGGTGATGTAGATTTTTTTTCACCCCGAATTTAATGTAATTGTGATGGAGTGCCTGCTCCAGCGGTGATTTCCCTACACACCCATTTTTCCCCATTTCCTGTACCCTCCTACTTTTGCCCTCTTCAAATTTTAACTTTAAATTCTTTCAGTGTTTTTGGTAAATTATTCATCATTTCTCTTGTTAATTTATTCCAATCCCTCATCCCCTTACCTATGAAAAAGAATTTTCTCACACCCTTATGCCTGAAATCAAGTGCCAGCTCGTTGTCATGGTTATCTTTTTTTCTTCCATGCATCTCTCTGAATTTTTCTATTGATTTCTTTCCAATATATACCTTGCATACTCATGACTCTCTTCACCCTCCTTCTGTCTTCCAATTAATCCCGTTCCAGCCCCTTCATCATATCAGTAACTGATTGTGTTTTTCGGTAATTTTTAGAGACAAATCTACCAGCCTTTTTTTTTCCATGGTTTCCCCTAATCACTACTCCCAGTGAATTCCTGGATGGTTCCTTCAAAAGGTCATGGCTGAATTCCTTCCCTTCATAGCATTTCCCCCACCCTCCTCCTCCCAATCCTACACCACCTCGCCGAGGAATGATACCCCAAGCAATAATAATAGCTAGATGACCCGTGCGAAAATTTCACGAATACAATGAATAGTAAGGTTGGTGGTTTGTAATAGGATGAAAGAAGAACTGCCTCATTTGAATCAATTGTTTATTTGCTTAGTGTAATAAAAGTCAATACCAGTGAAGCAGTTATTAATATCTCTGTTATATGTGCTGCTGCTATCTAGTGGCTTGATGCTGATCTGTCTTACATGTACAGCATTCACAGTCATTATTTTTGCCCTTTAAGGGTAATATTACGAAAAATTTCGTTCTTAATTTGTAATGTTGCCTGAGTGGAGACCTTAATCTTACAAATGATGCCTAATTTATCAATTTCGATTAGGTGTCAAGGGAGATAAATGGCGCTTAGCCAAAAAACATGTTATGGAAATAATAATACTTTCTCCTTTAAGGGTTGAATTCTGAAAAATTCCTTTCTTAAAATAAGGACAAGAGAAGAACATACATAACGAACATACAAATAAACTAAATATTTCGGTTATTAAACCTTATTCATGATGAAGAAAATTAGTCATGAGGCTCGGGAGGTGTGCACACACCGAGGGTTGCTACATGACTAGGTGGATTACCAATATGGCAGTGGGACTGAGATATTGTATATAAATTGCAGATGGTGGTACAATTAATGGAAAAAAAGGGGGGGGAATTAAGTAAATAAATATGGACGAATAAATTTTGAAAAATAAAATAAGGTAATTAGTTAAATGACAGTAATGCTACTACTAATCCTACTAATAATGGGTGATGCGTCAAGGAAAGGAATTTTATCTGTGGTTGAGGCCGGGTGGGTGTCTGGTATCTAGGATGTTTTGGTAAACAAGTTCCCATCTGCGAAGTTCTGAGGCATCGGTGGTATCGGGGAAAACTCTGATTGTGAAACATTCATTGAAGTTGTTGGAGTTGTGGTAGTTAGCATGTTCTGGTATGGGGAGATATAAATTGCGGGTGCGAACTGTTTGTCTGTGGCCATTCATTCTGGTCGAGAGTTGTTGTGTAGTCAGGCCTATATAGGAACTCGTGCAATGGCGACAAGTTAGCTGGTATATGATGTGCGTAGTGGACCATGTGGCATGTCCGGTGATGGGAAAGGTTTCCCCTGTGACAGGGTTGAAAAATGTAGTGGGAGGATGCATGTTACAGGTTTTGCAGCGAGGTCTATTACAGGGAAAAGATCCATAAGGTGTTTTTGGAGAGTCAGATGGAAGGTATTTGTGAACCAAGATGTTTTTGAGGTTCGGTGGTCTGCTGAAACAAGTATGGGGAACAGTTGGCAGAATTTTGGCAAGAGATTACGCATTTCTGGAAAGGACCGAAGGAAGTCATGCCCTTGTTGTAGGCTTCTATTGATGGATTCGTGACCAGGCGAGAACTGGGTGACAAAGACAGGGCTATGGTTGGATGCTAGAGGAGCCGGGAGGGAGTGGTTCCGTGGAGGGTGGGTGATTGCACATGTGATTTGTTTATGTACAAGATCTGCTGGGTAGGAGTGGGACATAAGGGCTTGGGATAGGTTTTGGGAATACTGGGAGAGGGACTCAGCATCAGAACAGATACGTTTCCTCAACCATATCCGCCTCAAACCCACTGTGTGGTTCAGATACATAGATGATATTTCTATGATCTGGATCCACAGTGAAGATCAACTCCTAGAATTCCTCCATTCCCTTAATAATAGCCATTCCGTTAATTTCACCTGGACCTACTCCAGTTCACACATCACGTTCCTCGATGTTGATATCACACTCAGGCAGCGCGCTCTTCACACCTCTGTCCATATCAAACCAACTAATCTACAGCAATATCTACATTTTGACAGTTGCCACCCACTCCATACTACACGTTCCCTCCCCTACAGCCTTGCTATCGGTGGCCAAAAATGTGTTATAGAAACATGGATACTTTTGCCCTTTAAGGGACAAATTCTGAAGGAAAAAATCTTTCAAAAGAATATGATGTGACCAAACCGGAGACCTTAATCTTTAAAATGATACCTCATTTATCTATATCGGTTAGATATCAAGGGATATAAATGGATCATGACACAGAAGTGTGTTGTAGAAATATTTATATTTTTTCCTTTTAAGGGTCGAATTCCAACAAATTCCTTTATTAATGTATGTCACCAAAGTGGTGAGGTTAATCTTTAAAATAATATTTCATTTATCAACTTCAGTTGGATATCCAAGTAGATAAATGGCTCATGCCACAAAAAAAAAAAAAACAACAGAAAAATAGAAATATTGACATTTTTGCCCCTTTAGGGACAAATTTGGAAAAATTACTTTCTTCAAATATGATGTGACTAAAGTGGATATCTTAACTAAATTGATACCTCATTTATTGATTTTGGTTGGGTATGAAGGGAGATAAAGGCTTGTGACAAAAAAAAAAACACCGTATTACAATATAATAATATATATGATAATAACAGAAAAAAATGTCTTTGATACACAAAATGTGGGTTCCATACTACAGCAGTGGTCTGACCAAAGTTTTGTAACGCAGTTCCCTTCTATGGTTTATCCTCTCATCACTCTCCCCAACAAGTATTTTGAAACCTTTTCTTACCACCTGTCCAGTGTGTCCTGTTTGTTAACAAATTTTATCCCAAGCTATTTATGTTTCAAGTCTTCATCAAGTAATTCATCCCCCACCTTATATCATAATCAAATTTCAGATTTTTTTTTTTTTTTTTTTTTAACCTAATAAACTAGTTCCTCTTTTCGTTATTTAATTCTTCTTACACTATTTTAACTTCTTTGTCTCATTCAGTTGGTGTGAAGATCCTAAATCTTGCATGAATTCTTGAAATTCTCAAACATGACTACCATCACTTCTAGGAACAACCAATCCATAAGAAAGAGTCGAATACTTTACCAAAAATAAAAACATGAATAACAGGCATTGCTAGTATTAAGTTAAATATCTGGTCAATATTATGCTTTTCACGTGGAATATCTACTTATTTCTAACTAATGGATTCAGAATGAGGTTCATTGATGCTGTTTAGTGAACTATCAAACAAAAATAAATAAAGCCAAACACTCAAAATGAATCTAAACTCTCCATGATGGGATGTTTACCCCATACAAAAAATTAACGAGAACTTTGTTGGTTAATTTAAAATAAAACTTGGTCATATTATATCTCAACAAAAAAACACAAAATCTTGAAATTTGAATAGTTCGTGGGAACTCTGTTGGATAGTACAGTAGAGTCTCGCTAATCCGAACTAATTGGGACCGGGCCTTGTTCGGATTACCGATTTGTTCGGATTAGCCGGAGTTACAGTGACTAATTTCTACAATGAAGTATACCAAGCATATAAGTAGGTACAGCATGGTAACAATTGGGAACAACTGGGTGAACAATGGCTCACTCTCACTCCCTCCCTTTATTGTTGAGATGTTTGAAGTGTTCGAGGTCATTGCACTCTCAGACGGCTCGCGAACTGCTGAGTTAATCTTAGCAATCGATCGCTAACACACTTACAAAATTCGTGTACACTAGTGTGTTATCGCCATGAGTAAATGGAAACATACGACGTTAACGCTGGATGCTTTGAAGCGATTGGACAGTTGTGAGAATGTATCTAAGCTGGTGACGGAACTAGGTGTTGGTAAGGCAACCATTTGTGATTGGAAGAAGAACCGAGTGAAGCTTGAACAGTGCTGCACAACGTCTTCGGGAAAAACACTCGAGATTCGGCAGACTCTGAAACAGTCCCAGTACGATAAAGTGGATGAAGCTCTTTTCTTTTGGTTTACACATGAAAGAGAAAGGGGAACTCCTTTGAGTGGACCAATGGTTCAGGAAAAGGCTGTTTACCTAAACAAATTAATGAATGGTGATGAGTCTTTTAATGCGAGTACGGGTTGGTTGGACAGATTTAAAAAACGTCATGGGATTCGTCAGCTAACAATTACTGGAGGGA
>JARYHS010008074.1:358484907-358504902 GCA_031002005.1 Vandiemenella viatica | reverse complement strand
TTATCTCCCTGGATACTGATCTGAAATTGTATAATGAAGTATCATTTTAAAGATTAAGCTCTACACTTTGGTGACATAATATTTTAAGATAGGAATATTTTGGAATTCTAACCTGAAACGGAACAAGTATCAATATTTCTGCAACGCATTTTTGTCACAAGCCATTTATCTCCCTTCATATCTAACCGATTCAGATAAATGAAGTAACATATTAAACATTAAGGTATCCACTGTGGTCACATTATATTTTAAGATTGGAATTTTACATAATTCAACCCTTAATAGGTAAAAATGTCAATATTTCTAAAATGAGTTTTTTTGTGTCTTGAACCATTTATCTTCTTGGCTATCTAACAGAAAATGATTAATGATGTAGGATTATGAGAGGATGTCTCACCTTTGGTGACATCGTATTTTAAGAAAGTTTTATTTTTTTTATTTTTTTTAATTCAACCGTTGAAGAGGAAAAGTATCAATGGTTCTACAATTCATTTTTGTGTCATGAGCCATTTATCTCCATTAACATCTAACCAAAATAGATAAATTAGGTATCAAATTAAGGTTTTCACCGTGGTAACATCATATTTTAAGAAAGGAATTTTTCTTAATTGAACTCTTTAAGGGAAAAAATATTAATATTTCTGAAATGCATTGGCTCCGGTGTGGAACCGGAGCCGAGGCACTGTGCGCGACGCAGGTAGCGTACAAACTGATAGTCATTGCTCGACGCGTTGCGACGCACGACCCCCACCACCGCTATCGGAGCGCAGTGGCGGGAGTGGGGGGGGGGGTCCGAGGGTATAAATATCGACGCCCCCGGAGCAGACCAGCAGTCGCATCCCGGACTGCGCTCTTCACGCCGACCAGTGGACACTACCTGAAGATGGTGGCATGTTACGCCATCGAAAATTCGTACATCTGCGATCAATTGACCCGGCTGCACGCCCGAGAAATCTTCCAGCAACAGTTCCGCCGGGAAAACTAACGATCACACAAATAAATGAGGTATCGTTTTGAATATTAAAGTATCCGCTTTGGTCACATCATATTTTAAGAAAAAAATTTCTCCAAATTCAACCCTTAAGTGGGAAAAATATCATCATTTCTAAAACTTTTTTTTTTTTTTTTTTTTTACTTCACTTGATGTTGTGACATATGGTCATTCCCTGATGTACCACTTTTATAAGTAAAAGTTAAGAAATGATTGTCTTCCCTATGTGGATTTGGGTGCACGGCAGTGTACCCGCCTAGTTGAGTCAACGGTGGCACTGCCTACCCTTTTCTCGAAGCGATTCGGGACATTTTTGAACCTCAATTTCTTCGGTAATATTTATGCTACATGTCTCAAATTTCTGTTATGCATAGATATCAGCAGTCTTAGCAAACATACTAAATTTTATTTTGTTACTGTTCTTAGTTCGGTTGTTATTAGGATGCAAAATACAGTGATTTTGTCACTCACTCACTGACTGATGATCAAATTTATGAGGCACTTCCCGCAGCCGTGGAAAGCTGAAATTTTGTACACAGATAACATTTTAACCACATATTATAAGAAAAGTCTGAAACTCGTAAATTTCCATATAACTACCCCCTTACCTACCCCTAACATTAAATCGCTTTCTACCCTAATCTATATATCTATAAATGAGAAAATTCGCATGTGTGTTTGGATCAATCACGCCTTAATAACTCAACATATTTAAATTAAATTTGGCATGAAGTCAGTTAATTGCATGCGAAGTGACATAGGATAGATTTTATCCCACAAAAATTGCCATAATATCAATTCAGGAACATCAAAGAGTTTCGTACTTCGTAGATAGCCGTGCCATGTTCACTCTTTGATTTTTACGTAAATCGCAATCACTATTTTTCAGAAATAAAAGCAAAAACCTTCTTACATATGCAAGTTTGTGTTTAGTTTAAAAGCCATAAAACCGACACAATTGACAAATAATAGTTTGGAAGCAGGAAATATAAATTTGTACTTAAACTTAAATTTAAAAAAAAAAAAATGTAGGTACTGTTATCAAGTTCGCAAAGAGATGTTTTCATTTGCGTACATACCATAGTATAACATATCAAATATTACACGATAATTTTGTTCGTAATATATGTGTTATAATAACTACAAAAAATCAAAGCTTGAAAAAATAAATAAATAAAACGTAAAATGCTATGAGTATACCAGCATGAAAGTCGGTTCACTAAAAGTGCAAAATGGTCGTGACCCAAACGTCGTATTTATAAAAATGTAAAGGATTCCATTGTATCTCGGTTTAATTTATTTCCTATTTCTTTTTTGTTACTATACAGTCTCTGTATTACAAATTATTTTTGCCGAAATTTAAAACTTAACTAACCTTTTTTATTTTTTGTTCAGAATTTCTGTACAAATAGTAGAGACTATGATTCACGAAACTGCTTTTTACTTACTTTTCAATATTCTCCAAATATCTATCGAATTCTACACTTAAAATGAATGTAATCAATGGGCTAATGTAGAAACTTATTGTTTCACGAAGCAACACTGGAAGTCGTTTACAACACAAAACACCTCATTTGCATGGAGCATATGAAAGCTGTTTACTTATTACCAATAACAACTAAATTCCTTCTGCCTTATGCTGTAACAAAAATCAATCTGGTCCAGGCATCATTTCAACCAAACCACTATCACTGTTAATATTGCCGCTACAAAGTCAAACTATACGGACACACCTCAACATATTAAATGCAGTTCTACACCTTTCTAAATCACGTGCAGTAACAGTCATTTATCGAGATGTTAACTTGACCAGCAATATTAACGAAAGTTGTCTTACAATTGTAGAGAATTATGAACTTTCTGTTGTACACTGTAAGTTACAAACATTTTAGCATAATTTTTTTAATTACGTTACTCCAATAACTGTCATGATGCTGATGACATACTTCATCGAATGAATGTAGTTTCAGATGAATTCAGTATTTAATTTACTGTGTTTTTACGAGCACCACATTACCAGCGTCATTATTCGGGTTCATTTAGTATTGCAATCTGAAATAATGCAATAGACCCTATAGTGAATGTATTAATGCGCAACTGTTTGAAGCTTTCTACATCTACATCTACACATATACTCTGCAATTCACAAAATTCAAAATTGTGGGTGGCAGAGGGTGCTCAGCACCAAAGCTAATCTCTTTGCTGTGCATTCCAATCCCTAATGGTACGAGGGAAAAAAGAATTCATATAAGAATCAGTCTGGCACCTTATTTCTCTAATTTTATCTTTCCTGTCCTTCCGACTCAAACAGGTTGGTGGAAGCCATGGAAGAAGTATTTCACTACACTCAAAAGTGAAAGTGGGAGTACGCATGTTTACCGATAATATTAGCCGAGTTCGTGACTTGGTTGAAATGCAGCCTGGGCCAGAATGAAACATTAATAGTTATTTCAAGAGCGTCATTTTAGTGATGTCATGTGTTGATTTGTTCAGATATTGTATCAAAAGATTTATAATAAGCGTGGATGATTTAGCAGAACAAGTGGCGTTGACCGAAGTAAATTTTTGAAATTTATAAATGTTTTCTTCAGATAGTGGAGTGGCAGACAAGTGGAGTGGCAGACAAGTGGAGTGGAAATTTGCCGGTAAGACATTCAATTATGTAGGCAGATTGAGAAACCAATTATGAAGAAAGAATCAATTACTACTTTAACATTGAAATTTATATTTTTGCACAGAATTAATGAATCAAAACGAATGAACAATAGTAAACTGATCTATAGGCAATTCAACTGTTTCCACAGATAGAGAAACCATTACCACAATACCACTGATCATTATGGATAAAAGAATCAATTACTACTATGCTTACTACTATAATATGTAAATTTCTGTTGATGGAACCAATATATCCTCAAAACAAAATCAATATTCAAAGAGCAAATTAAGTTCTCTTTTTTTTAAGTTTTTTTTTTCTGATATTCAATGCAAAGTAAAATATTTATTTTTAGTATCACAATTTTTTTTTACGGAAATGAACGTTCTCAGGCTACTTAAGTATTTATTTGCTGTTTGGATGTTAGTATTTTTTTGTTGTTGGTATTTAGTCAATTCCATTAATGTATTGCTAATATTTTGACGTTTTGAGCTTCCATTAATTAAAACTATATTCATTTTTATTCACGAGAAGAAATTAGTAAGTTTAAGAGATGCTGGGTAAACGAAATTCAAATCTTTCAAAGAAATGTAAGAAAACTAGGGCTATGAAAATAGCCAAAACCTAGGAGACAAATCCTCAATATTGTATATACGGATATACTAAACTGAAAATACTCCTAACAAACAGAATATTTTTATTGTTTTAAAATTTCAATGAAGTAGTTGTGGAACATAAATATTTTATTTTTATTTTATTGCAACAATTATTACTGCTATTACTAATAAAAATAGCTCTAAAATAAATTGTATGTTCGTATTGACCTGGTGACAAGGCTTCTTTACGTCTCTGCAATCAGCCCCTTTCGTAGCCTCTTAAAGTAACCCAATAATCCTTCTGGACATAGAGGACACACAGTTCAACACGGAATCAGAACCAAGTGAGCATTCTGGCGTAATTCACATCACACAACAGCCTATGCCAGAGGTGAAGGTCGAGCTAAGGACCTTTGAAAATCCTCGCCGAGACTGGGATTCAAGCTGGGAACTTTTCCATCTCCAGTTGGACGCCCTAACCACTGAGCAACCAGACCTCTCAAGAAATTCTTATATTGAAACACTCTTCAATGTGAACGAAGTCGCGGGTAACTGCTAGTTACTTCATAAACCTCAGATTTTCACTGTAGAGTTAGCTTACTATGTTTAACTTATGTGTTTAATTTTTCTTCTTTCCTTTTCTTACTTTTGAAGTTATTAAAATTCAAAATTTTATTTCGGCACAACACCCCGACATCAAAATTCCAGGAATCCTAGAAACAAGTAATTTGGTACACATATATGGGTTTGTCCCTAAATCATAAGAAAAATCTGATATTGGAGTTTTTCCCCATATTTATTTAATTACAATCTCAAACATAAAAAATTCTGGCACATATTTGCGGCTTAATTACTTTGCTCCAGATAAAGCAATAAACCTGAGATTTCTTTAGATTACAGAGGCAAGAAAGTATAACCAAAGCCTTAAATTTTACTTTGTTCCTATGGTTAGTTTGGAAGTTACTTGTTATTTATTTGAGGTGGTAGTTAAACCAGCGGCAATGTTCATTGCTTGGCTACGACTCAAATTAATTGTTTGCAGAGAGTGGGGCATTGTTGGTAATGATATTGCTGATTTTCCCTGTATTTATTGAATGGCAACCCAAACGTGAAACGTTCCGGTACATATTTGCCAGTTAATTGCTTTGTTCTGGATGAAGCTATATGCTATAAGCGTCGAACCTGTCTCATGAAGAGAATCAATTTCCAAAATATTTAAAAACAGAAAAACAAAAGAAGGTGCGGGGATGTGTGTGTTTTTTGAATGTTGCAGCGATTGTAACACATTGTTCATCTGAGAAATACAATTGCCAATGTAACCTAACAAAACAACTGAGACAACTGGCTTTGTTTTCGTACGAATCAAAAATGCATATTCACCATTGCCATAAATGCATAATTTTACAGCTTGATTCAGGCCTCATTTCCACGTAAACGTTAACTCGCTTTCTTTTGGTACTAATAAAAAATACATATGCGCCATTGCCATGGATGTATAATTTTACAGCTTGGTCCAGGATGTATTTTCACGTGAACATCTGATGTAGTTGGTGAGCAGAAACATGGCCTCATAACAATCAACTTTGCCATATTTAATATTTCCTTCTTGGGTCCCTGCTGTTGCGTCCTAGCCTAGATCAGCAAGTTTAATTAATATCTTAAATTTTAATTTGTTCCTGTGGTTAGTTTGGATTGTAATGTCCGGCGTCCCCTGGTAACAGAAGGCAAGTTGCCTCTGGCCAAACCTTGCACCATGATGACAGCATCTACAGCTTCTGCTATAAAAAATCGGTCCTTCTCAGTACCAAAATTTCTGACAATATTGTTAAATTTTGAAGGCTTCTATCAACAACAAAAAAATCAGTTTTACTAACTGACCTATGCCAAAAACTTGACTGTGCATCTTATGCATTCAAGAGACGCACTGTGATAACAACTACATAAGATCCAAGGTTGAAAGCATGAGTCTTGTAATAGAGAGACCACATCCTAAATATGGGAGTGCTATATTTGCCAAACCTAATATAGTTATTAAATCAGCCTATTTGACAGATTCCGATTACATAGAAATACTTACAGTGGAAACTGACAAATGTACCATCACATCAGTGTATAAACCACAAACAGCTGACTTCCAGTTCAACCCTCCAAAAAATTTCCATAATATACCAAACAAAATAAACATCGGAGATTTCAATAGTCATCATGTCGATTGGGGATACGCACAAAGTAATTATAATGGCTTGACGGTAGAATTGTGGGCAAGGTCCAACAACTTGACTCTTATCCATGACCCAAAACAATCTGAATCTTTCCTCAGCAGCCACTGGAAAAGAGGTTACAATCCCGATCTCTTGTTCGTTAGTAACAACATCAGTCAAATGTGCAAGAAGCAAGTCCTATCTCCGATACCCTTCACTCAACACAAGTCAATTATGTGCAGCATACAGCAAATTATTACACCGATGACTGTACCTTTCAAGAGACACTTCAATTTTAAAAGGGCACAGTGGAGTCAGTTTAGAGAATTTGTTGATAAGGAATTATCAAAATTAGCTCCAGATTCACATAACTATGAACAGTTTGTAAAAATCATTCAAAAAGCTTCGCGACAGTGCATCCCAGGAGACTGCAGAAGCTGATTTGTACACTCAATACTGTCATCTGTTTGAGGAAGATCAATTTTTGGAAGCAACCAGTGAATGTGGGGAATTACTATTCAAGCAATTGGAACATCGAGAAGAAAAACATGGACTGACCTAATCAGTAACACTGATATGACTCATAATAGCAAAAAAGCATGGACAACTCTTAAAAACCTCACACACTGCCCTCGTCAAACCACGCAGTTATACAACATCACTCCTGATAACATTGTGCACCAGCTACTTCTTAATAGCAAACCAGCCAGCAAAAGCAAGAACCGGACCACAGGAACCAAGATCATCCATGACACCATTAGTGAAAATTCCATCATTAGTGTCCCCTTCTCTTTCGAAGAAATAACAACCTGCATTATAGCCCTCCAAAACGGAAAAGCTATAGGTGTTGACCGCATCCACGTTGAGCAGATCAAGCAGCTGGGGGAGAGAGGAGTTAAATGGATTATCGCAATGTTCAATGAATTTTTACACAGTTGTAAGATTCCAAAGCTCTGGAGGAAAGCTCAAGCTGTAGCACTACTAAAACCTCGTAAACCACCAGATGATGCCAATAGCCACCGCCCGATATCACTCCTCAGCCACGTCTATAAACTTTTTCAAAGGATGCTTCTAAAGTGCCTCTCACCTATTATTGAAGACAAATTGATACCTCAAAAAGCCGGATTCAGAACAGCCCGCTCCTGCTCAGACCAAGTCCTACACCTAACACAATATATTGAAGATGGCTTAGAAAAGGGTTTAGTTACTGCAGTAGTCTTCGTTGAAATGACAGCAGCCTATGATACGATCAGCATAAAAAACTCTTTCCTAAAGTTTACAACATGACCCGGGATTTCGGTTTCACAAAAATAGTCTATGAACTTCTCAGCAATAGGCAATTCTACGTCAGCTTTCAGAATTCAAAAAGCCGTCCACACAAACCAAAAAATGGACTACCTCAAGGAAGTGTTCTTGCTCCAGCTTTATTTAACATCTAGACCAATGATCAACCCCTGGACAACCATTGAATGTCCTTTATCTACGCTGATGATCTTGTCCTAGCTGCTCAACATATGACTTTTGAGGCCGTTGAGGGTAGACTTACAACAGCTCTTGAATCCCTTGGAACCTACTACAAGCAGAATGACATCAAGGAAAAAAAAAAAAAAAAAAAAAAAAAAACACGCCGAAGTCTGTGCATTTCATTTGCGCAGTAAATGCGCTAAGCGAAAGCTGAATGTGACCTGGAATGGTTCAACTCTGTTGCACAGTGAAAATCCAAAATACCTGGGCGTAACTCTTGATAGAGGACTCACTTTTAAAAGCCACTGTCGCAATGTCAAGATGAAAGTATCAGCACGCAACAACATCGTAAGAAAGTTGACCGGATCTAGCTGGGGAGCTAACCCAAGCGTCATCCCCACCTCTGCCTTAGCATTATGCTACTCCAGAGCAGAGTATGCATGTTCTGTGTGGCAAAAATCCAGCCATGCTTAGACAGTAGGCGTTGGGCTCCACAGAACATGCTGGCTTATCACAGGTTGTCTCAGACCATCGGAGATATATGCCAGGAAGTTGCCACCAGCGTGGCAAGACTTAAAGTGATTGAAGACGTCCGGCACCCCCTACATGGCTACACACCAGCGCCATCAAGATTTAAGTCCCGTTCAAGCTTCATGCGAACCTCAAAGCCACCAACTGGACCTTCAAGCAATGAAAGAATACTGGCTTGGGAGAAGAGATTACAACAAGGGCTCAAGTAGATCAAGCCAAAAGAAGGTCTACCACCTGGGTTCAAACGACCATGGCCCATATGGAAGTCGTTAAACAGGCTTCCAGTTGGAGTTGGCCACTGCAAAGATACACTTGCCCCTTGGGGATACCTGGGAGAACAGCCAGATACCACATGTTCATGCGGGGAGAGAGAAACCATGGTTCATTTTCTGTCTTGTCAACAAATTGGAATAAATGTATCTCAATTTGACCTCCAATCAGCTACTGACAAAGTCATCGCATTGGCAGAAAAACTACCACATATTTGTTGCTGTCATTGATACAAGAAGAGGAAGAAGAAGCTTGGAATTTACTAGTAATTTTGTTTATGGTGGTATTGAAATCAAGGGCAATTGCTCGGCTACGGCGCACACTCACTGTTATCAAGGAGTGTGGCATTGTTGGTAATGTATATTGATGTCTTAAATTCTGAAATGTTCTTATCCAGTGATTTTCAAATGTAATAATTACATTTGAGAGGCGATTCAGAATAAGTGATAAACTTACAAAAAGAAATTAGATCCCACAAAAACAATTCTTGTAAAAATAGGCCAAGTCTTGTGTTCATATAGTGACAAATAGGTATGAGATTTTCTTCTGAGCCAAGTCTACACTTTACAGCGTGTATTCTCTTCACTTTGTGAAACAGAATGGTTTCTCTCGGTGTCATAGAGCATTTATTTAGGATAAAAAAATCTGATGACTTGGCCATTATGGATGTCATAATTGTTACTGAAATTCAGGGAATAATGTATACTTGCCAAATCCGAAAAAGAGCTAGGGAAATCTTGGCTTTTAAGTATTTATAAGTTTGATAAAACAACACATTTAAGGTATTTATATAGGTTAACTAAAACATGGCCTGCATAATGGCCAGTCATCAGATTTTTTGATCCTAAATAAACTATCTATGACACCGAGAGAAACCATTCTGTTTCACAAATTGAATTGAATACACGCTGTAAAGTGTAGACTTGGCTCAGAAGAAGATCTCATACCTTTTTGTCACTACATGAACACAAGACTTGGCCTATTTTTACTAGAATTGTTTTTGTGGGATTAATTATTGTACAGAGGTAACTAATGAATTTTGTATATTTTGTTGTAAAATTGAATGTATTGAGTTTCCACAGACGGTATATTGTATGTCATTGGGGATAATAATAATATCTTAGTTTCATTATTAGTATTAGGATCTTTGGTTTTGAGAGTTTTAGTAGAGGGATTGAAAACGCCGGCTGTAAAAAAAAAAAAATATTGTTATATGAAATGTAAATGTGCATATTATAATAATAACTGTTGCAATGAACTTCATATGCGATTTAAAGTTGTTACAACACATATTCATGTCGTGTACTAATTTCAAAAAATAAGAAATTAGCACGTTATTGACTCAGTGATGATATTATATATTCTTGCCAGCTCGCAATGGCTGTGATTTTAATTGTATGAAATATATGCAGGTATCTATGTGTTACGAGACTATTTTTCAAGGCTAGTATGAGAGCTCAAAATTATTAACTTTACTTAAAGTTGAATTTGTTAAGCGAGGTGCAGGTCGAACTGCAGACCGCTCGCCGGTTGTTTGCGACCGCGGAATTCGCTGACGCGAATCGCAATTTCCGAACTTCGCTGACGCGAGTCCGAGGTTACGAGGCCGGTCGGCACGCTTCGCGAGCTCTCTTTGCCCAGAAACATCATAGTATTCACATCGGCTCTCGCCCGGTCTCCCCGCTGCCTAACTAACTTTGTCATCTGTCTGGAAAAATTACTATTAATTGGAAGCGAAGTGGACCCGCTCCCCGGCCATATTTTGTGTAACTTTGTGGCCAATAAATAAGTTAAATGTTCGCGGCGCAAATTCTTTTCCGCAAGACTTCCCCGCATTCCAACCAGTTCTGCGACTGGTAGATTAAATCACAGTGGTGTCAATAAATTTATAGTAATAACAGCCGAACGCGGTAAGGAGCGGCAGAAGAATTCCGGAACGGCAGAGGACGTCGTGGTAACAATTCGCTGCAGGTTGGTGCACCCATCCCCACGCGCCAAAATCATCCGGCCTCTCTGACAAGTGGTGTCAGAACTGGGAAGAAGAACTTAACAGCGAAGAAAATCAAGACAACGCATTGGGCAGCGGGGACGAACCGGAGCGGCGAGTTAAAGTCAACTTCGGAGCGGAGGACGTGAGCCGGCAGCGCAGTACGGGCTCAGAGCGGCAGAAGAGCTGGCCGCAGTTTGCTTGGTGACACGTTCAACGCGGGGTCGCTGTTCGTCGCGGACGACGCGGATTTGCTGTTCGACACGGGTTGCAGTTCGACGCGGAGGCGGCGCGCGTGCATGGCGGAGGCGGTTCGACGCGGAGGCGGCGAGCATTCTTGGCGGAAGCAGTTCGACGCGGAGGCGGCGAGTGCGTGGCGGTTCGACCCGAAGGCGGCGACTGCAGACGCGCTAACCAGAGCCTCGTCGACGGCAGCGTCATCATCAACCGGCGGCTTCTAGCATCAAACAGAGGTTAGTTGCTTCCAATCTGGCTAAAATGGAAATTGATTTGCAAACGGCAATTGAGCAGATGAATCGGAAAATAGCGGCTCTTGAGGCTCGTAATGCACGAAGTAGAGATTCTGATGGCAATAATGTACCTTTTATTAATGCTTTTTTCGCACACAATTTATCATTCAGTGGATCTGGATCTGAAGATATTCACGAGTTCCTGTCAACGTTCAATGATTGTTTAGTGGGCTTAGATATACTGACCGAACATAAAATGAAATTGCTTAGGAGCAGACTTTCTGGAGATGCCTATAAGTTTGCTATGTTTGATGAGAATTGTAAGCTTTCAGAAACGTTTGAAGGTTTATCAGAAGAGTTAGTTAAAAGGTTTGAAAGGAAAAATACAGCTCGATACTATCGGGAAAAATTAAGAACGTTGAAACAAGGAGCATCAGAATCAATTGAACATTTTGCTGACCGGATAAAGGCAATTAACAATCAAACTTACGCACTAACAAAGGACGCGTCACAGAATATTGCTTTGAGGTTTGAGGCAGACCAGCGTGGGATTGATAGTTTCCTTAACGGCATTAATGATGATGTTAGTGAGTACGTGGCACTAAAAGATCCAAAAACACTAGCTGATGCAATTAAATATGCAGTATTGTTTGAGCAGACAAAGAGACAACCAGTTGCAGAAAGTAAGACTAGAATAAGGCATGTTTTTAGTAATAAGAAATCAATTATTTGCCATCAATGTGGTAAAAGTGGGCATATGAGTGTAAGGTATCCCTCGTTAATTTGCAATATTTGGTTAGAATCGAGCCGAGTTTTGGGTTAACTTTAGTATCCGGTACCACACCTAAAATCGAGTTGACAACACTTTCCATACACTAAAGTGAATAAATAATCCATAACCAAGGTAAATAACATATAAACTGCATTAAATCAACGATATTCTAATAGAAAATAGGTAACCTCATGTAAAAGTAAACTTGTAATATCAGATACTGACATGATTTAACGAGTTATTCAGAACCGATTTGAATGAAGGAAATGGCCATAAATAGTAAATATAGTCACTAAATAAACCTTTTATCACGGTTAATAAACTTTATTTCAGAGATAAACAGATAATTTTAATACAGCAATATCTAACCTTAAATTTTGGCACATAACAGACTTTGGTATTTCTGAAGTGATTTTCATCCAGTAAAGAGTATAAAAATCTAATAATACACAGGCCGAGAACTATTATAAACATAACTTCACATTTAAATACCGTTTAGCAAGTATTTTAAGGAAATAGACTGGATGTTTGGAATAATAGATTGAAGCAGTATGAAGATATCACATTGTAATGAAACTTGACCATTTTAGAGTCCTAAAAGTAGTCATAATAATCCCTGAGACAATGTAGTAGATTAATTAACAGATTTCTGATAGTTTTCAAGAGTTTAATAATCACAACAAGTAATTATGGAGGATTTTGAATACTCATTTTCTTAAACAGTTCACATAAATAATTTGAGGTCTTTTAAGTAATTTCAGGATTTAAAAAGTAAACAAATATAGAGGAAATAAACTAATCTTTCAGTTTTAATAGGTGTTAAGCTGTTTCAGTCCGTAAAATACGAGATATCAGTGAATAAACAGGCGCCGGTAAACCAACTAATTTGTTCGACTTTTCGGAATTAATTCTAACACTATTAAACCATTTCAAAAGCGCAAAGAGCAGGTAAATACCAGTTAACACACATAATTAATTTTCTAAACACATTTAAAGGCATTTCACTAACCTGTTGTATGATAATCCAATCACAAAGTAACTTGCTATAGTCACTGCACATATAAAATGCTTCTGCACTGATTTTAAACACAGTCCTACAGTAAAAAGTAGCTAATAAATTAAAACAGTCCTAAATAGAATCAAATTCATCTAAATCAGATAGTTTCCAACACTCCAAGTATTTTTTAAACATAAAATGAACACGGAAAATAGTATAACCGACTTTGACATTTTTTCATTTAAAAGCCTACTTAGATTCAGGGTTAAAAATTAGTTTGTCGTAAAAATACATTCTTTTAGCTCCCTACATATTTATTTCATGCCGTTTGAAGCAATAGAACAGATGTTATAGGTTTTCTAAATTCACTTGACATCCAACCCACGTGTAAATAACGAAATAATTTATTGTGCCTCAGATATAACAGCTACAAAGATGGAATAAACACTAAAATACGCAGTGTAATTCAGGCTACACATTCATAATTTTTCCGGCTTCATAATCCATAAACCTTCAGAGCTATAAATAAAAACATAAATAAAGACTACAACTGACTGTTAGAATTACCGGTTTTACCATAACTCAACAGATTTAAATAAAGTTCATATTTTGGTAGAATCTAAAATCGGGAATAATATTTTAAACATAATTTCGAAATTACTACTAAAGCCGATTTTAAATAATAAGATAACCGAGCATTGACTAGCGCGGTAATTCATTTAACACATCCATATTTGGTCATTTGTTGAAGCGAAACTGTATCAGGTGACCCGAGCTTATATGTCAGCTAGGAGGTGTTGAAGGCGCGTCCGGTCTCCAGTCTTGTTTGAAACTTCGTGGTGGAAGCACGCGTGCTTAGCGATGCTAGGAGCGCGTGGGATGGTGGGTAACGCTGACGTCACGGAAAAGTAGTGCGGAACGATTCGACAACCATGTGAACCTTGCGTGAGTGGCGGCCATTGTTTGAAAGTGTAGACCATCATCATTTCGAACAATCAGGGAGATGTGTATTTTGAACATTTGTTTTATTTTCACCGGGGGAAATGCGGTTTTGCTCTTGATTCTCAACTTGTAATTTTTGGAGAAGATAATATCCGATTGCCTTACTAGCTGTGACATTGTAATTTTTATGTGAAGATTTTGGAAAATATAACTCAGTGATTTCGACTGGTGACTTTCATTTTATTCTTTAGTACCCTTCTTGTGGTGGGTGAAAACTACAAGTGGCGACTGTGGTCAATTTTTTTACAGCTAGTATAAACATTTTAACACGGTTACAGAACTTTCTTTTGGACTTAGATTATTTTTGGACGACATCTGGTTCAGGTGACTTAGGCGTGTACCAACCCCCAGTATCCCGCTAGTCCCTGACATGAGGAAAAATTGCTGGTCAAATACAGAAGACAGTGGCAATTTTAAGAGGAATCGTGGTAGTAGTGAAAATACACATCACCCCGGGGGTACTGGAAGTAATGGTACTATATCGTATGGTAAGGGTCAACGGACTGCGGGAAGCAGGAAATAGGGGACGGGGGGTCCCACATAATCAATGTAATGGGAGCCAGAATGGGCCTGGTCGTGCGCAGTGTGTCGGCGATCATAGTGGCCATATGGGAAACGGTGAACAGGGAGTTTCACAGAATTGTAGAGGCTCGGAAAACAGTAATAAAGAGAGTTTAAACTAGAGGAGGGCAAATGCGGCCCCGGCATTTTGCCCATTTTGTGTAAAAATGTACCTGTAGCTGCAGTAGAGGGTACGGATAGTGTGGCAAAAATTGAGTTGACCATAAAAGCACAAGTAAATGGGGTAATGTGTAATTTCTTGGTGGACACTGGTGCTGAAGTCTCGTTACTGAAGCGTAGCATATGTGGTGTGGGAAAATTGTACCCGCCAGATTGCAAAATCACAGGGGTTGACAACAAGGAAATCCAAGTATTGGGAATACATGATACTATTGTCGCGATGGGCCCAAAATCTCTCAGTGTGACCTTCTATGTGGTTCCAAAGCTGGGAGGGCAATACGACGGAATTCTTGGACTAAATTTTTTGTTTAAACATGGGGCAGTCATTGACTTAGCAAAACGCACAGTTTGTTTCGGAGATCACGACGGTGATCCCGTTCTTCTTGCGTTACAAGGCTTACCAACATGCTCACGAACTAAGACAGACATGTCACAGTTCACTACACGGGCATATAAGTCAGTTGCGAACGTCTTTACCACCCATACAATTTCAAAATCATCTGGAAAAATTATTCATATTCCCATAATGGATAACCTCAATGCTACCACAGATTCTATCATTCGTTGTTGAACCACTACCTGGGGATGACTGGTTGGATGCTAGACGGGTGTATGTAAAGAGAAGCATTTGTAATCTAAAGATAATTGACGGAGTCAAACATGTGCCAGTGGTAGTTGAAAATTTTGGCACAGCTGATGTACAGATACCTGATCATTTTAAATTAGCCGAAATAGAGGTATTAAGAGACCTTAACTGTAAGCTTGATATTGTGAGTGTAAATGATAATGTTGAAAGCTCAGTAGACACTAAGTATGTTCTTGCCAATTCTGAGGAACCACCTATTAGCTTTAAGCCTAAGTTACAACATCTGCCTGTGGAGGAGCAAGTCCGATTTGAACAGTTGTTGCTTAAGTATAAAAAATTGTTTATGCCTGATCAAGCCTTATCCACTACTGATATTGTAGAACATAGAATTTTAACTGGGGATGCTCTTCCCATATACAAAAAGCCATACCGAGTGCCGTATAGTCAGAGACAATTGATAAATGATTTTATAGAACAGCAGTTGAGGGATGGGATAATTCAACACTCAAATTCCCCGTGGTCATCACCTGGTTGTTTTGGTGCCAAAACGCTCAAATAACGGAGGAAACAAAGTTTCGGTTCTGCGTGGATTATCGCGCACTGAACAAAGTAACCATTCCGGATGTCTACCCCATACCAAACATATCAGAAACTGTTGACTATCTTAGCAATTGCCAACTGTTTACAACACTAGATCTCAAGTCTGGGTACCACCAGGTACCCGTGGCCAAACGAGATATTCCAAAAACGGCATTTAGTGTTCCTGATGGACATTACGAATACCGAAAACTCCCCTTCGGCTTGAGAAATGCGCCATCAAGCTTTCAACGGCTAATGGGACGGGGTTCTTCGAGGGCTAAAGCCTCACTCTGTACTGGTCTATCTCGATGAATGTGATAATCTTCTCTAAGAATTTGGAGGAGCACCTGGTACACTTAGAAAATGTTTTTGAAAGACTCCACAAAGCTAACCTCACATTGTCCTTTGACAAATGCCATTTTGCTTTAGGAGAGATTGAGTATTTGGGCCACCTAATCTCTAAAGATGGTGTGAAACCACATCCCTGATTAGTTTCAGCAGTCAAAGAGTTCCCCTCTACAAATAATGTGAAAGAGTTACAGTCCTTTCTAGGCTTAGCCAACTACTACAGGAAATTTGTTCAAAATTATGCTCAGATTGCCAAACCATTAACCACTTTACTTAAAAAAGGCACCCCATTTGTTTGGTCAGAGGAATGTGAGCATGCCATGCCATGCAAAGAAATTTTAACTTCAAAACCTTTGCTAATTTACCCCGATTTCTCCAAAAAATTTATATTATCCACGGACGCTTCAAGGTTTGCTCTGGGTGGGGTCCTTTCGCAAATAGTCGACGGTTTGGAACGTCCCATTTGTTATGCGTCAAGGCAGTTAACGAAGGCAGAAATCAATTACTCGACGACTGAGAAAGAGCTGCTTTCTGCGCTCTGGTGTATAAAGTACTTCCATTGCTACCTTTATGGTCGCAGGTTCCAAATTGTGACAGACCATGCAGCCCTAAGGTGGGCCCTATCCCTTTCAGAATATCAGTTTGATGTAATCCACAAACCTCGGAAGAAACACACTAATGCTGACGGATTAAGCCGAAAAATCGGCGTAGTTGAAAAACAGGAATCACCACCCTTGTCTGAACTACCGTTAGAACAGTCAAAAGATGAAGAGTGCCAAAAATGGCGAAATAACAAACAATTTATCACGAAAGAGAATGTTCTTTACAGAAATACCAAACAGGGGTGTCGCATAGTAGTTCCCACCTCCTTAAGAAGGCTAACTTATGGAATTATTCCATGCATCTATTTTGTCTGGGCATGTTGGTTGGAAGAGTGTCAATCGAAGGGTTGCAAAACAATATTGGTGGCCATCTCGGAGAAATGATATCAGAAATTTCATTAAAAATTGCTCGAATTTGCAACGAAAGAATGCCAGAAACTGGTTGTAAAGAAAAACTGCAATCACTCCCAGAAATCAGGGCTCCTTTTGAAAGAATTCAATTGGATATCGTTGGACCATTCCCCCAAAGTGATACAGGCCAGAAGTACATCCTCACTATTATTGATGCGTTCTCACGCTACTTAGTTATGGTTCCGATAATAGATCAAACCGCCGAGACCGTGGCTAGCGCCTTCGTAACACATTGGATTCTACGGTTTGGTGTACCGATTTCTCTATTGACAGAGAAAGCGAGTAACTTCCTATCAGAACTATTTATCCAAACGTGCCAACTGTTAGGTATAGAAAAACTAAGAACCTCAGCAATTCATGCGATGGGGAATGGGAGATGTGAACGAGTACATAATACCATAGTTAAATCAATCAGTTGCTATCTAAACAAAGATCAGAGTAACTGGTCGCGAATTCTACCATTCATTGTATCAGCATATAACAGTAAAGTGCATACCTCCACAAAACACAACCCATTTAAATATTATATGGCAGAGAAATGGTTTCACCCTTTACAGTCTTGGAACTTAACAAAGATATTACTAATTCAGATGTCCGAAGTCTCGCGCATCGGTTAAAAAGAATTTGGAAGGAGGTCCAGAAGAACAATGCGAAAGCATTCGAACAACAGTCTTCACAGTACAATAAAAAGGTAAAACCCCAAGAAATACCAGTTGGTAGTCTAGTTATGCTTAACAAACCTTATAATAAACCAGGAAAATCATCAAAATTCAAAACAATTTGGTCAGGACCACACCTGGTACTAGCCCAAACGTCACCTGTGAATTTGAAATTGCAATTACCTGGCAGGGAACTGGTAGTTCATAAAAACCGTGTGAAGCCATATCCTGGACAACAGCAAAATATGACACCATCCCGCACCACAGCAGTCACTCCACAACCAGCAATAGATGCTAAAAGTAACAACACTGAAACACTTAAATTAAAGACAAATGCTGAATCCACCTGTTCAAATGATCACTATAATCTTCGTAGTCATCCTATGATTCAAGAAGATGAGGGGCCTGTTAATGATAACCCACATGACTTAAGAAAGAGAAAAATGAGCCTATAAAATTGTGGTAATAATATTCTAGTAAAACCCTGAATCTTATGTGGGATTTGCTATCACTGGGTTGTGAACCGGGAACTTCCAAAGAGGGAGCTTAAGTGAATCTCTTACTTGTAAATTAAGATTTTGTATCATGTTAACTTGTTCTGCCAAGCCAGATTGGTACCAGCTACCCTCTGGTATTATATACTTGTCAGGTTAAGTATAAGAACAATTGGTGGCGTGATATTGTGTTCTACAGGCACAGGAAGGAGTAGGCTGTGCAGCTGTTCTCCATGCATGTGTGGGCTTAAAGCTGACCTGTGAAGACCCACGGCGCTGTCAGCCAGCTAGCTCAAGCTAGCGTCTTAACGTTGGGACTCTATCCTAAGTATCACAGATAATTGTTTAATTGATGAACTGTTCATAAAACAAATACATAATGACCATCTTTTGCAGCATCTTGCAGTAACGATTACTAGCATAAGAATGGAACTAGTGAAGCTTAGAATTGCACTTGCACAGGCAGCCAATAATAAACTTAGTGGTGTTTTAATTAACCCAAACCTCTATTTGCAATACTTACAAGTGTTTCAGAAACGCCTGAATGGAAACGTTCATATGGTTTTCCCATGTACACATGAGTACTTGCCTGATTATTACCAAATTGTTGATGTTAGTGTGGTTCTCATGGGACAAAACCTGAGGATTCTTATTAAAATACCCCTGGCATCATCACCTTTTATCTTAGAACGGTATTCTCTTCATGTTTTCCCTGTATTATGGAACGAAACGAATCATTATATCAGCTGGCAAGTCCACAACACCTTGTTAATCAGTCAGGACCACAGATCATATGCCTTACTGCACAAAGACGATCTTAGTAGATGCAAAGTTGCCAGTATACTAATATGTCCCTCATTTCCATTACATGACCGGGGCATGCCAAGCTGCGAAACAAGTATATTTTTCTCAGACACTTTTCTTGATACTTGCCAACGAGAGATTTTAAGTCTGAGCAAACCGCATTTCATAAGGCTGAAAACTAACTGGATTTATACTATGACTCATCCTATTACGGTAACAGTAACATGTCCAACTGACCCACTCAACTTTAGTACTAATAAGATAGTCCTTTCGGGGTCAGGAATTTTAGAGAATGCAACTAATTGTAAAATTGTAAGTGAGGACTTTACTCTTCCCATTATGCCAGAAGCAGATTTGCACGTCAATCTCATGTTTCCTACCTACCACATACCCTCTTTTAAGGATAGTATTTATCATAGTGAAAAGCTCCATATCTTGAACCAAACTGACCCTACACTGCTCATGAATGAGATTAATAAATACTTACAATCTTCAAACGATGCTATTAAATACAACCAGGAGCTTGCGCAAATGGAGACACAGTTACATGCCTCCAGTAGACATCGCATGGTTGTTGCAACCACAAGTGTAACCAGTATTTTAGTGTAGTTATTTTTGTTCTATTTTACTTGTATCGTCGTTATTTGTCACGAGTGTCACAATACAGTTTGCACAATGCAGTACCTACTGCCACTCAGATAGTGGTTTCATTACCAAAATCACATGAGAATACTGACATTTCGGAACCTGCTGTAACCCATGCCTAACTCATCATGTACAACCCTATTGATTTGTTATCCTATAATATACATTGTAATTGTGTTCTAATTGACT
>JARYHS010008074.1:358361245-358483907 GCA_031002005.1 Vandiemenella viatica | reverse complement strand
TGGTGATTCCAGTTACACTGGCAAAAATTAAGGGGTTTTAAAGGGAAAGAGGGGTTGTATTGTTGGAAACCATATTTAGGCAGTATTTTTCTCTATATTTTATAGTATACATGCACAAATTTCCATCAAAATAGGATAAAAGATGTGGGTTTGTCTAAATTAGGGAGACGTGAAGGTGATGAGGGGGGTGAAACTATACGTAGGCAGCACTTTTCAATTCGTTTTAAAGTATACATATAAAAAGTTTGGTGTAAATATGATTAAATCTGGTTATATTTAAATTAAGGGTTGTAAAGTGCTCGACGGGGTGGTTTTTCTGAATTTTTATTTCTTACGAACCTTCTCCGACGCGCAATCGACAACTCACAAAGGTTTAACTGTAATCGGACAAAACTCTTGGGTTTCAATAAAAATCATTGGAAGTTCAGAGGGGAGATGGTAAAAGGGGATAGGGATGTACTTTGGCAAAAACATTATTTTCTGTTTGTTTTAAAGTACACGTAAGCAAAGTTCCTTCAAAATCGGGTTACAATTCTAGCTTTATATAAGAGACATTCGCAAAAACTTAAGGTATGTAAAAGGGATGAGGGGTTGGAATTTTTGAAACCATATGTAGACAGTATTTTTCTGTTTGTTTTAAAAGTATATCTGTGCCAATATTCATCAAAATCGGATAAAATGTGTGTGTTTTTTTTTTTAAATTATGAGGTGCTAGGGGGTGAGAGGGGTTGGGTTTTTGTAAAACTAATGTCTACAGTATTTTCTATATTTTAATGGTATAATGCGTGCAAAGTTCCCTCGAAATCTGATAAAAAGTGTGGGTTTGTGTAAAAGTAATGGGGTGGGAAGAGGGAAAGGGGATTCGTTTTGTTAACCAAATTTAGGCAGTATTTTTCTGTTTGTTTTAAAGTATGTGTGTTCAAATTTCCATCAAAATCGGATAAAATCTGTAGGTTTTTAAATTATGGGGTGTTATGGAGAAGAGGGGGTGGGTTTTTGGAAATTTTATTTCTTAGGATCCGTCCCGGACGCATACTTGACAAATCACCAAAGTTTTACCGTAATCGGATGAACGGTTTAGTAGCGCATGGAGGAGATACAAAGAAACGTCATTATGGGGGTTGTAAGGGGAGATGGGTTGTGTTTTTGGAAACCATATGTTGGCAGCATTTTTCTGTTTGTTTTAAAGTAAATGTATGCCAATTTTTATCAAAATCGGATAAAATCTGTGGGTTTTTTAAATTATGGGGTGCTAGGGGGAGGAGGTGGTTTTTGGGTAGAACGGGTGAGAGGGGTTGGGTTTTTGTAAAACTAATGTCTACAGTATTTTTCTATATTTTAATGGTATATGCGTGAAAAGTTCCTTCTAAATCTGATAAAAAATGTGGGTTTGTGTAAAAATTAAGGGGTGGGAAGAGGGAAAGGGGATTTGTTTTTGTTAACCAAATGTAGGCAGTATTTTTCTGTTGTTTTAAAGTATATGTGTTCAAATTTCCATCAAAATCGGATAAAATCTGTAGGTTTTTAAATTATGGGGTGTTATGGGGAAGAGGGGGGTGTTTTTTTTGGAAATTTTATTTCTTAGGAACCATCCCAGCGGCACACTTGAAAAATCACCAAAGTTTTACCATTATCGGATGAACGGGTTAGTAGCGCATAGAGAAGATTCAAAGAAAAGAACATTCATTTGGGAGGGGAAGGGGGAGAGAGGTTGTATTTTTTGAAACCATATGTAAACAGTTTTTTTCTGTTTGTTTTAAAGTATATCTGTGCCAATTTCCATCAAAATCGGATAAAATCTGTGTGTTTTTTTAAATTATGGGGTGCTAGGGGGGAAGAGGGGGTGGTTTTGGAGTAGAACGGGTGAGAGGGGTTGGGTTTATGTAAAACTAATGTCTGCAGTATTGTTCTATTTTTTTAAATGGTATATGCGTGCAAAGTTCCTTCGAAATATGATAAAAAGTGTAGGTGTGTAAAAATTAAGGGGTGGGAAGGGGAAAGGGGGTGCGTTTTGGAAACCAAATGTAGGCAGTGTTTATCTGTTTATTTTAAAATATATGTGTGCAAATTTCCGTTCAAATCTGATAAAATCTGTAGGTGTTATTTATTTATGGGTTGTTATGGGGAAGAGGGGGTATTTTTTTGGGAATTTTATTTCATTGGAACCACCCCAGACGCGCACTCGACAACCCACCAAACTTTCACCGTAATCGGACTAATGGTTTAGGAGCGCATAGAGGACAAACAGACAGACAGACAGACATTGATTTTTATATAATAGATAGACTAGATGACCCGGCAATGCTTCGCTATTGCTAGACTTGTTTTAGGCAAACCAAATGTAGACAGTATTTTTCAGTTTATTTTAATGTATATGTGTGCAAAGTTCCTTAAAAATTGGGGAAAAAAACTGGCTTTATATAAGGTATATTGGCAAAATTTAAGGGGGTTTAAAGGGGAAAAGGGGTTGCATTTTTGGATAAAATATGTTGCAAATTTTGGTGGAAATCTGATTAATTCTATGGGTTTGTTTAAATTAAGGAGTGAAGGGGGTTGTTTTTTTAATTTTATTTTTCAGGAACCATCCCAGACATGCTCTCAACAACTCAACAGAGTTTCATCATAATCCGATAAAATTTGGGGATTTTGATAAATATCATTGGAAATTAAGAGGAATGGGGTAAAACGGAAGAGGGGTGGGATTAGGCTAACCAAAATTTACATAGTATTTTTCTTTTTGTTTTAAAGTGTATGTGTGCAAATTTCCATAGAAATAGGATAAAATCTGTGTATTTGTTTAAATTAGGGGTATGTGAAGTAGTATGAGGGATGGCGTTTTTGGAAACCGTACGTAGGCAATATTTTTATATTGGTTTTAAAGTATATGTGTGCAAATTTCCATAAAATTGGCTAAAATCTGTGTATTTGTTTAAATTAGGGGTATGTGAAGTAGTATGAGGGATGGCGTTTTTGGAAACCGTACGTAGGCAATATTTTTATATTGGTTTTTAAAGTATATGTGTGCAAATTTCCATAAAAATTGGCTAAAATCTGTAGGTTAGCTTAATTTATGGGGAGTAGGAGGGAAGAGGGGGTGGTTTTGGGGGTTGAAAAGGGGAGAGGAATTGTGTTTTGGAGAAGCTAATGTCTATATTATTTTTCTGTTTGTCTCAAAGTATATGTGTGCCAATTTCCATTAAAATCAGTTAAAATCTGTGGGTTGTTTTAATTATGGGATGCAAGGGGTAAAAGGGGGTGGTTTTGGAGTAGAAAGGGTGAGAGGTATTGGGTCCTTGTAAAACTAATGTCGACAGTATTTTTCTATTTTTTTAATATTCTGTGAGTGCAAAATTCCTTCGAAATCTGATAAAGAGTGTGGGTGTGTGTAAAATTAAGGGGTTGGAAGGGGGAAAGGGGGTGTGGTTTTGGAAACTAAATGTAGGCAGTGTTTTTCTGTTTATTTTAAAGTATATGTGTGCAAATTTCCAAACAAATCGGATAAAATCTGTAGGTTTTTTTCAATAATGGGGTGTTATGGGGAAGAGGGGGTGGTTTTTCGGAAATTTTATTTCTTAGGAACCACCCCGGACACGCAGTCGACAACTCACCAAAGTTTCACCGTAATCGGACGAACGGTTTAGGAGCGCATAGAGGACAAACAGACAGACAGACAGACAGACATTGATTCTTATATAATAGACTAGCTGACCCGGCAATGCTTCGCTATTGCTAGAATGAGTACACATGCGTACACGTTAAGCGTATGCATTTGAAAGTTTGTATTTAGTAAAAATTAGATATTTGTGTATAAATTTTAAATAACCGTTTCATTCAATTTAAAATTTATTGCAGTGGTCTTTGGTGATTCCAATCAGCAGATATACAAAACAAAATCAGTGTTTCTTTTGGAGAAATACGCTAAACAGAGAAAAGTTACTTGTGTTAATCAGCCTTAAGAGGTGTGAAACGGGAGAGCGGGTACAGTTTAGTAAACTAAATATAAACGCCATTTTCACTTATTTTAAAGCATATGTGTGCAAACCTCTTTCAACATCCAATAAAAACTGTTGATTTGTGTGTTCTCACAAAAACTTTAAAATAATTTTTAAAATTCATGTTCAAATTTCTTGGTCAGCAATTGTCCGATCGTAATCTATTTATTGCCGTTTGAAAGGAAATAATGTGTACTTTATTAATGTTGCTATTTCACTTTGTCTAATTTCCCCAGCGTTTTCGAGATAATTAAAAAAAACTGAATCGTTTCAAATGTAAATTTTTCTTAATTAGGTTGATGGTAGAAGAGAGTGGATTTTCTAAACCAAAAATAGGCGGCATTTTTCTCTTTGCCCTAAAATATACATGTGCAATGTTCCATCGAAATCGGATAAAAAGTGTGGGTTTGTGTCAAAAATTAAGGGGTGGGATGGGCAAGAGGGGTTCTGTTTATGGAAAACATATGTAGGCGTTATTTGTCTGTTTGTTTTAAAGTATGTGTGTCCAAATTTCGATCAAAATCGGATAAAAAACTGTGAGTTTTTAAATTATGGGTTGTAATGGGGAAGAGGGGTGTGGATTTGGGTAGAACGGATGAGAGGGGTTGGTTTTTTGTAAAACTAATGTCTACAGCATTTATCAATTTTTTTTATTAGTATAATGCATGCAATGTTCGTTCGAGATCTGGTAAAAAGTGTGGGTTTGTGTAAAAATAAAAGGGAGGGGAGGGGGAAAGGGGATGTGTTTTTGGAAACGAAATGTAGGATGTATTTTTCTGTTTGTTTTAAAGTATATGTGTTCAAATTTCCATCAAAATTGGATAAAATCTGTAGGTATTTTTAAATTATGGGGTGTCATGGGAAAGAGGGGACGGTTTTTTGGAAATTTTATTTCGTAGGAACCATCTCGGATGCCCACTCGACAAATCACCAAAGTTTTACCACAATCAGATGAACGGTTTTAGTAGCGCATTGAGGACATGTGAAGAAAGGTACATTGATTAAGGGGGTGGGAAGGGGGAGTCGGTTGTGTTTTTGGAAACCATATGTAGGCAGTATTTTCCTGTTGGTTTTTAAAGTGTGTGTTCAAATATCCATCAAAATCGGATAAAATCTGTAGGTTTTTAAATTATTGGGTGTTACGGGGAAGAGGGGGAGGTTTTTTGGAAATTTTATTTCTTAGGATCCGTCCCGGACGCACACTTGACAAATCAACACAGTTTTACCGGAATCGGATGAACAGTTTAGTAGCGCATGGAGGAGATACAAAGAAAGGTACATTCATTCTGGGGTTGTAAGGAGAGATGGGTTGTGTTTTTGGAAACCATATGTTGGCAGCATTTTTCTGTTTGTTTTAAAGTAAATGTATGCCAATTTTCATCAAAATCGGATAAAATCTGTGGGTTTTTAAATTATGGGGTGCTAGGGGAAAGAGGGTGTTGTTTTGGGGTAGAACGGTTGAGAGGGGTTTGGGTTTTTGTAAAACTAATGTCTACAGTATTTCTCTATATTTTAATGGTATATGCGTGAAAAGTTCCTTCTAAATCTGATAAAAAAGTGTGGGTTTGTGTAAAAATTAAGGGGTGGGAAGAGGGAAAGGAGAATTGTTTTTGTTAACCAAATGTAGGCAGTATTTTTCTGTTTGTTTTAAAGTATATGTGTTCAAATTTCCATGAAAATCGGATAAAATCTGTAGGTTTTTAAATTATGGGGTGTTATGGGGAAGAGGGGGTGTTTTTTTTGGAAATTTTATTTCTTAGGAACCATCCCAGCGGCACACTTGAAAAATCACCAAAGTTTTACCGTAATCGTATGAACGGTTTAGTAGCGCATAGAGAAGATCAAAGAAAAGAACATTCATTTGGGGGGAGGGAGGGGGGAGAGCGGTTGTATTTTTTGAAACCATATGTAAAAAGTTTTTTTCTGTTTGTTTTAAAGTATATCTGTGCCAATTTCCATGAAAATCGGATAAAATCTGTGTCTTTTTTAAATTATGGGGTGCTAGGGGGAAGAGGGGGTGGTTTTGAAGTAGAACGGGTGAGAGGGGATGGGTTTATGTAAAACTAATGTCTGCAGTATTGTTATATTTTTTTTAAATGGTATATGCGTGCAAAGTTCCTTCGAAATATGATAAAAAGTGTAGGTTTGTGTAAAAATTAAGTGGTGGGAAGGGGGAAGGGGGTGCGTTTTTGGAAACCAAATGTAGGCAGTGTTTTTCTGTTTATTTTAAAGTATATGTGTGCAAATTTCCGTACAAATCGGATAAAATCTGTAGGTTTTTTTCAATAATGGGGTGTTATGGGGAAGAGGGGGTGGTTTTTCGGAAATTTTATTTCTTAGGAACCACCCCTGACACGCACGTCGACAACTCACCAAAGTTTCATCGTAATCGGACTAACGGTTTAGGAGCTGCATAGAGGACAAACAGACAGACAGACAGACATTGATTTTTATATAATAGACTAGCTGACCCGGCAATGCTTCGCTATTGCTAGACTTGAGGTAGATTAAATGAATACATTTGAACGTTGGTATTTAGTATAGATTAGATACTTACATACAGTGCCTTGAAAAGGATTATATTGTTTGGTTTCATAACATGTTTACCCAAGTGCTTTAGGATTTATTGTATTTCCGTCAGGAGTGTACACGAATAATTCAGATGGTATCCCAGTGCGTGAGCAAGCCACTTACAGTAGTCCATGAGAGAAGCATGGATTTTCCAATTTTAGTCCACACACTTGTAATAATTGTACTTGTGCCTTGTTTATGTTCATTGCAAATGCTGGTCACACTGGAAATACCAAACGTTTTTAACTCGAACGGCATTTCTGTTGTAATCATTGGGATGCGTGGCAACAGTACATCTTCTCCTTCAAAAGACTATAAAATTTCTTTGTTTTTAAATTATGGGGTGAAAGAGGATGGTTTTGCGGTAGAAACGGATTGGGTTTTTGTAAAACTAATGTCAACTGAATTTTTCTATATTTTTAATAGTTTGTGTGTGCAAAATTTCTTCGAAATCTGATAAAAGTGTGGGTTTCTGTAAAAATTAATGGTGGGAAGGGGGGAAAGGAGATGCGTTTTTGGAAACCAAATGTAGGCTGTATTTTTCTGTTTGTTTTACAGTATACATGTGCAAATTTCCGTAGAAATCGGATAAAAGCTGTAGGTTTTTTAAAATTATGGGGTGTTATTGGGAGGAGAGGGTGGTGTTTTGGAAATTTTATTTCTTAGGAACCAGTCCCGGACAACTCGCTAAAGTTTCACCATAATCGGTCCCCGGAAATGCTTTGCTATTTCTAGACTTGAGTTCACATATAGATTAAATTAATACATTTCAAAGTTTGTATCTAGTAAAAATGAGATATTTATGTATAAATTATAATTACTGTTTCATTCAATTTCTAGTTTATTGCAATGGTCTTGGATATGTAATGTTTTTGGTGATTCCAGTTACACTGGCAAAGATTAAGGGGATGTAAAGGAAAGGATGGGTTGTATTTTTGGAAACCATATTTAGGCAGTATTTTTCTGTATATTTTATAGTATACATGTGCAAATTTCCATCAAAATTGGATAAAAGATGTGGGTTTGTCTTAAATTAGGGAGACGTGAAGGGGATGAGGGGGTGAAACTATATATAGGTAGTACTTTTCAATTCGTTTTAAAGTACAGTAGAACTCCAATTATCCGAACTCCCGATTATCAAAATCGCTGATTATCCGAATCGCTGTTTTAATTAAAACGGAAACGTACTGCGATTCAAAAAAATAATGATTCTACCTACATACCACATGAAACTTCTCACTGTCAAGCGTATGAGCGACTTTGCTGCTATAAAACAGATGACAACAGTCAAACAGCTTACTTTGACAGAGATGTTCAGCAAGCAATGACTTTTATTTACAGTATGGTATGTACTGTACTAACATACAACACTTGTAACTACGCTTAACATGTAAAAGTGTAGCCGTTCAATAAATTAAAAGCTCTTTTCCTTTAAAATAGTTTTTTTTCTCCCCATTTTCAACATACATACAGTAATTAATTAAAATCGACTCTTTTTCGGAAAAAATAAAATTATCAGAATTTTCGATTATCCGAATGGGGTCCGGTCCAAATTTATTCGGATAATTGGGGGTTCTACTGTACACATGTTGCAAATTTTGGTTTAAATATGATTAAATCTGGGTATGTTTACATTAAGGGTGGTAAAGTGATGGAGGGGGTGGTTATTCGAAATTTTTGTTTGTTAGGAACCTTCACCGAGGCGCACTCGACAAACTCACAAAGGTTTCACAGTAATCGGATAAATATTGTGAGTTTCAATAAAATCATTGGAAATTCAGAGGGGAGGTGGTAAAAGGGGAGAGGTATTAGCTTTGGCAAAGTCCACTATGTTTCTGTTTGTCTTACAGTATACGTAAGAAAAAATTCCTTCAAAATCGGGTTACATTTCTTGCTTTACATAAGAGATATTCGCAAAAATTTAAGGGATGTAAAAGAGAAAAGGGGTTGATTTTTGAAACCATATGTAGACAATATTTTTCTGTTTGTTTTAAAATATATCTGTGCCAATTTCCATCAAAATAGGATAAAATTTGTGTGTTTTTTTAAATTATGGGGTGATAGGAGGAAGACGGGGGTTGTTTTGGGGTAGAACGGGTGAGAGGGGTTGGGTTCTTGTAAAACTAACGTCTACTGTATTTGTCTAATTTTTTTTATAGTATATGCGTGCAAAGTCCTTCCAAATCTTGTAAAAAGTGTGGGTTTGTGTAAAATTCAAGCGGTGGGAAGGGGGAAAGGGGATGCGTTTTTGGAAACCAAATGTAGGCAGTATTTTTCTGATTGTTTTAAAATACATTTGTTCAAATTTCCATCAAAATCGGATAAAAATATGTAGGTTTTTAAATTATGGGGTGTTATGGGGAAGAAGGGGTGGTTTTTTTGAAATTTATTTCTTAGGAACCATACCGGGTGCCCACTTTACAACTCACCAAAGTTTTACAGTAATCGGATGAACGGTTTATTGGCGCATAGAGGAGATACAAAGAAAAGTACATTCATTAGGGGGGTGGGAACGGGGAGAGGGGTTGTATTTTGGAAAACCATTGGTATGCAGTATTTTTCTGTTTGTTTTAAAGTAAATGTGTGCCAATTTTCATCAAAATCGAATAAAATCTGTTGGTTTTTATAAATTATGGGATGCAAGGGGGAAGAGGGGGTGGTTTTGGGGTAGAAAATGGCGAAAGGTAGAACTAATGTCTACAGTATTTTTCTATTTTTTTTTTAATAGTATATGCATGCAAAGCTCCTTCCAAATCTGATAAAAAGTGTGGGTTTGTGTAAAAATTAAGGGGTGAGAAGGTGGAAAAGGGATGCGTTTTTGGATACCAAACATAGGAAGAATTTTTCTGTTTGTTTTAAAGTATATGTGTTCAAATTACCATCAAAATTGGATAAAATTTGTAGGTTTTTTCAATTATGGGGTGTTATGGGGAAGAGGGGGTGGTTTTTTGGAAATTTTATTTCTTAGGAACCATCCCAGCGGCACACTTGAAAAATCACCAAAGTTTTACCATAATCTGATGAACGGTTTAGTAGCGCATAGAGAAGATACAAAGAAAAATACATTCATTTAGGGGGGTGGAAAGGGGGAGAGGGGTTGTATTTTTTGAAACCATATGTAAACAGTTTTTTTCTGTTTGTTTTAAAGTATATCTGTGCCAATTTCCATCAAAATCGGATAAAAACTGTGTATTTTTTTAAATTATGGCGTGCAAGGGGGAAGAGGGGGTGGTTTTGGGGTAGAACGGGTGAGAGGGGTTGGGTTTATGTAATACTAATGTCTGCAGTATTTTTCTATTTTTTTAAATGGTATATGCATGCAAAGTTCCTTCGAAATATGATAAAAAGTGTAGATTTGTGTAAAAATTAAGGGGTGGGAAGAGGGAAAGGAGAATTGTTTTGTTAACCAAATGTAGGCAGTATTTTTCTGTTTGTTTTAAAGTATATGTGTGCAAATTTCCGTACAAATTGGATAAAATCTGTAGGTTTTTAGATTATGGGGTGCTATGGGGAAGAGGGGGTGGTTTTTTGGAAATTTTATTTCTTAGGAACCATCCCGGGACGCGCACTCGACAACTCACCAAAGTTTCACCATAATCGGACCAACGGTTTAGGAGCGCATAGAGGACAAACAGACAGACAGACAGACAGATATTGATTTTTATATAATAGACTAGCTGACCCGGCAATGCTTCGCTATTGCTAGTCTTGGGATAGATTAAATGATTACATTTGAACGTTGGTATTTAGTAAAGATTAAATATTTTACATACAGTGCCTTGAAAAGGAATAAATTGATGGTTTTGTAACATGTTTACTCAAGTGCTTTAAGATTTTTTTCTGTTTACCTCAGGTGCTGCTATTTCTAGTCTTGGGATAGATTAAATGAATACATTTGAACGTTGGTATTTAGTAAAGATTAAATATTTACATACAGTGCCTTGAAAAGGAATAAATTGATGGTTTTGTAACATGTTTACTCAAGTGCTTTAAGATTTTTTTGTGTTTACCTCAGGTGCGTACACGAATAAATCAGGTGTTTTCCCAACGTCTGAGCGAGCCACATACACTTGTCCACGAGAGAAGGATGGATTTTCCAAATTTATTACACACACTTGTAATGATTGCCCTTGCGCCTTGTTTATGGTCATTGCAAATGCGAGTCGCACCGGAAATTTTAAGCGTTTAAACTCGAACGGCATTTCTGTTGTATCATTGCTATGTGTGGCATTAGTACATCTTTTCCTTTAAATTTTCCTTTTATAATTGTAGCTTCAATGATATTATTCATCAACTTTTTTACTGAAAGTCTAGTACTGTTGCAAAGTCGTGGTGGATTAATATTTCGAAGAAGAATTATAAGCATGCCAATTTTTAATATCAACGTGTGTAGCGCTACACGTGGCAAATCAATTGAATTCAAGTATAGGGTAGGGTAGTTTACAACTTCCTTTGATTTATTAAAGCATCGATGGACTTGCAAAAGGTTGTCTCACCTTTTATTTTGTTTTGAATGCTGTTTTTAGCTGCCAGTATAGCACGTTCACTCAGCCACTGGTGACTATTATAGTTATATAGGAACGAAGTCTTTCTCGGCGTTGAGAATGGATGTAGTCTTCTCGGGAGACTAGCCGAGTAAGTAAGATGTTTCCACACGATATTTCGGCGATCTCAGACTCTTCACCAGAAGATGGCGACGGAGTCTGAGATCGCCGAAATATCGTGTGGAAACATCTTACTTACTCGGCTAGTCTCCCGAGAAGACTACATCCACTATTATAGTTATTTGTAATATTTTGGAAAACTTTGAGATTCTACAAAAATTTGTTGGAAACCTGATACATTGTGATGATTTATCGACTGCCGTTTTCCCATTACCAATTTCCAACAATTATTTGGCGAAACATTCAGCGGATGTATCTTTTTGCACTTAAACTCGCATATTGTTTTTTAAATTCAATTTCTGTACGTGTTTCTATAATACCAACGATTTGAGACATGCATTACGTCGATCAGCGGGTGTTGAGCGTGGATTACGGGTAGAGTTTGTCGAAGATCACCAGACAATAAAATCACTGTGCCACCAAAGAGTTGTTCATTCCCTCTCAAATCTCTAAGTGTACGATGAAGCGCTTCTAATGCTTTTTTTGTGGGCCATAGTACATTCGTCCCATATAATGAGTTGACATGATTGGAATACTTTCCCCATTCCAGAATTTTTGCTAATATTGCATGTGGGTGTACCAGTGATATGGATATTCAATGGCTACTTCAGAGCTGAATGCCCGTTTCGACCAAAATCCAAAAAGGGTTGCTGCTATTCCTGTTGATGCAATTGCAAGTGCAATTCTCTTTGTGTTTGTATAGTTGCTAAAATAAGTGAAAAAAAGAAAAGTTTTTCCTGTACCTCCGGGTGCATCTAGAAAATAAAATCCACCGTTTTGGTTTATAATCACTTGCATAGTTGTCATACGCTATGCATTGTTCTGTAACCAATTTTGAAAGATTCGTTTGAACAAATGTAACCATTGGTCGACTTCCCGGTGTGTTTCTCGTTGCAAATTACAATCGAAAATGTCGTTTGGCAGGTCGATAATAGACGCCGCCATTCCCAATTGTACCAGTGTTTTGTTAGTGATTGTCAAACAACTGTCCTTAATCAAAGCCAAACACTGATTATAAACGTTTGATGCGTACTAAATGTTCAGATTTTGCCTCATTGTCCCAATGTGCATCGTTTTCAAGTATCTCCAATTTTTGGCAAGCTTCACGATAAGTGACACGTAAGTGACCGTTTACTGTTCTCAATTCTTGGAAAGGTTTCACCGTAATCGGATAAAAATTGTGGGTTTCAATAAATATAACTCGAAATTCATAGGGGAGGTGGTAAAAGGGGAAAGGGGTGAACTTTGACAAAGACTTTTTTTTTTTGTTTGTTTTAAAGTAAACGTACGCAGAGTTCATTCAAGATCGGGTTACAATTGTAGCTTTACATAAGCTACTTTCGGAAAAATTTAAGGGATGTAAAAGGGAAAAGGGGTTGCATTTTGAAAACCAAATGTAGACAGTATGTTTCTGTTTTCTGTTTGTTTTAAAATACATGTGTTCAAATTTCCATCAAAATCAGATAAAATATGCAGGTTTTTAAATTATGGGGTGTTATGGGGAAGAGGAGGTGGTTTTCTGGAAATTTTATTTCTTAGGAACCATCCCGAGCGCACACTTTACAACTCACCAAAGTTTTACAGTAATGGGCTGAACGGTTCAGTAGCGCATAGAGGAGATACAAAGAAAAGTACATTCATTAAGGGGGTGGGAAGGGGGAGAGGGGTTGTATTTTGGGAAACCATGGGTATGCAGTATTTTTCTGTTTGTTTTAAAGTATATGTGTTCAAATTTCCATCAAATCGGATAAAATCTGTAGTTTTTTTACTTATGGGGTGTTATGGGGAAGAGGGGGTGGTTTTTTGGAAATTTTATTTCTTAGGAACCATCCCAGCGGCACACTTGAAAAATCACCAAAGTTTTACCGTAATCGGATGAACGGTTTAGTATCGGATAGAGAAGATACAAAGTAAAGAACATTCATTTAAGGTGGTGGGAAGGGGGGAGGCTTTGTACTTTTTGAAACCATATGTAAAAAGTTGTTTTCTGTTTGTTTTAAAGTATATCGGTGCCAATTTCCATAAAACATCGGTTAAAATCTGTGTGTTTTTTAAATTATGGGGTGTTAGGGGGTAGAGGGGGTGGTTTTGGGGTAGAACGGGTGAGAGGGTTTGGGTTTATGTAAAACTAATGTCTGCAGTATTTTTCTATTTTTTAAATGATATATGCGTGCAAAGTTCCTTCGAAATATGATAGAAAGTGTAGATTTGTGTAAAAATTAAGGGGTGGGAAGGGGGAAAGGGGGTGCGTTTTTGGAAACCAAATGTAGGCAGTGTTTTTCTGTTTATTTTAAAGTAAATGTGTGCAAATTTCCGTACAAATCGGATAAAATCTGTAGGTTTTTAGATTATGGGGTGCTATGGGGAAGAGGGGGTGGTTTTTTGGAAATTTTATTTCTTAGGAACCACCCCGGACGCGCAATCGACAACTCACCAAAGTTTTACCATAATCGGACGAACGGTTTAGGAGCGCATAGAGGACAAACAGACAGACAGACAGACATTGATTTTTATATAATAGACTAGCTGACCCGGCAATGCTTCGCTATTTCTAGACTTGAGGTAGATTAAATGAATACATTTGAACGTTGGTATTTAGTATAGATTAGATATTTACATACAGTGCCTTGAAAAGGAATCAATTGTTTGGTTTCATAACATGTTTACCCAAGTGCATTAGGATTTTTTGTTTTTCCGTCAGGAGGGTACACGAATAATTCAGATGGTATCCCATCGCGTGAGCAAGCCACATACAGTTGTCCATGAGAGAAGCATGGATTTTCCAAATTTAGACCACACACTTGTAATAATTGTCCCTGTGCCTTGTTTATGTTCATTGCAAATGCGAGTCACACTGGAAATACCAAACGTATTTAACTCAAACGGCATTTCTGTTGTAATCATTGGGATGCGTGGCAACAGTACATCTTCTCCTTCAAAATCGGATAAAATTTGTGTGTTTTTTAAATTATGGGGTAAAAGGGGATGGTTTTGGAGTAGAACGGATTGGGTTTTTGTAAAACTAATGTCAACAGTATTTTTCTATATTTTTAATACTTTGTGTGTGCAAAATTTCTTCGAATGTCTACAGTATTTTTCTATTTTTTTTAAATAGTATATGCACGCAAAGCTCCTTCGAAATCTGATAAAAAGTGTGGGTTTATGTAAAAATTAAGGGTTGGGAAGGGGGAAAGGGGATGCGTTTTTGGAAACCAAACATAGGCAGTATTTTTCTGTTTGTTTTAATGTATATCTGTTCAAATTTCAATCAAAATCGGATAAAATCTGTAGGTTTTTTCAATTATGGGGTGTTATGGGGAAGAGAGGGTGGTTTTTTGGAAATTTTATTTCTTAGGAACCATCCCAGCGGCACACTTGAAAAATCACCAAAGTTTTACCATAATCGGATAAACGGTTTAGTAGCGCATAGAGAAGATACGAAGAAAAGTACATTCATTTAGGGGGGTGGGAAGGGGGAGAGGGTTTGTATTTATTGAAACCATATGTAAAAAGTTTTTTCTGTTTGTTTTAAAGTATATCTGTGCCAATTTCCATCAAAATCGGATAAAATCTGTGTGTTTTTTAAATTATGGGGTGTTAGGTGGTAGAGGCGGTGGTTTTGGGGTAGAACGGTTGAGAGGGGTTTGGGTTTTTGTAAAACTAATGTCTACAGTATTTCTCTATATTTTAATGGTATATGCGTGAAAAGTTCCTTCTAAATCTGATAAAAAGTGTGGGTTTGTGTAAAAATTAAGGGGTGGGAAGAGGGAAAGGAGAATTGTTTTTGTTAACCAAATGTAGGCAGTATTTTTCTGTTTGTTTTAAAGTATATGTGTTTCAAATTTCCATGAAAATCGGATAAAATCTGTAGGTTTTTAAATTATGGGGTGCTACGGGGAAGAGGGGGTGGTTTTTTGGAAATTTTATATCTTAGGAACCATCCCAGCGGCACACTTGAAAAATCACCAAAGTTTTACCGTAATCGGATGAACGGTTTAGTAGCGCATAGAGAAGATACAAAGAAAAGTACATTCATTTAGAGGGGTGGGAAGGGGTTGTATTTTTTGAAACCATATGTAAACAGTTTTTTTCTGCTTGTTTTAAAGTATATCTGTGCCAATTTCCATCAATATCGGATAAAATCTGTGTGTTTTTTAAATTATGGGGTGCTAGGGGGAAGAGGAGTGGTTTTGGGATAGAACGGGTGAGAGGGGTTGGGTTTATGTAAAACTAATGTCTGTAGTACTTTTCTATTTTTTAAATGGTATATGCGTGCAAAGTTCCTTCGAAATATGATAAAAAGTGTAGATTAATGTAAAAATTAAGGGGTGGGAAGGGGGAAAGGGGGTGCGTTTTTGGAAACCAAATGTAGGCAGTGTTTTTCTGTTTATTTTAAAGTATATGTGTGCAAATTTCCGTACAAATCGGATAAAATCTGTAGGTGTTGTTTAATTATGGGGAAGAGGGGGTAGTTTTTTGGAAATTTTATTTCTTAGGAACCACCCCGGACACACACTCGACTACTCACCAAAGTTTCACCGTAATCCGACTAATGGTTTAGGAGCGCATAGAGGACAAACAGACAGAATTGCATTTTTATATAATAGACTAGCTGACCCGGCAATGCTTCGCTGTTGCTAGACTTGAGTTAGATTAAATGAATACATTTGATGTTTTGTATTTAGTAAAGATCAGATATTTATGTATAAAATGTAATTATTGTTTCATTCAATTTCTAGTTTATTGCAATGGTCTTGGATATGCAATATTTTTGGTGATACCAGTTACACTGGCAAAAATTAAGGGGATGTAAAGGGAAAGAGGGGTTGTATTTTTGGAAACTCTATTTAGGCAGTATATTTTATAGTATACATGTGCAAATGTCCATCAAAATCGGATAAAATATGTGGGTTTTTATAAATTATAGGGTTACATTTTTGGAAACCATATGTAGACAGTATTTTTCTGTTTGTTTTGAAGTATATCTGTGCCAATTTCGATCATAATCGGATAAAATCTTTGTGTTATTTTTTTAATTAGGAGGAGTTAGGGGGAAGGAGGGGTTAGTTTTGGGGAAGAAAGGGCGAGAAGATTTGGGTTTTTGTAAAATTAATGTCTACAGTATTTTTCTATTTTTTTAATATTATGTGTGCAAAATTTCTTCTAAATCTGATAAAAAGTGTGGGTTTGTGTGAAAATTAACGGGTGGGAAGAGGGAAAGGGGATGCGTTTTTGGAAACCAAATGAAGCATTATTGTTCTGTTTGTTTTAAAATATACGAGTTCAAATTTCCATCAAAATCGGATAAAATCTGTAGGTTTTTAAATTATGGGGTGTTATGGGGAAAAGGGGGTGGTTTTTTGCAAATTTTATATCTCAGGAACCATCTTGGACACTCAATCGACAACTCACAAAAGTTTTACCATAATCAGATGAACGGTTTAGTAGCGAATAGAGGATATACAAAGAAAGGTAAATTCATTATGGGGGTGGTAATGGGAACATGGGTGGTGTTTTTGGAAACCATACGTAGACAGCATTTTTCTGTTTGTTGAAAAGTAAATGAGTGCCAATTTTCATCAAAATCGGATAAAATCTGTGGATTTTTTAAATTATGGGTGAAAGGGGGAAGGAGGGGTTAGTTTTTGGGGAAGAAAGGGCGAGAAGGATTGGGTTTTTCTAAAATTAATGTCTACAGTATTTTTCTATTTTTTTAATATTATGTGTGTGCAAAATTCCTTCTAAATCTGATAAAAAGTGTGGGTTTGTGTAAAAATTAACGGGTGGGAAGAGGGAAAGGGGATGCGTTTTTGGAAACCAAATGAAGAATTATTGTTCTGTTTGTTTTAAAATATATGTGTTCAAATTTCCATCAAAATTGGATAAAATCTGTAGGTTTTTAAACTATGGGGTGTTATGGGGAAAGGGGGTGGTTTATTGGAAATTTTATTTCTTAGGAACCATCCCAGCGGCACACTTGAAAAATCACTAAAGTTTTACCGTAATCAGATTAACGGTTTAGTAGCGCATAGAGAAGATACGAAGAAAAGTACATTCATTTAGGGGGGTGGGTAGGGGGAGAGGGGTTGTATTTTTTGAAACCATATGTAAACTTTTTTTCTCTTTGTTTTAAAGTATATCTGTGCCAATTTCCATCAAAATCGGATAAAATCTGTGTGTTTTTTAAATTATGGGGTGCTAGGGGGAAGAGGGGGGTGGTTTTGGGGTAGAACGGGTGAGAGGGGTTGGGTTTATGTAAAACTAATGTCTGCAGTATTTTTCTATTTTTTTAAATGGTATATGCGTGCGAAGTTCCTTCTAAATATGATAAAAAGTGTAGGTTTGTGTAAAAATTAAGGGGTGGGAAGGGGGAAAGGGGGTGCATTTTTGAAACCAAAATGTAGGCAGTATTTTTCTGTTTATTTTAAAGTATCCGGCAATGCTTCGCTATTGCTAGACTTGAGGTAGATTAAATGAATTCATTTGTATTTAGTAAAGATAAGATAATTATGTATAAATTGTAATTACTGTTTCATTCAATTTCTAGTTTATTGCAATGGTCTTGGATATGCAATGTTTTTGGTGATTCCAGTTAAACTGGCAAAAATTAAGCGGTTGTAAAGGGTAAGATGGGTTGTATTATTGGAAACCATATTTAGGCAGTATTTTTCTCTATATTTTATAGTATACATGCACAAATTTCCATCAAAATAGGATAAAAGTTGTGGGTTTGTATAAATTAGGGAGACGTGAAGGTGATGAGGAGGTGAAACTATACGTAGGCAGCACTTTTCAATTCGTTTTAAAGTATACATATAAAATGTTTGGTCTAAATATGATTAAATCTGGCTATGTTTAAATTAACTGTTGTAAAGTGCTCGACGGGGTGGTTTTTCTGAATTTTTATTTCTTACGAACCTTCTCCGACGCGCAATCGACAACTCACAAAGGTTTAACTGTAATCGGATAAAACTCTTGGGTTTCAATAAAAATTATTGAAAATTCAGAGGGGAGATGGTAAAAGGGGATAGGGATGGACTTTGGCAAAAACATTATTTTTCTGTTTGTTTTAAAGTACACGTAAGCAAAGTTCCTTCAAAATCGGGTTACAATTCTAGCTTTATATAAGAGACATTCGCAAAAACTTAAGGTATCTAAAAGGGAAGAGGGGTTGGATTTTTGAAACCATATGTAGACAGTATTTTTCTGTTTGTTTTTAAAGTATATCTGTGCCAATTTTCATCAAAATCGGATAAAAAGTATGTGTGTGGTTTTTTTTTTAAATTATGGGGTGCTAGGGGGTGAGAGGGGTTGGGTTTATGTAAAACTAATGTCTACAGTATTTTTCTATATTTTAATGGTATATGCGTGCAAAGTTCCTTCGAAATCTGATAAAAAGTGTGGGTTTGTGTAAAAGTTATGGGGTAGGGAAGAGGGAAAGGAGAATTGTTTTTTGCTAACCAAATGTAGGCAGTATTTTTCTGTTTGTTTTAAAGTATGTGTGTTCAAATTTCCATCAAAATCGGATAAAATCTGTAGGTGTTTAAATTAGGGGGTGTTATGGGGAAGAGGGGGTGGTTTTTTGGAAATTTTATTTGTTAGGATCCGTCCCGGACGCACACTTGACAAATCACCAAAGTTTTACCGTAATCGGATGAACGGTTTAGTAGCACATGGAGGAGATACAAAGAAAAGTACATTCATTATGGGGGTTGTAAGGAGAGATGGGTTGTGTTTTTGGAAACCATATGTTGGCAGCATTTTTCTGTTTGTTTTAAAGTAAATGTATGTCAATTTTCATCAAAATCGGATAAAATCTGTGTGTTTTTTTAAATTATGGGGTGCTAGGGGAAAGAGGGTGTGGTTTTGGGCTAGAACGGGTGAGAGGGGTTGGGTTTTTGTAAAACTAATGTCTACAGTATTTCTCTATATTTTAATGGTATATGCGTGAAACGTTCCTTCTAAATCTGATAAAAAGTGTGGGTTTGTGTAAAAATTAAGGGGTGGGAAGAGGGAAATGAGAATTGTTTTTGTTAACCAAATGTAGGCAATATTTTTCTGTTTGATTTAATGTATATGTGTTCAAATTTCCATCAAAATCGGATAAAATCTGTAGGTTTTTAAATTATGGGGTGTTATGGGGAAGAGGGGGTGGTTTTTTTTGGAAATTTTATTTCTTAGGAACCGATCCCAGCGGCACACTTGAAAAATCACCAAATTTTTACCGTAATCGGATGAACGGTTTAGTAGCGCATAGAGAATGATTCAAAGAAAAGAACATTCATTGGAGGGGGGGGGGGAAGGGGGAGAGAGGTTGTATTTTTTGAAACCATATGTAAACAGTTTTTTTCTGTTTGTTTTAAAGTATATCTGTGCCAATTTCCATCAAAATCGGATAAAATCTGTGTGTTTTTTTAAATTATGGGGTGCTAGGGGGAAGAGGGGGTGGTTTTGAAGTAGAACGGGTGAGAGGGGATGGGTTTATGTAAAACTAATGTCTGCAGTATTGTTCTATTTTTTTTAAATGGTATATGCGTGCAAAGTTCCTTCGAAATATGATAAAAAGTGTAGGTTTGTGTAAAAATTAAGGGGTGGGAAGGGGGAAAGGGGTGCATTTTTTTAAACCAAATGTAGGCAGTGTTTTTCTGTTTATTTTGAAGTTTGTGTGTGCAAATTTCCGTAGTAATCATATAAAATCTGTAGGTTTTTTTCAATTATGGGGTGTTATGGGGAAGAGGGGGTATTTTTTGGAAATTTTATTTCATAGGAGCCACCCCAGACGCGCACTCGACAACTCACCAAAGTTTCACCGTAATCGGACTAACTGTTTAGGAGCGCATAGAGGACAAACTGACAGACAGACAGACATTGATTTTTATATAATAGACTAGCTGACCCGGCAATGCTTCGCTGTTGCTAGTCTTGGGATAGATTAAATGAATACATTTGAACGTTGGTATTTAGTAAAGATTAGATATTTACTTACAGTGCCTTGAAAAGGAATAAATTGATGGTTTTATAACATGTTTACTCAGGTGTGAACACGAATAAATCAGGTGGTTTCCCAACGTCCTGAGCAAGCCACATACACTTGTCCACTGAGAGAAGGATGGATTTTCGAAATTTATTCCACACACTTGTAATGATTGCCCTTGCGCCTTGTTTATGGTCATTGCAAATGCGAGTCGCACCTGGAAATTTTAAGCGTTTAAACTCGAACGGCATTTCTGTTGTATCATTGGGATGTGTGGCATTAGTACATCTTCTCCTTTAAATTTTCCTTTTATAATTGTAGCTTCAATGATATTATTCATCAACTTTTTTACTGAAAGTCTTGTACTGTTGCAAAGTCGTGGTGGATTAATATTTCGAAGAAGAATTATAAGCATGCCAATTTTTAATATCAACAGTGTGTAGCGCTACACGTGCCAAATCAATTGAATTCAATTATAGGGTAGGGTAGTTTACAACTTCCTTTTGATTTATTAAAGTATCGATGATTGTTGTCTCACCTTTTATTTTGTTTTGAATGCTGTTTTTAGCTGCCAGTATAGCACGTTCACTCAGCCACTGGTGACTATTGTAGTGATGTGTAATATTTTGGAAAACTTTGAGATTCTACAAAAGTTTGTTGGAAACCCTGATACATTGTGTTGATTTATCGACTGCCGTTTTCCCATTACCAATTGCCAACAATTATTTGGCGAAACATTCAGCGGATGTATCTTTTTGCACTTAAACTCGCATATTGTTTTTTAAATTCAATTTCTGTACGTGTTTCTATAAGACCAACGATTTGAGACATGCATTACGTTGATCAGCGGGTGTTGAGCGTGGATTACGGGTAGAGTTTGTCGAAGATCACCAGACAATAAAATCACTGTGCCACCAAAGAGTTGTTCATTCCTCTCAAATCTCTAAGTGTACGATGAAGCGCTTCTAATGCTTTTTTTGTGAGCCATAGTACATTCGTCCCATATAATGAGTTGACATGATTGGAATACTTTCCCCATTCCAGAATTTTTGCTAATATTGCATGTGGGTGTATCAGTGATATGGATATTCAATGGCTACTTCAGAGCTGAATGCCCGTTTCGACCACCATCCAAAAAGGGTTGCTGCTATTCCTGTTGATGCAATTGCAAGTGCAATATTTCTTTGTGTTCGTATAGTTGCTAAAATAAGTGAAAAAAAGAAAAGTTTTTCCATGTACCTCCGGGTGCATCTAGAAAATAAAATCCACCTGTTTTGGCTTGTAATCGCTTGCATAGTTGTCATACGCTATGCATTGTTCTGTAACCAATTTTGAAAGATTCGTTTGAACAAATGTAACCAATTGGTCGACTTCATGGTGTGTTTCACGTTGCAAATTATGATCGAAAATGTCGTTTGCAGGTCGATAATAGAAGCCGCCATTCCCAATTGTACCAGTGTTTTGTTAGCGATTGCCAAACAACTGTCCTTAATCAAAGCCAAACCCTGATTATAAACGTTTGATGCGTACTAAATGTTCAGATTTTGCCTCATTGTCCCAAGTGCATCGTTTTCAAGTAGATCCAATTTTTGGCAAGCTTCACGATAAGTGACACGTAAGTGATCTTTTACTGTTCTCAATTCTTGGAAACGTTTCACCGTAATCGGATAAAAATTGTGGGTTTCAATAAATATAACTGGAAATTCAGAGGGGATGTGGTAAAAGGGGAGAGGGGTGAACTTTGACAAAGACATTATTTTTTTTTTTTGTTTTAAAGTAAACGTACGCAGAGTTCATTCAAGATCGGGTTACAATTGTAGCCTTACATAAGCTATTTCAGAAAAATTTAAGGGATGTAAAAGGGAAGAGGAGTTGCATTTTTGAAAACCAAATGTAGACAGTATTTTTCTGTTCGTTTTAAATTATATCTGTGCCAATTTCCATCAAAATCGGATAAAATCTGTGAGTTTTTTAAATTATGTGGTGCTAGGGGGAAGAGGGGGTGGTTTTTTTTAAAACTAATGTCTACAGTATTTTTCTATTTTTTTAAATTATATATGTGTGCAAAGTTCCTTTGAAATCTGATAAAAAGTGTGGGTTTGTGTAAAAGTTGAGGGGTGAGAAGGGGGAAAGGGGATGCATTTTTCGAAACCAAATGTAGGCAGTATTTTTCTGTTTATTTTAAAGTATATGTGTTCAAATTTCCATCAAAATCAGATAAAATCTGTATGTTTTTAAATTATGGGGTGTTATGGGGAAGAGGGGGTGGTTTTTTGGAAAATTTTTTTCTTCGAAACCATCCCAGACGCACACTTGACAACTCACCAAAGTTTTACCGTAATCGGATGAACGGTTTAGTAGCGCATAGAGAAGATACAAAGAAAAGTACATTCATTTAGGGGGGTGGGAAGGGGGAGAAGGGTTGTGTTTTTTGAAACCATATGTATACAGTATTTTTCTGTTTGTTTTAAAGTATATCTGTGCCAATTTCCATCAAAATCGGATATAATCTGTGTATTTTTTAAATTATGGGGTGCTAGGGGGAAGAGGGGGTGGTTTTGGGGTAGAACGGAAGAGAGGGGTTGGGTTTATGTAAAACTGATGTCTACAGTATTTTTCAATTTTTTTAATGGTATATGCGTGCAAAGTTCCTTCGAAATCTGATAAAAAGTGTGGGTTTGTGTAAAAGTTAAGGGGTGAGAAGGGGGAAAGGGGATGCGTTTTTGGAAACCAAATGTAGGCAGTATTTTTCCGTTTATTTTAAAGTATATGTGTTCAAATTTCCATCACAATCGGATAAAATCTAAAGGTTTTTTATATTATGGGGTGTTATGGGAAGAGGGGGTAGTTTTTTTAAAAAAATTATTTCTTAGGAACCACTCCGGACACGCACTTGACAACTCACCAAAGTTTCACCGTAATCGGACGAACGGTTAAGAAACGCATAGAGGACAAACAGACAGACAGACATTGATTTTTATATAATAGAATATCAGGAAGGATAGGGAAATAAATTAATCACTTACCACAGGTGAAGGCAGGAAGGCCAGAACAATCACACAAACACTCGTTACAATACTTCAGTAAAAATATGTTAGTCATGTTAGAAGTGAGACACATGGCAAGGAGAACAGATGTATAAACATTGAGATTCACCATGTGACTGAGCAGAGGTGAATGGATGGGATGGGGATTGCAATGGGGGAGGGGAGTAGGGTTTTAATAAATGAGTATTATGGGAAAGTGTAATCTCCATTGCAGTCAGAGTAAAATAAAATGAATTAAAACTAATTTTATTTTGTTAATAAAACATGAAAAATATAAAGTATTAAAAATATTTTTGGTCTCTTAGTAAGGTAAATAACAAATAAGGTGTATAATTATAATAGGCCAGTGGATGACTGGTGTTAAGGCTATGTTGATAAGATTGTTTTTACATATAAACTTCTGAAGTAGTATTAGTATCAGGAGAAACTCGCAGTTTTCACTGTAAAACATGGATTGCCACAGCAATGTCTAGGTTGACAGTATATGCTGTTTGCCTGTGGCTGTTAATTTTGATGGACTGTTGGTTATTGATGAGACAGATATAAAAAGCTGTGCAGTGAAGGCATCTAAGTTGATAAATGGGGTGTGTTGTGGTGCAGTCATGTCCATTGATAGAAGAAGATTCCCCTATGATAGGACTGGAATAGGTAGTACTGCAACAAGGTCTATTGCATGGGAAAGATCCAGGTGATAATCTAAGAGAAGTCAGATGGTGAGTATTTGTGGATCAAGATGATTTTCAGATTGGGTGGTCTGCTGAAACATGTTCATGGGGCAGTAGGTAGGATTTTGGGAAGGAAGACGTTCATGAATGTAGAAAGTCATTTACTCCAGGCCAGGAGATGTATCCTTGGTGAATATGGGGCTACAGTCAGCTTTAGGATGTGCAGGTCAAGAGTTGTGGGAATGGTGTATGGTAGCATGAGAGATTTGTTTTTGTTCAAGATCAGGTGATTAGCAGCAGGTATTGAGTACTTGTAGTAGTTTTCAGGAATACCTGGAAAGTGATTCAATATTGTAACAGATGCATTGCCACAGATTGCAAGGCCAAAGTGAACATTTAGTGTACTAACAAAGTGTACATAGTGTTGTAAATTTGTTGGCTTGATTTGTGCAGAAATGATGAGGACATCATTTGATAGGAAGATGCCCAAATCAAGAAAGTAAGTGCAGGTGATGTTGATGTAATGTTTAATGTTAAGGGAATTGAGGAAATCTTGGAGGTGTCTTCACTGTAGGTCCATATTATAAGTATATCATCTGTAGGTTGGAACCACACAAAGTGGCTGATTGGGTATTACTTTAGGAATTATTCCCCCAGAGGCCCATGAAAGATTGGCATAAGATGTGTCAATGCAATTTCCCATATCAGTGCTGCATATCTAGTGACAGACATGGGAAAGGAAGATGTAGTTTTTGGAGAGGATGGAGAATGCCAGGATTGTGAGAAAGAATGTGTGACGACCATATATCCAGGAATTGTTGAAAAGAATGTAGCCGCCGACGATGTGGGGGAGGATGTTAGTGTACAAGTAGGTAACATCAATGAAGAGAAGGAATGAGTCTGGAGGCAAAGGAGTAGGGACTGTGGATATACACTCCATCAAGTGTGGGATTTCTGTGGTGTAGGAAGGAAGATTCTGCACAAAATTTTGGAGGTGTTGATCCACAAAGGCTGAAATCCATTCATTGGGCAATCCGTATGCTACAACTACAAGGTGCAATGGATTTCCAGTCTATTGGATCACGAGAAGAAGATATAAGGTAGGTGTGCAGGATTGCCTTCATTGCAAAGCTTCTGCTCACAGCCTCACCAATAACCAACTGTCCAGCAGGACGAATGGCCACAAGCTAATAGTATATATTGTCAGCTCACACAACTCGAACAACCGAAACACCTATTTCCCAGTGAGAGATGTCAGAGGTTTCCTCATTCTACTATCCTATTGGGACTTCGTAGATGGGAACTAGACTACAAATATATTGTTGACACCAGGCATTGCCCTGGTTTAAACCTCTACTTTTCTTATTATGAATATACAATTAATTTGTTATTTATTTATTTAAGAAACCCAATATATTTTTTGTCATGGAATGCTTCCTGGAAATGCAACCTCCTGACAGCCTCCCCAAGACATCCTTCCTCATTTCCTTGGCAGACCTCATTCTGTCTAACAAATACTTTCCTTCAACTCTCAAATTTACCACAAGAAATGCAGCACCACTATGGGCACTCACACGGTACCAACCTGTGCAAATCTTTTTCTGGACCGTCTGGTACAACAATTCCTAAACAATCTCTCCATTAAACCTCTTGTGTGTGTCTGATTTATAGATGATATTTTTATGACAAAGATAATCATCTAATAAACTTCCTGAACTCCCAAAACAACAATGCCATCAATTATACCTGGACATACTCCCACAGGCATGTTACCTTTCTTGATGTTGATATTTCCTTACATACCTCTTTTAATATCAATCCTACAAATCTACAGCAGTATCTTCATTTTAACAGTTGTCATCCCTCCCACCCCAAACGTACAGTCCGGCCATTCATGGCAGATGAATCTGCTCCAATGAAGAATCTCTTTCCTGATACACACAAAACCTGTATGGAACCTTCATCTCCCGCAACTACTTACCCTGACTTACTACACAAACAAATCTCTCATTCTACTGCCCTTCCTATGAACAGCCACTCCAAGGCTTTACCCCTTGAAACTAACCGCAGACCCACTTTTATCACCTAGTTCTTCCCTGGTCTTGAATCAATTAACCTAATCCTTTCTTGTGGGCATGACTTCCTGCATTTCTTCCCCGGGATGTGCACCATTCTCCACAAAATCCTACCCACTGTCTCACGCACATGTTGCAGCAGACCACCAAATCTAAAAAATATCTTGGTTCACAAGTTCTCGCTCAGCAATTCCCCCAAACTACTACAGGGATCATTCCTGTGCAACAGACCCTGCTGTAAAACTTGCAGCATGCATCCAGCTATTACCACTTACTCCGACCGTACCACAGGTGAAACATTCCCCATCGTTGGCCATGAAACTTGCATTACAACACAACTCATATTTAAACTCACATGTGTCCATTGCTCCAGCTCGTATATAGGCCCCACTACTAACGCACTTCCATCAGAATGAATGGCCACAGGCAGACAGTGTATACTAACAGTGATGCCAATCCAGTAGCAAAACATGCCAGTTCCCACAATCTGAATAATTTCAACAAATGTTTCTCATTTAGGGCGATCGGAGTTTTCCCTGACAACACAAACTCCTCTGAACTGAGTATATGTTAACTGAGTGTATGTGAAATATCCTGGACACCAGACATCCTCCAGGCTTCAATCTCCAATAAACTGCTCCCATCAGACCCAGCACTTATTGTCACTACTATTTATATGGCTTATATTTTATGTTTCCTATTTAAAGTTTTCCAAAACATGATTTAAATGTACATCATTACTCAGTTATTATGTTGATCTCCCACTTTCAATCATAATATACCTTCAGCATTGTCAATTATCGATTTAGTATTTGCACTCCTATGCTACCATCTATGCCGGCCATGCCATTCAGCAGACGGCCGTCATCGTATGCACGTCTGGCTCCGCCCGGTGTCTCACTTTTAGCAAGAATAAGGCTAACAGCCAAAATATTGCGCATTTCTTGTGTTTGTTCTTTTTTATGTTCGTCATTCCCAGCTGCCTTCATCTGTGGTGTTGGGTCATATTTCCCTATCCTCTTTTAGGTTTATTTCCTTAAAGCATTTTCGTGGCCCAAGGCCTCCTTCTGTGTTGTCTTGTTTGTTCCTGTCTCGTCGTTCGTAAGCCTTTGTCTTTCCATCTTTTCCCTTCTTGTTGTGTTATTATGGTTCCCAGTAATTTGTTTTGGATACCTGTTTTCCCATGAAATTATTTGTTTTTCATTGTAAACTGCATCCATGGGGTATCTATTCATCCCGCTTCCATCTGGGCGAATAATATTGTGCTTAGCTTCCTACATCTGTTTTGTCTGTGTGCAATATATTCTCGGTGAAATTTTGTTTACGTCCTACATGTGAAGCTGATTTTTACTTTGATATTTTGCTCTGAATGTTTTAGCTTTTCGCAGTAAATACACACCCTGTGTAATAGCTCCGTTCTTTGCCTGCAATCCTCTTATTTATTTTAATCACTACTATTTGCATTTTCACCTCACTCGTGACCTGGATTGTTGCTACCAGGATCCAGTTGGTGCTTCACTCTTCTTTTCCATTTTGTAATTTCTGTATGATTCTGATTGTTTTTCCGCATGTCCTCTGCAAGATAATTACTATTTTTTCTTTCAAAAAATTTATAGTCGTTGATTTTGTTGTACCTTTTTTGTTGTCGGTATTGGCATTTCTTTGTTTCTTCCATTTCGTGCTTTACGTTTTTATGGATATTATTAATCATTTTTGGATGATATTTTTGTTGTTTCTGCATACAGCGCTGAATATCATTAATATTTTTCTCACATTTTATCTCCGTTTCTGAATTTTCCTATGTGCTGTAATTATAGTCGTTGATTTTGTTGCACTTTTTACCTCCCAAAAGAGACATTTCTTTGTTTTTTCTGTTTAGCGCTTTACGATTTTTCTGAATTATTATTTTTGGATGATATTTCCATTGTTACTTCATACAGCACTAAATCTTATTAATATTTTTTGTCGCATTTTAACTCCGTTTCTGAATTTTTCCTCTTTTCTGTAACCATTGTAGCATAATCAGCATTCTCTTTGTCACACTTAACAGTTTGGACAATTTTAGGCTTCATTACTCATGTTAATCTATTTCCCTTAGCATTTTGCCAATAGATTCATACATATCTTCCTACAAGTCTCATGCCTTTCGCCTCACGAGACTGCATTCACACATTCTCTTCCTTCAATCCTGCCTTTCTCTAAATATTCCTCCAAAGGAATTAACCATTAAACTCCCTGCCTCACCAACATTCCAATCATACTCAATACATTCCTACAGTTTCCTTGCTTTATAAAACACCTTTTTTTGCCCACATTTTCAATCTCCCACACCCAACTTCTCTACCACCCACACTCCAAAAGCCTCCACCCTACCTCCTGCTAAACCATGGAGTCTATGGTTAACCTTTCATCTTTTCCTTTATCAGAATCTCAACTCTCTGTTCTCTCTAAGGGATTGTCACTTTCCAAAACCCCAAAGTTTAACCATGCCGCTTTGGTCCAAGACACTTTAGTGGACTGCTGCACTCTCCAGTGGCGATAACAATTTGCCACCCGGGATGGTAGCGATAATCGGCATGATGAGACTGAGCCATCCCTAGAGTGCTTCAAACCTCCATCCAAACTAGACCCACCTTTCCTTCTTCAACACCATCCCCTCCTTATGTTCCAAGAATTCCTCACATCCAGCCTGTCCTCAAAATCTTTCCTCAACTTCATTTCCCTCTCCAATAATCTCAGTACTGTGGAAATCTCTGCCATAAGAGAACTGTCTAAGAATAGAAACATCATCATTCTACCAGCCGACAGAGGCTCAACGACCGTAGTCACGGATCACAGTTACTACAAGGCCGAAACCTTGAGACAGCTCTCTGATGCCATTTCATACCTTCCACACCCTGCAGATACTGCAACTTCAATATGTCAAGAAGTATGCACACTCCTTGACCTTGAAGGCCGCTTACAAGAACTCTCTCCCAAATCTTTTTCCCCTCCTTACTCTGCAGAACTCCTGTATCCGCACCTTGTACCTTCTTCCCATGATCTGCAAAACTGGAAATCTGGGTCAGCCTATAGGTGCGGCATATCGGTTGCTTAGTGAACTGATTTCAGCTCTTGTGGATCAGCACCTCGAGCCTTTTGTACGGAACCTCCTTTCATTCATAAAAGATACCCCACACTTCCTCGAACGACTCTCCACGGTCCCCGTTCCTCTACCGCCAGACTCCTTCTTTGTCTCCATAGATGTCTCTTCATTTTACACGACCATCCCTCATGGTCAGGATCTAAGTGCCATGGAACACCTCCTGGATATGCGACCTCCCAACAGCCTCCCCAAGACTACCTTCTTCATTTACTTGGCAAACCTCATTCTGTCTAAAAACTACTTTCCCTTCAACTCTCAAAGTTACCACCAGAAATGCGGCACTGCTATGGGCACCAGCATGGTACCATCCTAAGCAACGCTTTTCCTTGGCCGTCTGGAACACAATTCCTAAACAATCTTTCCATTAAACCTATTGTGTGCTTCAGATATATAGATATTTTTATGATCTGGACAAAGCGAATCATCTAATAGACTTCCTGAACTCCCAAAACGACCACTACATCAACTTTACCTGGACATACTCCCACAGTCATGTTACCTTTCTTGATGTTGACGTTTCCTTGAATAATGGGCACCTACATACTCCATTTGTATCAGACCTACAAATCTACAGCAGTATCTTCACTATAACTGTTGTCATCCCTCCCTCGCCAAATGTTCACTTCCGTACAGTCTGACCATCCGTGGTAGACGCATCTGCTCCAATGAAGAATCTCTTTCCCGATACACACAAAACCTGTATGGAACCTTCATGTCCCGTGACTACTTACCCTGACTTACTACACAAACAAATCTCTCATGCTACAGCCCTTTCTACAAACAGCCACTCCAAGGCTGTAGCCCTTGAAACTAACTGCAGCCCCGCTTTCATCCCCTAGTTCGTCCCTGGTCTTGAGTCAATTAACTTAATCCTTTGTTGTGGGCATGACTTCCTGCTTCCCTTCCCCGGGATGCTCACCATTCTCCACAAAATCCTACCCCCTGCCTCACGCATCTTTCAGCAGACCACCAAAGCTAAATCATACCTCAGTTCACAAGTACTCGCTCAGAAATTCCCCTAAACTACCACAGGGATCATTCCTGTGCAACAGACCCTGTTGTAAAACATGCAGTGTGCATCCAGCTACTACCAGTTACTCCAATTCTACTACAGGTGCAACATTTCCCATCATTGGTCATGCAACTTGCATTACAACACACCTCATATGTCAACCCACATGCCTCCATTGCTACAGCCCATATATAGGCCTCACTACTAACCCACTTGCCATCAGAATGAATGGCAGACAATGTATTATAACAGTGAAGCCCATCCAGTAGCGAAACATGTCAGTTCCTACAATCTGAATAGTTTAATATATTAATTTCAACAACTGTTTCTCATTTAGGGCGATCAGAGTTTTCCCTGACAGCACAATCCCCTCTGTACTAAGTATATGTGAACTAGCATACCAAAATATCCTGGACACCATACATCCTCCAGGCCTCAATCTACAATAAACCCATCCTACCAGATCCAGACTTATTATCACTGCTATTTATATTGCTTATATTTTATGTTTCCTATTTAAAAAATTTCAAAATATGACTTATGTGTATATCATGACTCAGTTATTATGTTGATCTCCCACTTTCAATTTTTTATTTATTTATTTAGTATTTGCACCCCCCCCCCCCTCTTCTATACTACCATCTATGCTGGCCATACAGCATGCTGTCATTGTTGTTCACGTCTGCCTGGTGTCTCACTTTTAGCAAGAATATTGTGCATTTCTTGCATTTGTATTTAGTAAAAATTAGATATTTATGTAGAAATTATAATTTCCTGTTTCATTAAATTTCAAGTTTATTGCAATGATCTTGGATATGCAATGTTTTTGGCGATTCCAACCAGCATATATACAAAAAAAAAAATCTGAGTTTGTTTTGGAGATATGCCCTAAACACAGAAAAGTTGCACATGTAAATCAGTCCTAAGAGGCGTGAAACAGGAGAGCGGATACAGTTTTGTAAACTAAATATAAACCTCATTTTCACTTATTTTAAAGCAAGTGTGTGCAAACTTCCTTCGACAGATAATCTGTTGATTTGTGTGTTGTCACATAAACTTAAAATAATTTTTAAAATGCAAGTTCGAATTTCTTGGTCAGTATTTGCCCGATCGTAATCTGTCCAATGCTGTTTAACAGGAAATAATGTGTACTTTAATAATGTTGCTATCTACTTTGTCTAATTTCCCCTGCGTCTTCGAGATAATTCCAAAAAACTGAATGGTTTCAAGTGTAAATTTTTCTTAATTAGGGTGATAGGGAATTGGGTGAGTTTTGTAAACCAAAGATAAACAGCATTTTTCTCTTTGTTTTAATTTATACATGTGTAAAGTTCTACTAATTGCATCAAACTCCTTATCCTTTATTGACCACTTTCAACCACCATATCTCCCACAGCTATTGACATTCGGCCAACGTTGTGCATGATCAGTGACTGTATGTTACTTCCATACACAAACACATCTGCACTAGATAGTTTTGGCCGAAAAGTGATACACAGGGACACCCAGTGATACCCAGGTCGACCACTTTCAACCACCATATCTCCCAAAGCCCCTTAGCTAGGGGACTGGAAGACTCGATGTTACTACCACTTCCGAACACCAAAGGTCTGGCTTTGTAGTCATTGCAGGAAAGAGATGTATAGTTACACTCAAGTCTTTGGTTGAAATATTAAAATGCCCTGCATTGACTACTTTTAACCACCATTTCTCCTCACCCCCACAGCTATCGGCATTTGGCCAACGTTGTGCACGATATTAAACTCCATGCTACTGCCACACACAAACACCAATGAACTGTTCTAGGTAGTGGTGGCTGAAAAGTGAAATATAGGGAAACACACATCTATTTATATATATATATAGGAATTAAATTAGGATAGGGAAATGAGCCACCACTTACCTTTAGATGATGGATGTGTGGCGCGAACACACAGAAAAGACAAAAACACAACAGATAAAGAAATTTTTGGGACAAGCCCTTTATCAACAGTAAAACATTATGGAAGTTGGGTGATGTTGGAGACTGTCTCTCAGAAAGACTGTTGGCCAGGAGAATGGTGGGGGTAAATTCAAACAGAGGAAAGGTAGGGACGGTGATTCACAGCTAATACCCAAGCATAGGTAAATATCCAAAATGATCTCTGGTCGGTGGGAAGAGCAAAATATAATTAAATCTAAATACGAATAATTGAAATTAATAAATAATAATGCAATAATATTAGTTTTTAAATATTTAAATCAAAGACTCTATGAAGTAACCATCACCGTAGGTTAGTGTTGGTTCGATATAGGTAGTGGGTATGGAGGCAAAGAGAGGATTATAGAAGGTAAACATATCTCAATACTTTTAGCATGCTGAAATTCACTTGGTCCTACTCCCACACCAAGGCCACATTCCTGGATGTGGATTTATCCCTCTCCAATGGCTTTCTCAACTATTCAGTCCACATCAAACCCACCAACCTTCAACAGTATCTCCATTTCAACAGTTGCCACCCGTATCCTACCAGACGTTCCCTCCCCTATGGTCTTGGCATTCGAGGCAGTCGGGTATGCTCCAACCGACAGTCCCTCGGATTATTCAAACAATATTTCACAAGCATTGATTTCTCGCAACTACCCTCCGGCTTTGGTAAACAAACAGCTTTCACGAGCAACATTACAACCTACTCAGCCCATCAGTCATCCAAAAGCCACAAAACCAACCACGATCCAGACTTGGTCACACAATACTACCCAGGCCTCGAATCCATCAACAGAATCCTCCAACAGGGCTATTATTTCCTACAAACCTGCCCTGAAATGAGATCCATTCTTCCCAAAATCCTCCCTGGCCCTCCTAGAACTTGTTTCAGCAGATCTCCTATCCTAAGCGAACTTCTAATCCATGAACATAGTCTTCCTCGTCTCAACAGTTAGCCCCAAGGCTCTTTCCCATGCAATAGACCCCGATGCAAGATGTATGACATATACCATGCTTCCTCCACTTTCACCAACCCTGCCACAGGAGAAAGCTTCCCTATCATAGAACACGCCACCTGTGAAACCTCACATGTGATTTACCAGTTAACATGCAACCACTGCCTGGCTTCATATTTAGGTTTGACAACAAATCCACTTTCCATAAGAATAAATGGCAACCGACAGACAGTGTTCACATGGAATCCAAAGCACCCAGTTGCTGCCCATGCCATCATCCATGAGTCAAATAATTTCAACTTTTGTTTCACAATCTGGGCTATCCGAGTCCTCCCTAATAGCAGCCACTCCTCTAAACTCAGAAGGTGGAAACTTGCCTTCCAGTACAAACCATGCACAAGGCAACCACCTGGTCTCAACTGCAGATAATATCCGATCATTATTATTTTTATCCTTTTTTAATCCTCTCTTTGCCTCCGTACCCACTACCTATATCGAACCACCACTAACCTAAGGTGATGGTGTAAAGCAACAAGGTTTTACTGGGTTAATTAATTAACAGTTACAATGATTATTGCTATACATTGATGTTTTGACCAACCTAATGGAAAGGTTTCGGACTTCGTTTAAACTTATTTTCTACAATGCGGTCGCCACAGCTGATAGTCGATCTAATGTCAAGCAATTTATCAATCCTAGGTATAATTTAAACATTTAATACTGGCCGGGGTATTATATCACTGAACACAAACACAGTTGTTTAATGTTGTAGTAAGTTTATTCACATGGTTTTGGTTTTAAAGAACAAATATTCGCCGACCACCAACTGAAAATAATATTAATCCGAGATTGCAGGTCCGCTAGAGTGAAAAGTACAATCACTGAGCATAAATTCAGTTATTAGCATAATCACTATTCTCACAACAATCACTGTTCGTCAACCACTTATACACTCACTAAAGGAATGTCCGACTGAGGCGTAAATGACAGCCAATATTCTGTTCCGGCACGTAAGTGCGAACTAGAAATCCATTTTCACTCAGGAAAATTCAATTACTCCACACTTATACAACATTCTCTTTGCCGCACTACCTTCATCAACGACAATCATACACCGACTACCCCTGCTTACAAAGAGTTTAGTACTACGAAGTACTTATGATAGATATCGATTATCGACATCTTTGACATATATGAAATATGACAGTTCGTTAGCTTATGGCTCTGTGATGTTACAATGGTTACTTCATAGAGCCTTTGATTTAAAAATTATTATTATTGCATTATTTCTAATTTTATATATATATACATATATATTTACCAGGAAATAATAGGAGCTAATTACAAAAAAAGGGATAGCGAAATGAACCACCACTTACCTTAGATGATGGTATCGTGGGGTGAACACATAAATAAGCACAAAACACAGGATGTGCTTATTTATGTGTTCACCCCATGATACCACCATCTAAGGTAAGTGGTGGTTTATTTCGCTATCCCTTTTATTGTAAATATATATATATATGTATAATTTTTCATATTTAGATATAATTATATTTTGCTCTTTCCACCGACCACAGATCATTTTGGATATTTATGTATGCTCGGGTATTAGCTCTGAATTACTGCCCCTACCTTTCCTGTGTTTGAATTTACCCCCACCATTTTCCTTGCCAACAATCTTTCTGGGAGCCAGTCACCAACATCACCCACCTCCCATTATGTTCTCCTGTTGTTAAAGCGGCTTGTCCCGAAAATTTCTTCATCTGTTGTGTTTTTGTCTTTTCTGTGTTCGCGCCCTATATCCATCATCTAAATGTAAGTGGTGGCTCATTTCCCTGTCCTAATTTAATTCCTTTTTGCTACTTAATGCCTTTGATTTCATTGTTTACCAAATATATATATATATATATATACACACACACTAGCTTTGCCTGGCAGAGAGTCCATAACATTTCCTGTCAACGGTGTTAGATCGATTCGGATTGGACAATTGCTGACCAACAATTTGGAACTTTAAATTTAAAAACTGTTTAAAGATTTTGTGATGACAAAGGCACTGTGCGTACTTATTCTTAAAGTTAAAAATTATGTATGCATTTCACCCATCTTAAAACAAATTGACACATGTAACTTTTCTGTTAACCCCCTCCCCCCCCACCCCCACCCCCCATCCCTCTCATTTCTATCAAAAACTGTAGGGAAATCAGCCAAACTGTATGGTGATGCAGAATATTTACATTCCGATCAAAAGGGATATAACATCAGAATCTTCAATCCAGCCTCTGATCAGAAGATGGAAGGAACAAAAATATTGTGTATCCCAAAGGATTAGAATAAAACGTTTTCAAATTATCTGCAACACTAGTATAGCGGCTAAGGAAAACAGCCTAAATATTGAAAAACTATTCTTTGTGTATGGAAACGCCTTTGTGTTCAATATGTAGCTAGAAAATAACCAAACTTATTTTGTTATTCTGGTAATATTGGTGTGGCACATTTAGCATACAATCAAAATTTGTTGATTTTGAATACCTCCTATGCTATTTCTTTAATTTGATGACTGTGCGTATTCCAATTTGGCTGCAGCATTAGTTGATACTGCCTGATTTGCTGATCTCCATTGTAAAAATGCTTAGTGTCGCTGTTGAATGAGTTAAAATTAATTTTTTTCATTAAACCTGGGAAATATGCTACAGAAATATTAATTTTTCTGCAAGAAATGTATGGTGAGGATTGCTTATTATGAACTTAAGTTTTTGAATTGGTAAAATGCTAATGGTTCAAAGATAGCACAGAAGATCTCCCAGATGATTCCCTCTCCTCTTTTCTTTCTCTGGAGGTCCATGAATAGTAAAAGCAGTTGACAGTATTGACGAAGTTGGTATGTCCATTGGACACTTTATCTGGATTCTTCAATGTCATCTCTTCCTTTTACAGTTTACACTTCTAATCAAAACATACAAAATAATAATTTCCTTCCTTATGAAATGCCCTAATTATTTTTTTTTTCCTATTTCTAGTAGTTTTCAAAATACTTTTCTCTCAAATTCTCTTCATAACCTCCTCATTCATTGCTCTGTCAATCCAAATGACTTTCATCAACAAATATAGTCTTCTTTCCTCCTCTTTCTCCAGATTCCAGTTCCATACATCATATAGGGCTACACTCCAAAGAGAATATTTAATTCCTCTGGGGAGAAAACACAGCAGCTTCTTTCTTTCTTTTACCTTCCTGCCGAAAGCTGTTTTGCCAATGCAGTTCTAGATCTAATTTATTGGCCACAATGCTTATTTTCTTTAAATATGGAACCAAGATAATTGAGAACTTCTGTCTATTCTTTTACTTCCTTACCTACCGGAAGCTTCAGTGTTTAGATTCTGTGTTTTAATACTGGCTATTAATTTTCATTCTATATTCTTCACATGCATTATTAAAATTATTAAGGTATTTAGCTGACAAAATCAAAGTCATCAGCACATTTGAATGAAATTCATTGAGAAAAATATTTGAAATTAAATATACTGATTAATGTGTTAAGGAATTTATGGAGAAAGAAATATCATCAAGAATTTGCAAAAAGAAAAAAGAAAATATATCTTTACTTGTAGAGAAACAGTAATGTATAGTATTGGCATAGAGTAAAGTGCCAGGAAAGTGCTGCTCCGATAGACAAAACTTATTTATCTTTATTTCAAAATTGAGATATGTTTATGCAACTGAAGAGAACAACAAAGTTATTTATGTAAGTTTGCACTGAATTGGTTGCAAATATTGCCGCATGAACGCCAGTGTACCGTCTGCCAGCATGGCGCAGCGGGTAGCGTCACGAATTGCGGTACCGAAGGTCGCCGGTTCAATCCCGCCCACTGACAAAAATTATTTAATTCTGTTTATTATTTCCAGAAGATTCTACATGTTTCCTAAGGTCACTTGTAACTTCTACACATTTCATTTGTTAACTACTCTTGTAATCTCTAGTACGTTCTATCTGTGTATAAATAGAAGAGCATTCTGCCCAAGAGGCAGTCAGTGCTGCGTGTATGTTTGAGTTCTCAATAAACCTGTTCTCAGTTTAAGTGCTGTGTTCATTGACAAGTAACCTTCGAATTCACACCTGCCCCGGTTGCAACGCGACATAGTTTGGTGGAGACGCCGGGTACCCTGTGCAACAGCTGCATCATCGTGGCTCCGATTAGGCAACGTAAAAGTCGCCGCCTACACGGACTGGAACCGGACTACAAAGGATATACTCAGTACGTCCTTCCGAAAGTCCGCGTCATTAGGAAACCCATGGCGGCAAGCCAGCTGCACATTCGACACCCATCGGTGTTCTCTGGAGACGCTGGACAGGACCCTAACAAATGGCTAAAAGGGTTCGACCGAGTCGCCAAGTACAACAGGTGGGATCATACCATGTGCTTGGCAAATGTTTATTTCTATCTGGACGGAACCGCCCAGCAGTGGTTCGAGAACAACGAAGATAAACTGAATAACTGGGAAATGTTCCAGACGGAACTTAAGAAAACGTTTGGGGACCACCAGCGACAAATCCGCTCGGCGGAAGAACAACTGAAGAACCGGGCCCAACGACATGGGGAGCCGACGCAATCTTACATACAGGATGTTTTGGCCCTATGCAACGTAGTCAACCCGAATATGACTGAAGCCGACAAAATCACGCACCTAATGAAAGGTATTGCAGAAGACATGTACCAAGCTCTTCTGATAAAAGACGTCGCTACGACGGAAGAGTTCATCAAGTGGTGCCAGCGGATTGAGGAGATGCAACAAAGGAGGGTTGGGCGAAAGAAGTATGACAGACTTCCCAACGTAGTCCCTATGGCAGTTGTGGAAGACCAGCACGACTTTGCGTCTCTCATACGACAAATTGTGAGAGAAGAATTACAACAGTTCATGGCAGCTGGGACTCTTGAACCGAGTGAGCATCAGATCATGGCCATGGATGTAAGCCCAGTGGGTCATGAAGGAGCCGACGCGGCGGAAAAAGAGGTATTTCAGACAATAGCTCCTGTCTGCCGAGCCAATCGCACTCGACGTGAAGAATGGCCTCGCCCTGATATGACGTATGCTGCAGCTGCCAAACGGCAGCCTAGGAACCGGCCGACACGGCCACAACCAAATCCTCCGGCACCTATGACGTCCCGCAGACGAACGGACGTCTGGAGGACAGAAGACAACGCGCCAGTATGTTTCCACTGTGGGCGCCCTGGACATGTCGTACGATACTGCAGAGAGAGAAGACGAGTATTTGACGATTATTTTGCCGCAAGACGTCCGCCATCAGAACAGTTCTACCCCAGGCAGCCACCCGCTGACGAGTTCGGTCGACCTACGGGAAGAAGCCCATCGCCGTACCCTAGACGAGGTCGATCCCCGACGCGCCGCTGCCGTTCATCGTCGCCGGACAGAGCTACCAGCCGCTCCCCTAGCCGCCGCACGCAGGAAAACTAAGCAAGGCGACCATCTACGGAGGTGAGGCCGCCGCAGATGAAAATCCTCCATGGATGACAGTCACTAAGATGTCGGGAAATCTCATCAACGTTATAATCGACGGCCAACCTGTCCGGGCGCTGGTTGATTCAGGAGCTTCTTTCTCCGTATTGTCGGACAATTATCGTCGCACACTAAAGAAGACAATGTTCCGTGATACGGGGGCAACTGTGCTAAAGGTCGCAAATGGAAAGTACGTCCAGCCAGCTGGAGCTTGTGTCGCGAGAATAACCATCAACAACAGGACCCAGCCAGTTGAATTTGTCATTTTAACAGAATGTAGTCATAATGTCATCCTTGGATGGGACTTCCTTAAGGCATCCCAAGCTGTCATTGACTGTGGAACATCTGAGCTGCAAATTGAAGAAGTCGTTGCGACGGGTACACGTAACACAGAATCTTCTGGGAAGTTATTCGCCGTTGACAACGTGACAATCCCGCCGTTCGCAATGAGAAGAGTCCCAGTCAAAAACACGGACGACCGCAACCTTGAAGTGCTTGTCGATAGTAGAAAGTTTATTAGGCTCACGAAAGAAATCTACATACCAGCGGCTATCATAAGCATTATCGGTGGTCGAGGAGACATTTGGATCACCAACTGTCACGAGCAGTCACAAATTATCCCCAAGGGAATGTGCATAGGGACAGCTGAACCAGTCCAGGAGGGCGAGCTCAACGTCATTAACGAAGATCCATGCTCTGTTACTAGTACCGACAACACGCTGGAGGAAACAACTATGGAACTGCCAATAGGGTCCGGCCTGACCAAGGAACAACACCACCGGGTGTTAGCTATACTACGCCAATTCTCTGGTGTATTCACACCCCAGCAAAAAAAAGGTCAGACGAAACGGCCCACGATAAAGCATCGTATCAATACTGGGGATCATCCGCCCATTAGCCAGCGCTCGTACCGATTGTCACCAGTCGAAAGGCGAATAATTCGAGAGGAAGTGGAGAAGATGTTGCATAATGACATTATTCAACCTTCGGAGAGTCCTTGGTCATCTCCGGTGGTCCTCGTAAAGAAGAAGGATGGTACGTGGCGATTCTGTGTCGACTATCGGCGGCTGAACAAAATCACAAAGAAAGATGTCTACCCACTGCCGCGCATCGACGACGCCTTAGACTGCTTGAAAGGAGCTACATACTTCTCAACCATGGACATGCAGACAGGCTACTGGCAAATCGAGGTTGACGAAGCTGACAGAGAAAAGACGGCTTTTATTACACCTGATGGCCTCTATGAATTCAAAGTAATGCCATTCGGATTATGCAACGCTCCGGCCACATTCGAACGCATGATGGACAACTTACTTCGACACCTTAAGTGGACGACGTGTCTTTGTTATTTAGATGACATTGTTGTTTTCTCGAAAACATTTGAAGAACATCTGAGTCGCCTGTCAACGGTGCTGAAGTGTGTTCAGACTGCAGGACTCCGCCTCAATCCGAAGAAGTGCCTCTTCGTCGCCAAAGAGATAAAAATCCTGGGGCACCTGGTCAACGGAGATGGCGTCCGCGCTGATCCAGATAAAGTAAGGGCAGTCATGGAATTTCCAACTCCTCAGCACATTCGTGATGTGAGAAGCTTTCTTGGGCTGTGCTCATACTTCCGGCGTTTCATAAAAGGATTCTGTAACATGGCACGTCCACTGCAAGAACTTTTGCAGGGAGACGCCAAGTTTTACTGGGATGAAACTAAAGAAAGATCTTTCCAGGCACTTAAGGAGGCTCTAACTTCCGCACCAGTTCTAGCCTTATACGACGAGAATGCAGAAACTGAACTTCACACTGACGCCAGCGGTTATGGGATCGGTGCAGTGCTTGTGCAAATTCAGGAAGGTGCTGAGAAGGTGATAGCCTATGCATCAAGAGTATTCTCTAAGCCCGAGATAAACTACTCTACAACCGAGAAAGAATGCCTCGCAGTTGTCTGGGCTATCAACAAGTTTCGTCCGTATTTATTCGGCAAACCTTTCACCGTCGTGACAGACCACCATTCTTTATGTTGGCTAACCAGCTTGAAGGATCCATCAGGTCGACTAGCAAGATGGGCACTTAGACTTCAAGAGTACGACGTCACGGTGGTATTCAAAAACGGACGCAAACACAAGGATGCCGACAGCCTTTCAAGGAATCCTTTAATAGAACACAACAGCATGAATGGAATTTCAGCCCTCGCTGAATTAGGTGACGTTGCAGCTGAACAGAGGGAAGATTCAGAGTTATTAAGAACCATAGACGCCTTGGAGAAAGGAGAACCGGCCAAAGGAGAGTTTCAATTGATAGATGGGACATTGTATAAGAACAACTACGATCCACTAGGCCCCAAGTGGCTTCTGGTCGTTCCAGCTCATCTCCAGCCAGCTATTCTCAAGTATTTCCACGACGCTCCAATATCCGGTCATCTGGGATTTGTGAAGACCCTGGACCGAATCCGACGCAGGTATTACTGGAAGGGTCTCTACCGATCTGTCAAGCATTATGTGAGTCACTGTAAAGAGTGCCAGCGACGGAAACATGTGCCGCAATTACCTCCAGGTCATCTAGTACCAATTCCGCCTGCAGCAGTTCCATTCCACCGAATTGGGATCGACCTTTTAGGGAGGTTCCCGAAGTCGACAAGCCGGTAACCGATGGATAATAGTCTGCACCGACTACCTCACGCGCTACGCTGTCACCAAACCTGTGCCGACTGCAGAAGCTCCAGAGGTTGCAAAATTTCTAGTAGAAGACATTATTTTGAAGCATGGAGCACCACGTGTGATGATATCCGATCGTGGAAAGGTATTCCAGTCAAGACTAGTATCAGAGGTCATGTCAAGATGCGACGTTGTCCACAGGATGACAACTGCATACCACCCTCAGACAAACGGTCTCACAGAACGCTTCAACAAGACATTAGCCGATATGCTGTCGATGTATGTGGATGTTGAGCAGAAGGATTGGGATACAATACTGCCAGTGGTCACATTTGCTTATAATACAGCAAGGCAAGATACGACAGGCTTCACTCCGTTTTTTCTGCTCCATGGCCGTGAAGCTGAGACCACAATGGATACGCTGTTCCCATTCCAGCCGGACGACACTCAGGATGACTATATAAAACAGCTCATTACCAGGGTCGAAGAAGCAAGACAGCTGGCTCGCATACGAACACTGGCCACCCAGGAGAAGGACCGTCAGCGGTATGACGGCAAGCACCGACCTGTTGCGTACAACCCAGGAGATCTCGTATGGATTTTTACCCCTGTCCGGAAGGTTGGGCTATCAGAAAAGTTACTGAAGCGGTACTTTGGTCCGTATCGTGTCATACGCCGCCGGTCAGACGTCACATACGAAGTCGAGGATTATGAGCCGTCTTCGAAACGACGAAAGCGAAGGGACATTGTTCACGTCCTCCGCATGAAGCCTTACTACAATCCTGACGAGCAGCTAGGCACAACCAGCTTCTTGTTCAAGGACTCTGAGGACGGTTTGGATACTGAGGAAGTCGGACAGGAAGATAATAGTACAACCAGGAGGGGCCCTCCAGAACTGCCATACAGAGGACCCACGACAAGATCAAGATCCAGGACACTTCAGCGTGCCCCAAAAGAAATCTAACAGCGGGACGCTGTTTTCCTCAGGAGAGGGAGCAATGCCGCATGAACGCCAGTGTACCGTCTGCCAGCATGGCGCAGCGGGTAGCGTCACGAATTGCGGTACCGAAGGTCGCCGGTTCAATCCCGCCCACTGACAAAAATTATTTAATTCTGTTTATTATTTCCAGAAGATTCTACATGTTTCCTAAGGTCACTTGTAACTTCTACACATTTCATTTGTTAACTACTCTTGTAATCTCTAGTACGTTCTATCTGTGTATAAATAGAAGAGCATTCTGCCCAAGAGGCAGTCAGTGCTGCGTGTATGTTTGAGTTCTCAATAAACCTGTTCTCAGTTTAAGTGCTGTGTTCATTGACAAGTAACCTTCGAATTCACACCTGCCCCGGTTGCAACGCGACAATATAAAAGAAGAAAGTGCCTTGATCTAGAAGCTAGGAAGTTCCTTAGAGTGTAAATTTTGTGAAATTATTGAACCTAGGCAAAATATGTTTGCTCTTAGCTTTGTTTAGGTGATTAGTCACTGTTGCAAAGGTTTGGACAAAAATAGTGGGCACTGGTTTAAGCTCTTACAAAATATTTACTCATATCTATGACTGTTTTGTGTGATAATCATGCTACTTCTAGCTAGAAGTTAATAGTTTCCTTTATTACTTCTATCTAGTGAGTGTCTAAACCTACTGCTGGTCTACATCATCAGACATAGCAGCACTAGTACCAACGTTATACTTATCACCATCTGAAACTTAGAAAAAGCTTGAGCCTAAACAGAAAAGTGCAAGATTTAGGTTTAAACTAACCAATGCCTCTTGGACAGATCTCAAGTTTAGGACAGTGGTGAAGAAGTTAAAAGAAATGTTTAAAATATTTTAGTCTGACATATTTATTTGTCCATATAGATTAGGGATTCCCATATTTTTTCACACTATTCACACTTATGTCAAAAGACAAATTTCCACAACCCCTTCCCCACCACAATGCTAGCACTTTAAAGTACTAACAGTGACATCTCAGTAACAATGTGATATTAGTATAAAAGTTTTCAACTCTTAAGAGCTCGCACAGAAGACATAATGCTTGTGATTGTGTAGAGCTATGGTATTGTGCACATGGGCAGCAAAACTACCTTGTACTCTGCAACTTCCCCTGACATGTCTCGTGCCTCGTTGAGATAGGGGAGGGCGTGCCCCCGAGGTTGGGAACCTCTAATTGTAGATAGTGTCTTAATGTAAGTGGATTGTCGGAGTACCTCCTTCCCGTGTCCCCTCTTCCTTTTTAAACCCCTAATATTAGCTTCACCTGTTTGTATGAATGTAACCGCATCAATTTTCACCTGCTTCCAGATGTCCACATTGTTTGAAATTTTTCACTTGTATTAAGTACCTATAAAAAAAACAATAATTTCATAGTTATGTCTTGGTATTCTAATTACTTTAACAATATAATTGCAGGTAAAGGGAAAATGACTCGTCACTCACCAAAGTAGAAGGCAGCGACGAGAGAAGAACATGTATCACGTACACACAAATAAATTCTCTCGTCGCTGCCTTCAACTTTGGTGAGTGACGAGTCATTTTCCCTTTCCTTGCAATTATATTGCCTAAAGCAGTTTCCTTTTTCCTTATTTTAATTATTACTTTAACAATAACAATAGAAAGAAGTTTAATCATTATATCACAGATGTGGCTAATTCTCACCCACTTCCTGGAACAGTCCGGTGGCACCATTGATTAAGGCATGTGACTGGGGGGGGGGGGGGGGGCGGATGGCTCCCCTGTTCGAATCTCTGTCTCAGTTGGAATTTTTACAGACCGTAGAACTGACATTCACCTCTGATGAAGCTTTGCTTTTTTGTTGTGTAATTCTTTTACACTTCTCAAATGTTTAGACCGTATGCAGCTGGTCAGATTTCTATTCAGACATTTGTCTAACTTTTTTTCTTTTTTTTTTAATCAACCAAACCACAGATGTAGGTCGTCCCTAGATAGTGTGACCACTTATAATGAATTACACATTTAGTTGTACTGCAATATATATATATATATATATAAAATGATATTGAAATATCATGCACTCCATGCAGTAGTCACTGTTGTAATTGCAATGATACACAAAAGTGATTGAAAATGTAGCTAATTAATATTCTTATTCTTTGTATAGTTCACAGCTCTAATTTCCTTCCTTATTTTTCAGCCACCCTTCCCTCTTTGTTCCAAATTTTTGTTTAGATATGTTCTGTTTAGATGGATTAAGTGTACTGTAATAGTTTATATCTCGTGTCCTTCTTTTAATGTCAGAAATCTCATTTCCTGTTAACAGTATGTTGATTAATTGTGTTGTAAAATTTGTTGTTCATTCCTTTATTTTGATTTTTTTTTTTTTAATATGTTAGGCCAGCAAAGAAGTCGGATGCTTGCAACCTTGTTCAAAGATGAAAGATGTCAGCAACTTCCAGCATATTCAATCTTGGAGAAAATGTACTTGGATAGGATTATTCGTAGATCAGAGCTACAAGACTTTGGGAATTTATTACAACCTCATCAAAAAGCACTAACACCTGATGGTAATAATTACTGTTATTAATAGCAATTATACTTTCAGTTAATGCAAAAAGCCATAATTCAAAAAGTAATTAAAATAATTTTTTTATTGCCTTTCATTTAAAGATTATTTCAGTAAATCATTACAATCTTCAAGTTTTTATAGAAATGTTGTTTGTCACACCATGTTAATAATGTTTAGTGTGTTAGTGATGCACATTGAAATGTATAAATTCTTTATACAACTTTAAAGCCTAAAAATAACTGAAACAAATTGCCTTTAAAAGTCTCTGCACGAGATGCAAGATTTTTGTATTAAAATTCTTACATGGTATATCATATCCACATTTTACTTCACTTCACTTTGTTATTAAATAGGTTATTACATTATACAACATCACATAGGTTAGTTTGAAATTCAAGTTTTGGACACAACAATTTTAATATATATATATATATATATATATTATTATTTTTATCTGTAGGGCAAAACAAAAATTGAATTAACAATTCGCTTTTAAAATGAAAAACACTGACATATATTACGTTGGGCCCACATTTAAAAGAAAATCTAAATTAAATCCACGCTTCAAAATATTGCCATATATCAAGAACATGAGACTATCGTCCTTCAGTATGACAATTATAATCCTAGAACTGGGTGAAAAAGGGGGCTGTAATAAAATGTCACTTTCAGTTTTTGTAGCAACTAAGGGTGGGGATATGTCTGTGTTGATTCCATGCAAGACAATCTACGATTTTAACCTGAAGTTGATTCACCAATATAACACGGATTAATCGTGAACAAAAATTTGACGTCTCACACCGAGCATTGTGGGTAAACGGTTAACGTTCTGGCCTCGCATTCGGGAGGGCGCAGGTTTGAATCCCCGCCCGGGCATCCGGATTTGGGTTTTCCATGGTTTCCCCAAATCATTCCAGGCGAAGCCGGGATGCTTCCTTCAAAAAGGGCATGGTCGAAATCCTTCCAGTTCCTTGTCCCCAGTTCTATCCCGCCTCTAATGACATTAACCGTCGACGAGGCGTAAAACAATAAGTAAAAAAATAAAAGAATAAACTGGCATCCCACATCAGATCTAACAACTAATATTGATTGGTCCTATAGAAACCTGAACATACTACAGCAAATATGCCCTAACACTAGGCACCTGCTATAGTCCAATCAAACTGTCATCAAAATGGGAAAATATCTCAAATGGAATAGTTTTGTTGTTTTATACATTATATTTGGTTAATATCTAATGAATGAACTCAAGTTTTCGACCTTGTCAGACTTCCGTAAGTACTAGAATTAAAAATAAAAATTTCTTTTATTCACCATTTTTACCCTGATGCACAGAGTTTTCAAAAAAAAAAATAAGGATTTGTAACTGTAGAAAATTTGCTACTTTTGGGACTGGCATTTAGAATTCTGTCAGTTTGATACACAGTCTAGTCATTTATATTTTGATTATTATTCTTTAATAATTATGCAGGTACAACTGTTTTGGATAATATTTATTTGACAGACGCGTTTCACCTCTCATCAAGGTATCTTCAGCATACAATGTTTTCTGTAATTTGTGATATTTTAACATAATGGTTTTTTGCATATACCAAATTTTTCTTATATATGGGAAGCATAAAAATGACTTATAGTTACATATCAGTTTTGAATTATCAAGCAGAATGTCTTGTTCACATAGGTGTAATAAGGTAGGATTCATATTATCACTTACATTTCTGTTTTAACGTGTGGTTGTTGGTTGCCTGTGACCTCAACCAGCATGATGAGGTAACAGGCGATCCACCTCCCCTCCCTCAAAACCATCCCCTACTCCTATTCGAGGAATTCCTCATGTCAACTCTCTCATCACCTTCCTTCCTAAATTCAATCCCCAACTCCAACAACCTGACCTATACTGAAATGTGGGTGATGAGTGAACTTTCAAAAAATAAAAACATCATAATCCTCCCAGCTGACATGGGCTCGACCACTGTGGTCATGGATCGAAACGACTACACAGCTGAAGCCCTCAGGCAGCTCTCTGACACCTCCACTTAATTACCTCATACCACTGACCACACTAATTCAATCTGCTCTGTCCTCAGTCTCCAAGGTCCCTTGCCGGGTCTTTCAAATCATTCCATTTGCCTTCTCACTCCTAAGACCCCCCTAACCCCCACCCTGTATCTTCTGCCCAAGATACATAAGGTGAGCAACTGTGGACGTCCTATAGTTGCTGCCTTTGGGTATCCCACAGAATGCATTTCTGCATTCGTTGATCAGCACCTACAACCTTTCGTCCAGGCCCTTCCACCCCACTTTTTAGAGCGTCTGTAAACAGTCCATACATCCCTACCAACAGATTGCTTCCTGGTCACTATTAATCATCACTCTACACCAACATCCCTCATGGCCAGGGCCTCAGTGCCGTAGAGCATTACCTCAACAGTTGCCCCCCCCCCTCCCCCGCACTTCTTCCCTACCACTCATTTCATCACTTCTTTGGCTCAATTCATCCTTACCAAAAATCCTCTTCTTCCATTCTCAGGTTTACCATCAGATTCGAGGCACTGCTATCGGCACTCGCATGGCACCTTCCTATGCCAATCTTTTCATGGGCAGACTAGAGGAACGTTTTCTTCAAAGGTTACCCGACAACCCACCTTGTGGGTCAGGTATATAGATGGCATATTTATGATCTAGGCCCATGGTGAAAACTTCCTTCTTGACTTCTTGTACTCACTGAATAACTTCTCCTCCTTAAACTTCACCTGGTCCTACTCTCAGACTGACATCACTTTTCTGGATGTAGACATCTGTGTACAGAATGGTCTCTTGCACACCTCTGTCCACATAAAACCCACTAACCTACAACAATATCTCCATTTTGATAGCTGCCATCCATATCATATAAAACGTTCCATTCCTAACAGCCTAGCCATTCGAGTCAAACGCACCTGCTCTGATCATGAGTCCTTTACTCTTGACATCAACAACCTGACCCAGGCACTCATAAACCGCAATTATCCTCCAGAACTAGTTCAGAAACAGCTATCAAGAGTCAGGAACTGTCCCCCACGTTGACACAAACAACCTAAAACCAACCAGAACCCTATTTTTCTCACCCAGTTTTTCCCTGGCCTGGAATTGCTAAACCAAATTCTTTATTTAGGCTATGATTTTCTTAGATCTTTTCCTGAAATGCGCCGCATTCCTCCAACTATCCTTCCCACCACACGCCGAGTCACCTTCAGCAGACCGCCTAATCTAAAAAATATTCTTGTACATAAATATCAAACCTCTGATGCTGCTAAACCACCATTTGGATCCTTCCCTTGTAAGAGACTCCATTGCAAAACTTGTGGTCGGTATGCATCCACCTACCACTACCTATAGCATCCCCACTACTGGTGACACCTACCCCATAATAGCTCATGCCACTTGTAACCCCCATCTGATTTACCAGCTCACCTGCCTCCACTGTCCAAGCTCCTACATTCACCTGACCTCAAACTCATTATCCATCAGAATGAATGGTCACAGATAAACAGTTTACTCACAAAACCTGGACCTCCCTGTTGCTCACCATTCCAGTACTCACAACACCTGTGACCTTAATAACTGCTTCACAGTCAGAGCCAATAGATTACTTCCATACACTACCTCCCAATCTGAACTCCGCAGGTTGGAATTGGAACACATCCTGCAGACTAGACATCCCCCAGGCCTTAATTTCCATTAATATCTTCCATCCTCACCCTATACACCCACCACTGGCCAGTACAATAGATTCATATATTTTTCAATTATATTTTTATTTATTTATTTATTTATATTTTTTATAAGTATTCTTTTTTCAACCATTTTAATCTTTCTTATACTCGCGGTTTTATTATTGTTGCTCCCCCCACCACCTCCGACAATCTGTTGCATTCAATGAGTGGCTGCGTCGAACACAAGTCTTGTGCAAGCCCAGCCACCTACCTCTGTTGACTTGAGAAAGGGGTTTTCACCCTAAATATTGTATTTTCTTTCTTTATGTGTTGTTTTGTGTTGCTGCTGCCCTCTTCCCTTCAACTTTGGTGAGTGTTGGGTGTTTTTTCATTTTCTTTTCCATGTAAATAAATTCAGTTAGAAATTCACGTGACAGTAGTCTAATGTCAGTCATTCTCCACTAAGAAGACGTAATGCAAGATGGAAGTACACACACACATACACCATTTTGCTGGACGGCAATTAGGAACACGCACGGACAATCAAGAGCACTCTTCATGGCTTCAAGCTGTACAAATGACAGAACGCAACAATTAAGTCGATTGACTTGTCCCCACACACACTCTGTCTTGCATTACGACTGTACAAAACAATCGACAAGCATGAGTGTGTGTGCCAGGCCTTACTCCGTTTCTCTACAGATGGTTCACAGTTGTTGGCAGTGAATCGAGATTAGTATTACCTAGCAATCACTTACATTCTGCTGACCCTTTCCCTATTCTATAACATGTAACCTACTTTCCAATTTTTGAAAGTTTTTGCTGTTCCTTCTTACTTATACCCCTTTCCCTCCCCCCATCCCGCAAAATGTTCTTTATCTGTATCCATTTATTTTATTGCTTGTTGGTTAACAAATGAATTAGATGAAGCATTTCTTAGAAGGGTTAATATTATCTGTTGTAGTTTCTGAAACTGAATTTTTCCTGGCCAGACTTCATTTTGACTATTTTTATGTGGCATATGTTGTATATTGCTACTGTTGCTGTCCTTTTCTACAGGTTCAACAATTTTGGAAAGAGCTGTGATAGAGCACAATTTGCTCTCTGCAAGTAAGTTATATAACAACATCACTTTTGAGGAACTGGGAGCCCTTTTGGAAATACCACCAATTAAAGCCGAGAAAATTGCAAGTCAGATGATAACCGAAGGGCGCATGAATGGATACATAGATCAGATTGATTCAATTGTTCATTTTGAAAGTAAGTATTGTTGTATATTTGTTCTTATGTATTATTATTTATTGTAAGTAGGCATTTCCTCCAGTGGTAATTTCTGTAAATAATTAATTCTAATTTTACTTTACGCAAATTTTTACAATGTTTAAGATAAATTGTTCAGCACAGTCTTCAATAATTTAGCCGTCCTTGCCTCGTTATGTAAAAAATATTTTTTTTTCTCATTGCCTTATGCCTGAAATGCCAATTGATGATTGTCACCATTTCTTCCATCTCACATATTACTCTTAATTCTGCTCACAATATCCATCCTGGCCTCATCATAAGCACAATGCAGTCTCTTCCTATCTTCCGGTGATTTTCAACCTGGCTTTTTTGTCATATGAGTCATGAATTGTTTTCTGCTGTAATTTTCAGAATCAGATCTTGCTGTGTTTGATACCCATAATATGAGTATCATAATACTCAAATAAGAGGCTGACAAATGTTTTGCATCCCAATTCCCACTCTTCCTGTATCGATCCTCTCATCAATTCCAGTGTATACAAAAGTTTTAAAACTCACCCTATCATCAGCCAATTGTGCCCTGCCCAATAGAGGTGTGTTACCAAATTATTTACCTTCAATAAGTAGTTCCTCCTTGATGGCTGGAAACTAGTACATTTTTAATTGATGTCTGAAACTACAATCCATCATTGTCCACATGATAAAGAAAAATAAAGTAGCCATTCAGTCTGTAATTAATTCCAGTGCTTTCTCTCCCCTTCTCAGACACCACTCATCTTTCGACTATAGTGCGTTTTTCTGTTTCTTATTGGAATAAAACTTCATTATTTCTGCTCGCTATAAAAGACATTGTGTGCATTCAGTTATAACACTTTTTTCACCTTGTGGTTTGTTTTTAACAATTCAGTCTTAACCAATGTGATAATTCGGATTGTAAACGTGTTCCTTTTAGTGATCTTGGGCCATTCTTGTGGAATCTTCCCTGTTCTCCAAATTTCCTCAGAAATTTACTGTCACTCTCAAATAATTTTTGATTGGGACCATTTTAAAAGTTTGGCTGTTATGCAGTCTTCCCCATCAGCTTTATTATTTTTTAGATTGTTAATTATTTCTTTGATTTCTTCAACAGTGGGTTGTGTATCTTCTAGAATTTCATTAAGTTCTGAAAATTCCAATTTATGATTTGGGTCATGACAGTTTAGAAGCTTATCAAAGTGCTTTGCAAGTATTTCGCTAGTTCTCACTATTGTTTAGGCCCATTGTACCATTTTCATCTTTGAAGCATATATTGGTGGCATATATTGGATAGCCCTTTAATTTACACTGATAAATATTGGAGGAATTATGTTTAATAAAACTATTCTGTAATTCAATAAGAACTGTTATTTGTGTTCAATCTTTTCAGAACATTTCAACTTTTTCCATTGTTTTGTTCTTACTGTTCACACTTCTACACATATACCATTCCACCAAGGTTTATTTTTGGATTCGCTTAATGCAAATGTTTTCTGAGTTGTATTGGTTATATCTTTAGATAAATCCTCCCACTTACCATGTTGAGTTACTTCAATTCCTACCAAAAAAAATCTAATTTGTAGCCTGTCAGTGCTATATTTCTTCAGTCATTTGTTTCTGTGATATCTGGAGAGTAAAAATTTGAGTTTATTTTTAGACATATAGTGATCAGAGTCAGATTCCCTGTTTCTTATTTCCTTGAAATTCATAATTTCTTTCATATTCGTTTGGGAGATAGCTATGATCCCAAGAAATAAGCATCAGAGTTGGAGATATCCATGTTTTGCATTTTCTTTGGAGTTTCTTACAGAAAGTCGACATCATCTTGAGTTGAAATGTTTATATCATTCCATTTTTATTCGTTCTTGGGTGTGCTGGATATTCTCCTACTATTACTCTATGAATTCTCACTCTACCTATTTGGGCATTGAAATCTCCTAGTAATATAACTACATTTGATTTTGACATTTTGGGCATTTCATCATCCAAACGATTCTAGAATTCTTCTACTTTGTTTGGATTCTTTTTACTGTCTTCATTTATTGGTTTATGACCATTAATTTTTATTTACTTTTATTTTATTTTTACATTTAATTTTAAAAGAGATGTTCTTCCTGATCTAGATTTGATTTGTATTACATTGTCTATTAATCTTTTAGGGACATGAAAAGCTGTAGCAACGGCATTCCCTTCATAATTTTAATCACAGTTTTAACTTTAAACATTCTATAATCATTCGTTTTCAGTTTCATTCTCATCCAAAAATCTAGTCTTTTGTACTGCTAAGATTTGCACTACATTTTTATCTTGAAGTAGTTATAATTATTTTTGTTTACCAACCTTCAGCAAGAAATTTAAATTCAGAGGACCTGCAAAAAATTCCTGTTTAAATTTAAGTTTGGAGGGATTCCAAGGATGCTCCGATTCATCCTTACCGCAGATGTTGGGACACCCCAGAACCCTTGCATTGCATAATGCAATCGCGGATTCCTCTTCTGATTTAGTTAGTCCAAAAGGATTTATTTTTCATGATTGACTCCACTAGGTTCTTCCGCCCTCTTAAGTCATTGAGAAATTAAATTCTTCTTCCACCTTTGTGACTGTTGACCATTTATCTCTTGACTTAAGTTGACCCATAGGTGCTTATTTGGCAAAGCCTTATCCACACCTGTCCTGTATATCTACAGGAACTTCCTCTATCAGGTATATGGGATGCGCCCCAGTGCTCCTACTCAATTCAGACCTAACTCCATGTAAGCTGATCGGGCACTTCATATTTCTGAGATTTGATGATTAGTGTGTAACTGGAGATGAGGAAGACTAGCAACAACTTCAACAGAAATTTTGGTCTCATTCTGAGTAAAATTTGAAAGCCCAACTAAGTTCTACAACTCCAAAATGACTCTAGTGAGAGGATTAAGATGCAGTTCATTGCGGTCCTGATATAAGGCCTAGATAACGCAGCTGCCACATGGGAGAATAGCTTTCACTGCATGCCTCATATTCCTTGGGTAGCTGCTATCAGTACTGATGTGAGTGTGAATCATGAAAAGCAATCATAGTCAGTAACGTTTTGTTACACTAACCACTTTGATCTACTGCTTCACTTGCTGAAGACAGCTAAGACAGCTGTTAAAACATCTTGCATGGCAGAACTCGTCCAGCTGTACGTCAGATAAGATGCAATTCTCAATTCATATCCAATACTATTACATTCAGTATGTACTGACTGACTGACTGCAAGTAGTTGATGTAAACTAAATTAAAACCAAGATCAACTTCTTGATAATAGCAGTTTGCAGAGTGGGGTAGACTGTGTTTATATACTCCAGTTCCTACGGCTAAGATGTGTAAAACCTTACATATCTTGTTGCAGAACTCAGAATATTATTTCATAGCTCTGGGATTTAAAATGTATTTTATGTATTGTGGCATTGGGAAATGTTTGGTACTAGGACATATTGGATTTTGAAGTTTTATATACCAAATACTTTTTTCTATCTAACTTTCTTGCTAATACATACAAAATTTACCTTCAACAGTCACTATAAATAGCTTCTTACTTTAACGTTTTAGCTTATTCTTCCTTTATCTTCTACAGCACGTGAAGTGTTACCAACTTGGGATAAACAGATTCAGTCCTTATGCTATCAAGTAAATCAAATAATTGAGAAAATAACAAGCAGTGAACCAGAATGGATTGCTAGAGCTATGGAGGAACAAATGATACACTAACTAGAGTCTCCAGGTATCAAGCAAGAGGTTTCACTGGAATAAAGTACAGAGTGTAATTTGGACCGAAGAATGTATACACATGTCCTATAGCAGTAAATTTGATTAATTATGTGTTTTTGTTTGTGAATGATATTACTTTTAATTTAATTATATCATGTATCACTTTCTTGAAGTAAAATAAATATAAATGTTACCAGTTTTATCAACAAAAAATAAAAACCTTATAATGTAAACTTCTATTAAGAAAATTTAACATCCTTTGTTCCTAAATAACAGAATTTTCACTTTGGGGCAGTGCAATGGAGCTAATTGTTGAAATAGTGACTGAAATTTATTCCAATATCTCCAGCTAGGAGAGTTACCTGGAGAGAGTAAGTTGAAATAGAAGTTCTTTTCAGAATCGAGTGATGTATCAAATTATGAAGTTTGTCAGCTGTAGCAATGTAGAGTTAAATATGATTGACAAGCACCTTGAGATAGGGTAGGTGAAAATTCTGACTTTTAAAGGTCCTAACTTCATAGCATATTGATGATCTAAATTATTTGATTCCTGCTCATCCATTCTTGGCCTGTGGACTGTAAGTGGACTCCTACCTAGCAGACCTCTCATGAGGGCAGGTACACCATGACAGTGAAGCTTCCAATACACCATTGCATTGCAGCACTGGACACTGTGTGCATATGCTGCTTCTACATGCTTTGGATTATAAATTTGACAAATTAATTTTAAATATTCAGATTTTCTATCTGGTAGGCAGCGAGGGTGCCAAGTCTCATGGTTGTTTAGTGACAGAAAGTTGTGAGATCTTGTTCTGAGCCAAGTCTATTCTCTTCAGCGTCTATTCATTTCACTTTCTGGATCTGTTAACAATCATTGATTGAAAAAATAAAAATTGAAATAATAAAAACAAACTTAAAAAGTGGTGACTTGGCCATTTTAAATGTCATAGTTTTTACTCAAATGAAGGTATATTTAAGGGCAGTGTACTGGAAAAAGAAGGCAGTATCGATATTGCTGAATTAGAACAGAATTTGATAGAGCTTTGAAAGATTTGAAATCGAGTAAGACAGTTGGAATTGATTAGATTCCTGCAGAACTACTGAAACCCCTAGGAGGGATTTGAATAAGTTATCAAGAGAAATTATTAATTATTTACCAAAAACGTTGAAAGAATTTAATGTTAAAATTTGTAGAGGGCAAATGTAGGTGGATGTAGGAAAGAGGGGAAGGTGAGAGTGTAGGGATATTGCCACTGGAGCGTACGCTCCATTGCAATTTAATTAAATATTATTAGAATATAACAAGTGCAGAGATGTATATCACAAAGTATTCAACAACTCTTTTATATTGTAAATTACACTATAAAATAAAATAGAAGGTATCAATTAAAATAAACAAATTTAATAGATGTTTGAAATCAATATACCTTACTAATGAACGACCAATGAAAAAACAGTAACTGTCTCAAATTATCCATACAAATTTTCTATTTACAAATTATGCTCTGTAAATTTTAATGTTAACCAAAATAAAAAACTACAAAATTATTCCTTTCGTTGTCAAAATTAGTTAGTTGCGAGAGCTGTAACATGTTCGTATCTATACAACGAATACGAGTAACGTAACATACAAGTAATGAATTGAATTTGTGAGTAACAATTCGGTACTTCAAGTCAGGCGGCGAACCCGTTACTCGGTTATGAATACATCATTACTTTTACAGCTCTATTGATAACGGCCAAGAGCCATGTTTTGACAAAATGACATGCCTTGGCTTGCAAATAACTTTTGGGATAGTGTTGTGAAGGAAGCGATTGAAATTAGGCTTAGTAATCTTATATATATAAAAATATCGCGTCATGATGTTTGTCCGAGATAAACTCCGAAACTACTTAACCGATTTTGATGAAATTTGACTTTTTTAACGATTATTGACCTCAATATTTATTATTGCGAATTAAATATTTGTCATAGAACAATGGTTTGTAATTATCTGTAAGTTCTATAAGTTTCTAAAGATGGCGGTGTGTTAATTTATCGACACAACACTTACTAATCCAGTAGATGGCGTAGCGTTTCGATTTCTTTTTGCTATAGTCTATTCTACGCTATATTAGTTTATGACATAACCTAGTTTCTTGAAGTTTTCATGTATTACAATTTTTATAATTGTGCCGTTTATAGTGTTATAATTATACTGTATTGTTGTACACACATGAATATACAAGTAACATTGAATAAAACATTACGATAAATTCAAAAACATATAAATATTTCTTGCTAGCTTCTTATTTGTACTTTAAATTAATTATTTTTATTGTTGCAATTATAAATTTCAGTAAAATTCCGCGAAAAAAAATCTAACCTCAATAATGCGTGCAGCAAAGAGGCATGACGCAAACATGTTGAGAGAGCTCATCGATGATCAATCGACAGAACAAATCGTGGCAAGTAACGAAGCTGAAAGGACCAGGACAGCAGAGAATCTCAAGAACAGCATGATGAAAGTCGATGACAAAATATATCGAGAACAAGAGTTGTATGAGAACAGCACATAGCTACATTTCGAGAAAGAGGACGAGAGAGACAGCTAATCAGCCGTGCATTAACACGTGCATCATTTGTTCGAATATGCACCAGACATTGATTACTCTGCACATTCTAAAATTGCAGTTGGTGCAATGGACTAAGTATGCCAATATTGTCAGGCGTTGATATACTGCAATGAACCAGTCGGCATGCATTGTGCATCAGGAAAAGAAGCAGCTGGCATGTGTTGTGCATCAGGAAATGTTATATTACAACACTTGCAAATTCTATTCTTGCTTCTAAATGCCGTCTTTTGGGGAAACTAAAATTTACGATCTCACATCTTATGGACGTCATTTTGAAACTGCATTCAAATTACAAGGCCCAATGTACCATAAGATTGGGCCATTGATGCCAGTGCCTATTAATGACCCGAAGTTTCTCCAAATATATTCTATGGGAAGTTGTGAAGAACGCGTGACTACTCGGTGTCAGTATGATTTCAGCGAACAAGCAGAAGAGAGAGCAACTGTGGTATTGTTGGAAATTCTTTTGGAAAATAATAATCAACTTATCCAGTTGTCTAAAACAGTGTCGCCAAAACTAAAAAATGACAACTATCAAATTGTCATCAAATCCGACAAAGCACAATCAGGAGAACACGGTGGCAGGTTCAATGCGCCATCAATAGATGAAGTTGCAGTTAGGGGCCATCCACAAATTATGTCACACGAATTTCATGATTTTTTTACCCTTCCCTCCCCCCGTGTCACAGGTTGTAACATTTGTGGGACCCCCCCTCCCCTGGTGTGACGTCACATATTTTGAAATTTATAAATTAAAACAGCACTTCCAAAATGATTTATGTATTTCTAGTTATAAAATAATATCAACCATAAACCAAACATTTAAGAAAATATATAAAAAAAATAATGTACCGCCCGCCGGCCAAGATTAAAGCCCTACTTGGCTCGGTTAATGATGATTTGGGTCTCAGGAAACCTGGCGTATACCACATACCGTGCGAGTGTGGAAAAGCATACGTCGGGCAGACTATTCGCACGATCGAAGAACGGTGTAGGGAACATAAACGCCACACCGAACTACAGCAGCTGTCAAAATCCGCAGTTGCTGAACACTGTCTTGAGACACGGCATAATATTAAATATGAGGACACCGAAGTTCTGAGAAACACATCTCACTTCTGGGACTGTGTGTACAAGGAAGCCATCGAGATCCGGCTACGGAGTAACCTCATAAACAAAGACAACGGGTTCCAACTAAGCCAGGCTTGGAACCCAGCACTGAAGCGGCTCCGCAAACACCAGAGCCGAGGCACTGTGCGCGACGGAGGTGGCGTAGAGACTGATGGACACTGCTCGACGCACTGTAACGCACTGCCCCCACCACCGCCATCGAAGCGACCCGGCGGGAGTGGGAGGGCGGGGTCGGAGGGTACGAGGGGCAAGTAAAAAATAAGGTTCCCAACACTGTACACTGGCCGCGCGAGATACTAGGAGAAATCCGGCAACACCGCCTTCATTGTTGATTCCCCCCACTCCATTCCAACTACCTGGAGAAAAACCGGCGAAGCTTAGTGCCAGTCTAACAGCCATCCGCGATGGAGCCCGCAATCGCCGTCACCGCCAGGTGTGAAATCCGTTCAGTGATTCGATTTTTAAACGCGAAGAAGCTTACACCTATTGAAATTCATAGACAGTTGGAAGAAGTTTATGGCAAAGCTTGCATCAGCGTCCAGCATGTCCGCAAATGGTGCAGGGAGTTCTCCGAAGGACGCACAGACGTTCACGACGAGCAAAGGAGCGGGAGGCCATCGGTGTCCGATGAAGTCGTTTAGAAGATTGAGCGCATTCTCCTCGAGGATCAAAGAGTAACGCTTCGGGAGCTGGCTGATCAGATTCCTGAGGTTTGTGAAAAAACCATCGACAACATTTTGACCGAAAAACTTGGTTATCGCAAGGTGTGTGCGCGGTGGGTCCCGCATATGCTTTCAGAAACCCACAAAGACAATCGCGTCAAGTGTGCCGAGGGGTTTCTTCGAGAATGCGCCGAGAATACTGAAGAATTCTTGGACTCCATTATTACGGGAGATGAAACGTGGTGTCACTACGTCACTCCGGAAACAAAAGAAGACTCGAAACAATGGCGCCATCCCGGGTCGCCGAGGCCGAAGAAGTTTAAGCAGACGCTGTCCGCAGGAAAAGTGATGGCTACGGTGTTTTGGGACCGAAAAGGCGTCTTGCTTACCGAGTTTATGCCTAAAGGGACCACAATAAATTCGGACAGGTACTGCGAGACGCTAACGAAACTCAAAAGAGCCATCCAAAATCGCCGGAGAGGAAGACTGAGCAAGGGCGTTAGGTTGCACCACGACAACGCGCGACCGCATGTCTCTCGACAGACCACCGCCCTACTGGACAAATTTGGCTGGAAATTGCTTGATCATGCCCCCTACAGCCCTGATCTTGCTCCCAGCGATTTCCACTTGTTCCCGAAATTGAAGCAACACTTGGCTGGACAACGCTTCAGTACAGATGAAGAGGTGAAGGAAGCGGTCACCAAGTACATCGGCGGCCTGGCGGCGGAGTTCTTCGAAGCGGGTTTTCAGAAGTGGATAACTCGTCAGAAAAAGTGTGTTGAAAGATCTGGCGACTATGTAGAAAAATAGTTTGAAATACAAGCTTTCAGATGGTGTACTTATTTATTGCAATAAAAAATGTCTTAACCCTGAAAAAAATGTGGGAACCTTATTTTTTACTTGCCCCTCGTATAAATATCGATGCACACGGAGCAGTCCAGCAGTCGCGTCCTGGACTGTGTTCCTCACGCCGACCACTGGACGCTACCTGAAGATGATGGCATGGTACGCCATCGAAAATTCGTACATTTACGACCAAATGACCCGGCTGTACGCCCGAGAGATCTTCAGACATCAGATCCGCTGGGAAAACTTACGATTACAAAACAATAAAACCAATTTTTATCATAAATATTTGTTTTTTCATTATTAGGCCAGAAATACAAATAGCAACCCTCTTATTATAGTTTGTGATCCAGTTGACAATAGAGCCATTAAAATCACATGTCGAGATAGCACTGTTGGTCTAATTTTGGACCTACACCATTCGTATGACGCAGTCCAGTTTCCACTGATATTTTGGCAATGGCAGGAAGAATATCACATCAACATCAAACAGTGTGATCCATTTACTAGTAAATTTGATATTCAACCATTTAATTCTTTATTTTATTAATACAGTAGACCCACGATATTCCAACAAACGTTTTGCAGCCAGGTGCCTGATTATACACTATATTAAATTCTTATTTTTTTTAACTACCTAATTTCTTATTTTTTCAGGTAATCTTATACATATATGTATAAAAATAGACGTGTATTTTCCTATATTTCACTTTTCAGTCACCACTACCTATCACAGATCACTGGTGTTTGTGCGTGGAAGTAGCATGGAGTTTCCTGTTGTGCACAACATTGGCCGAATGTCGATAGCTGTGGGGATGTGGGAGATATGATGGTTAAAAGTGGTCGACGCAAGGCATTTTCGTATTTCGACCAAAGACATGTCTCGGTATATGTCACTCTGCTGCCACAACTACACAGCACCGAGTGTGGTGGTGTAACAGCTAGCGTTCTGGCCTCGCATTCGGGAGGACGGCGGTTCGAATCCCCGTCCGGGCATCCAGATTTGGGTTTTCCATGGTTTCCCAAATCACTCCAGGCAAATGCCGGGATGCTTCCTTCAAAAGGCCATGGCCAAATTCCTTGCCCCCCCCATCCTTTCCCGTCTCTAAAGACCTCACTGTTAGAGAAACGTTAAGCAGATAAAAAAAAAAACTACATAGCATAGACCATTGGTGTTAGTGTGTGGTAGTGGTATTGTGTACTATGGTGTTTAGATATCAGCAGTTATGGGGGTGTGGGAGATATAGTAGTTGAAAGTGGTTGACCTGCAGCACTTTCATATTTCTACCAAAAACGTGTCATGGTGTATCACTTTTCAGCCAAAAATATCTAGCGCAGATCACTCACTGGTGTTTGTGTGTGGTAGTACCGCAGAGTCACCCATTGATCATAACCTTTTTCCAAATTTCGGTAACTGTGGTAGTGTGGGAGACATGGTGGTTGAAAGTGGCCGATGAAGGATATTTTCGTATTTCGACCGATTACATGTGTCTCCGTATATGTCATTCTGCTGCCACAACTACATAGCATAGACCAGGGGTGGCCAACCCACGGCCCGCCTTGAACATTTTTCTGGCCCGCGAGATTTATCACACTTTTACTAAATATTTTTTATATTTCATTTTTAGTGTTATATATTTCTTTACTATGTGCGTTTAGTATCATTATTATTATATTACCTATATTTACATGTTAGAATAATAGTAAACACAATAATAACTAATGTTTCAATTCTTCACTCCAAAAAAAAATTCTGTAATGGGGATATATAATTTTAGATGTGGCCCGCGGAGTTATGATGCACTTCCAAAGTGGCCCACAAGATCATTTGGGTTGGCCACCCAAGGCATAGACCATTGGTGTTAGTGTGTGGTAGTGGTATCGTGTCTCCTATTGTGTACTATGGTGGTTAGATGTCGGCAGCTATGGGGGTGTGGGAGATATGGTGGTTGAAAGTGGTCGACCTGTGGCACTTTCATATTTCTACCAAAAATGTATGTCTCATGGTGTTTCACTGTTCAGCCAAATGTATATCTAGCGCAGATCACTGGTGTTTGCGTGTGGTAGTAGCACAGAGTCACTCGTCGATCACAACGTTGGTCGAATTTCGGTAACTGTGGTAGTGTGGGAGATTTGGTGGTTGAAAGTGGCCCATCAATACGCCGTAGATATTTAAATTGAAACCGAACGTTTGCGATTTATTCGATACAACCAGACTAAATTACGATCAGAGGAATATATCCAGTTGTGAGATGCTGTTACGGCAATATAGATGAAAATTTAAACGTTAATGATATCGGTTACCCTTCAAGCTTCATCGGCAATCCACGGAACATGCAGGAATTTATACAGGATGCGATGACTTACGTACAAGTACATCATTACGGTCGTCCAGATTTGTTTATTACATTTACATGTAATCCTAATTGGGAGGAAATATAAACTTTGCCATTACGAGGCCAAAAATCCATGCTTCGTCATGATATCACGGCACGCGTGTTCAAACAAAAATTAAAATCATTGATTGATGTGACCGTAAAATATTCGGTTTTCGGTAACACACGTTGCTATCTGTATTCAATTGAGTGGCAAAAGTGACGTTTGCCTCATTTTCGCATTCTGATTTGGCTTGAAGTTAAAATCCGTCCAGAAGAAATTGATCAAATAATTTCAGCCGAAATTCCAGTCCCATTAATTAACAAAGCATTGTTTTATATTGTTACCAGTCACATGATCCACGGACCATGCGGTGCTTTTAACATGACATGCCATGCATGGAAGATGGAAAATGTAAGAAGCGTTTCCCAAAGGAATATATGAGTGATACTGTTACAGATATCGACGGTTAGCCGTAGTATCGCCGCAGGAACGCTGAAAATAGGGCCACACGTTTGCGATGCGAGTGTCAAATTCTAAAACCAAGTTGAAATTGACAATCATTGAGTGGTACCATACTCACCATTGCTTCCAATAAGTATAAGGCTCATATTAATGTTGAGATTTGCAGTTCTGTAAAATCCATTACAAATTGTGGTGGTCAGTCAGTTGTAGGCTACAGTTCCTAAAAAGTTAGATGAAAGTGATTGCATATAGCAGAGATGGAACCAGGGCGGTTACAACAGCCATTAAAAACAATCAGAAGCTGGTGAATGTAAGCATGAATGCAACAACGACTCCAAAGTAGAACAGATCGTCAGCAAAATTAGCAGATAGCAAGACGTCATTTGGAGGCAGATGGTAGGGAAAGAATGATTCCTATTGGCCAAAGGCACTCCCCACTACGATGGTAAAGGGGTGAGAGCGAGATCTGCACAAAACTGGATTGCACAGGCTGAGGAAGCACACAGTTGGCTGCCAGCAGCCAGAGAGGACAGTCGCAGCTCGCCATCATATACCAGTTGCCGGGCCTCTTATAGAGACGTCTCCGCGAGCTCGTCGAGATGGGAGGAAACAACAAGAAGAAGCGAGCAGCAAGCCAGGTGGCAATCAGCCAGCCAGTCACGCCATCCCCCTTCGTCAAGAGCATGGAGCGCAAGGAAGCGACTCGCCAGCCTGACCAGGGCAAACCACCTGCGGCAGACCCAGCTCCCTGCATCCCGCCACCCCCGGCCTGTGTGGCCTGGACGCCGCGGCCGAGGACGAGTGGGAAGACATGGAGACTCCGCTATAGAAGAGGGGCCACTACTGAACATGAAAGTGACTCCGCCGAACATCAGTACAGTTCTCGACTCGGGTTGCGAACCGCTGTTCGCATGGCCGACTAAAGACGGGGTAAAAGTCATGGCCCGCTGCCCGGCTGACTATGACATCCTAATCAACGAGGTGGTGGGCAGGAACAAACCTCCACCAGCAGTGCAGACCAAGACATCTGCACCTTCCGTGGAGACAGCATCACCGCCTCTTACAACTAGATCAGTCAGTACTCAGTGCAGCAGACCTGCACGCAAGACTGACATCCTCCAGTGTTACAAATGCCAAGGCTTTGAGCACTATTCAAAGTACCAGCAAGCTCAGGTGCATGCGCTGCGGGGAAGATCATCAACCGGCGGCATGTCCCAGGCCAAAGGAGAACCCCACCTGCTGCAACTGTGGGGGCAACCACGTCGCATGCCAACGCTCCTGTCCTTAACGGAAGCGCCTGCAGCGGAAAGATCGACGAGACACCCTGCGAAGCCTGCTCCCTCTGCCCAGAGGAACACACAAACTTGCAAAGTACGTCGTCAGACCAACAAGAAAGCTGAAACGTCCAGCTGCGAAACCAGGGCAAGATACCCCAACCAGCCTCGTCATGTTCCGAGCCCTACCAAGAGGGTTCCACATAGAACTTCAAGTAAACCACAGACCCCTAGCTGCTGCAAGCATCACGCAGCAAACGGTGAGCTGGGGTCGAAACTTACGACACTCATCGAGCTGCTAACGCAACTCATCGCTAGCGACTCCCGGAAGAGCGATGACTCTCACCTAAGGCCTCCCCACCTGTGCGAAGACCACCGGTCTCCGCCATAAGAAGATTCCATCTTCTGCCAACCAAAACGACAGATCGACACCGAAGACACAACCCGTCTAATAATGTTGAGGAGTAAATGCCGAAAGGCAATACACTCCAAAATACTCTGCTCCAATATGGCTGGAGCGAATAATGGCTCTGCTGCTGGAGGCTGAGGAGGGGTCTTGGTCATCACCGAGCTAGTCGAGTATCTAGGAGGAGGTCACCATCGGCGGAGGCAGCCGGAAGACTACGAAGTGATGTTGAGCGGCGACTTCACAGCCAAAACACAGGTGGGAGCGAGCCAATGACTTATAAGCAGTGTAGAAAGCACGGATCAGAATAACATGCTGGGATTGATAGGCTATGAAAGGATAGGGGGAGCTAGGAGATGCCTTGATGTACTTCAGTACTGCTCACATGACTAGAGGCTACCCACTGTATATGTATACATATTCCTCTTGGGAGGTGGACAAACAGAATGAAAGTTCGATCGTCCACCACAAAATACGTTAATAAAGGAAGTGATTTGGCCGTATTTGAAGTACAAAATATAAATAAAAATGACGAAATAGCACTATACTAGATAGTTAGATACATCAGCAGTAACGAATCCATCTGGCGTATTTTTAGTTTTCCCATACACGAAAGAGCATCTTGCAGTACATCTTGAAAACGGTCAACGTGTATATTTCACAAAGAAAATATTCTCCAAAGAACACTTGAGCCACCAAAAACGACACTAACTGAATTTTTTACATTGTTTCAAAAATCTTATATGTTCCGCCAATTCGAAAAAAACATTATTATATACCGATGTTCCACGCTATTTTACCTTGAACAAATTATGTAAAAAATGGGAGCCATGTAAACGAGAAAACTACATCTTTCGATCGCAGGTATATACAAAGCCAAGACATTGGGACACAGTAAATCCAAAACAACGTGAATGTTTCTTTTGCGTTTGTTGTTTTTGAATGTTCCCGGACCAACTTCTTTCGAATTTTTACGAACAGTTAATGGTCAGTGTTCAATAGATATCAAGATTCATGTCGCGAGTTGCAATTGCTGGAAGACGACAATCATTGGCACTTGACACTTGCTGATGCAGCGTTGACATCCACGCCGAATAGTATTCGTCAACTGTTTACATGTTATCCAACACAATCATCGACTTTGTGCGAAAAATATAAAAACAGTATGAATGGAGACATACAACACCGAGTTAAAGAAACAAACCAATTTCCGTATCTAGATTTAACATGAGAGATGTGTAATGAAGCATTAATGTTAATTGAAAATTTATGTATTTTAATTTCAAATTTGCCACTAAACCATTATGGTATGCCATCACCTGATCACCCGGCGACCGACTTAGTTAACAGTGATTTGCAACGAGAACAACAGTATAACAATGTTTACTTAGCTATAATTATTGCGAATAATGAGCCATTAATGACAACAGAACAAAAAAATATTTATAATTGGATTATTGATGCTGAATAAGGCGGTTTTGTTTTCTTGGATGCATCAGGTGGAACCAGTAAGACATTTTTAATATCGTTGATTCATGCGAACGTACGGTTGCTGCAGAAAATTGCATTGGCAATTGCATCGTCAGGTATTGTTGCCACTGTGTTAGATGGTGGGCGAACAGCACATTCAGCATTTAACCTGCCACTAGACATTCATAACAAACCAAACACAATGTGTAACATAAAATAATAATAAAATAAAAAATACTTTTTAGTGTACCATGTTTTTGTAACTGACTAAAAAATATAAAATAATTTCCCTAATCCTTATGAAGGATAAAACTTTTACAGATTTCTAAATTGTCCTGAAAATTTATACTTGGAAATTTTTGATAGCTTGTAACACTGGTGACGAAAAATATTGGGCGCAAGCAGCAGATAATTGTTACATTAATAGCTCTACTAACAATTTTATTGCACCGCAATTAATGTGAACTGATAAGTAAGTTCTTTCATTGATAACTACTCTCTACACTTCTTATAGTTATGTATTCCATGCGCCCAATGTTTTTCGTCATCAATCTTACAAGTATTTTAATAGCTATCAAAAATTTCCAAGTATAAATTTTCAGAACAATTTAGACGAAGTTAGAAATCTGTATGTGGTTTTATCCTTCATAAGGATTAGGGAAATTATTTTATACTTTTTATTCCGTTATAAAAACACGGTACATTAAAAAGTATTTTTTATTTTACTATTATTTTCTGCTTTTTAGGGTTATATGAGTGAAAATTTGTAAGGTAAAGGAAAAGGCAAAGGTCACGGAATTCCGACGGCTCCTGCGCATTCCATTGTATTCTTGTATTCAGGAAGGTAGAGCTCCGCACTCCCTATACAACCTTCGGCGCTAGAATGGATGTGACAGGGGTCATCGCCACTAATTGATTTTAAGTACTTGGATGACATAATCACAGAGACATGCTACAAATTACAGTTTTTTAAAAGAAAACATTTATTTCCATTCTGGAGAAATAAGAAACAAAACAAAAAAAGAATTATGCATATCCATCATTTGAATCATAAGTTATGGTATGGAATTCGAACAAAAATCCATCAGAAACAAGCACTTTTAGTTCTGCCAGAAATCTTGAAGCAGCATTTCCAATTTTTCTTTCCCTAAAAACATTATCAGACTACTGCAAACATTTAAAAAAATTAGCCTGATCAGTCCCTAGAAAATGTACTTTCAGTTGTTACCGAAATTTCCTATTTTCCGGCAACTTTTCCATTTTTCTTTCTCCTAAAACTTTATTCATACTATTAAAAATAATTAAAAAAATAACTAAATTGGTCCATAAAAAAAACTACTTTCAGGTTTTCCCGAATTTTCCAGACAACTTTTCCAATTTTTCCTTCTTTAAAAACCTTATTCGAATTATTATGAATGTTTAAAAAATAGCCAAATTGGTACACCAAAAAAAAAGACTTTCAGTTTCCTCCAAATTTTCCAATTTTCAAGCTAACTTTTCCAATTTTTCACTAACTAAAAACCTTATTCGCACTATTACAAACATTTTTTAAAAAAATAGCCAATTCGGTACAGAGAAAAAAAAAGACATTAAGTTGCTCAGAATTTTCCCATTTTCTGGGCAACTTTTCCAATTATTCATTAACTAAAAACCTTATTCGGACTATTATGAACATTTAAAAAAAAAAAAAAAATGACAAATCGTCAATAGAAAAGAATACTTTCAGTTTTTCCCCAATTTTTCTTTCTTAAAAAAACCTTATTCGGACTATTAATAACATTTAAAAACATTAACCAAATTGGTACACAGAAAAAAAAGAATTCCAGTTTTCTTAGAATTTTCCGGTCAACTTTTCCTATTTTTAAGTAACTAAAAATCTTGTTGGGATTATTACGAACATTTTTTTAAAAAATTAGCCAAATCGGTACACTGAAAAAAGGACTTTCAGTTTGCTGCGAATTTTCCAATTTTCAAGGCAAATTTTCCAATTTTTCACTAATTAAAACCTTATTCAGACTGACATTTTAGTTTTTCCCGGCGTATTGTTGAAATAAATAACTCTCGGGTTTTCTGCCGGTTAATAGATTTATTTGGATCTTTTAACGACGTTTCGGCAACTCCATCGTTGCCTTCATCAGGTTAAATCTCAGTTACAAGGACAAGACACGCAAAGAGCAGCGTGAAGCTTCCCTTGACAACAGGCTATAAATAGGAGCCAAGACTGGCTCGCGATCAGTCGTGTCTTGTCCTTGTAACTGAGATTTAACCTGATGAAGGCAACGATGGCAGTTGCCGAAACGTCGTTAAAAGATCCAAATAAATCTATTAACCGGCAGAAAACCCGAGAGTTATTTATTTCTTATTCAGACTATTTCAAACATTTTAAAAAAATTAGCCAATCAGTCCATAGAAAAGAGTACTTTCAGTTTTAATCTAGTTTTCAAATTTTCCGTACAACTTTTCCCATTTTTTCACATTTTCATGCATTGTTATCCAGTTCTGACCTATGGTCAAAATTTCAAGTTTCTAGCTCATCGAGAAATTAGTTAAAATCAATTACTAAATTCCACCCCGACAGACAAAGCCCAAAGCGAGTTAATAAAAACATTTTTTTAAAAAAAAGTGGAATGGCTGCAGTGTTGCAAAAGAGTTCAGTTATAATTTGGGATCAGTGTTCTATGGCTCATAAGTCATAAACATTCACTTGAAGCATTTCACAGAACTATGCAAGATTCGGTGGTACTGGCTGGTGACTTCCGACAGACATTACCAGTCATTCCTAGCTCTACTTTTGCCGATGAGATTAACGCATGTTTAAAACAATTGTTTTTATGGCGGAATGTCGAAACACTTCAATTGACCATGAATATGCTAGTACAATTGCAAAATGATCCATCGGCACATGTATTTCCTAAGCAATTGCTGGATGCTGGTGACGGTGAAATAGAACTGCATCAAAATACACAATACATCAAATTATGAGACAAATTTTGCACTGCTGTTCACTCAAATATATATATACAGGGTGTTACAAAAAGGTACGGCCAAACTTTCAGGAAACATTCCTCACACACAAACAAAGAAAATATGTTATGTGGACATGTGTCCGGAAACGATTACTTTCCATGTTAGAGCTAATTTTATTACTTCTCTTCAAATCACATTAAACATGGAATGGAAACACACAGCAACAGAACGTACCAGCGTGACTTCAAACACTTTGTTACAGGAAATGTTCAAAATGTCCTCCGTTAGCGAGGATACATGCATCCTCCCTCCGTCGCATGGAATCCCTGATGCGCTGATGCTGCCCTGGAGAATGGCGTATTGTACCACAGCCGTCCACAATATGAGCACGAAGAGTCTCTCTACATTTGGTACCGGGGTCAACACAAGCACCGACGTCAACATTACCTTCGTGCAATTGGGCCAACTGGCGGTGAATCGAGGAAGTACAGTACATACTAACGAAACTAAAATGAGCTCTAACATGGAAAGTAAGCGTTTCCGGACACATGTCCACATAACATATTTTCTTTGTTTGTGTGTGAGGAATGTTTCCTGAAAGTTTGGCCGTACCTTTTTGTAACACCCTGTATATATATATATATATATATATATATAATTACAATGAGCAGGAAAAAGCTTTAAGGCAATAAAACTAAGGAAGGTTAGGGAAATATGACCCAACACTTACCACAGATGAAGGCGGCTGGGACGACGAACAAAAAACAAACACAAGAGAAGCGCAATATTTCGGCCTACAGTAGCCTTAAACGTGAAGAAGGTGAAGCACCAGGCGGTGTCACATGTGTACACATAGACGGCCGACTGGTGAATATTACGCTTCTCTTGTGTTTGTTTTTTTGTTCGTCGTCCCAGCCGCCTTCATCTGTGGTAAGTGTTGGGTCATATTTCCCTATCCTTCCTAATATATATATATATATATCAAATTAGGATAGGGAAATGAGCCACCACTTACCTTTAGATGATGGATGTGGGGCGCGAACACACAGAAAAGACACAAACACAAATAACAAAGAAATTTTCGGGAAAAAAACCCTTCGTCAACGAGAGAACATTATGAGAGGTGGGTGCAGCTGGAGATTGCCTCACAGAAAGACCGCCGGTCGAGAAAATGGTGGGGGTAAATTCAAACATCGGAAAAGTAGAGGGGCAGTGAATCAGAGCTCATACCCGAGCAAAAATAAATATCCAAACTAATTTCTGGTCGGTGGGAAGATCAAAATTTAATTAGAACTAAATATAAATTGAAATATATATATATATTATATATATATATATATATATATATATATATATATAATATTTTATACAAATAAAAATAATATTTATGAAGTAAACATCACCTCAGGTTAGTGGTGGTTCAATATAGGTAATGGAAAGGAGAGGAATAAAAAAAAAGGTTAAACATATGTACTACTAATAATAATGACCGGGTATTATCTTAAGTTGAGACCAGGTGGTTGCCTTGTGCCAAGTTTATACTGGTAGGCAAGTTCCCACCTTCTGAGTTCAGAGAAACTGCTGTTATTAGGGAGAACTCTGATAGCACGGACTGTGTAACAAGAGTTGAAATTATTCAAGTCGTGGGTTATGGCATGGGCAGCAACTGGGTGCTTTGGGTTCTGTGTGAACACCGTCTGACGGTGGCCATTCATTCTTATGGAGAGTGCATTTGTGGTCAAACCTATACATGAAGCCAGGCAGTGGTTGCATGTTAACTGGTATATTACATGCGTGTTTTCACAGGTGGCGTGTCCTATGATAGGGAAGCTTTCCCCTGTGACCGGGTTGATGAAAGTGGTGGAAGCATGGTGTATGTCACACATCTTGCAGCGTGGTCTATTACATGGGAAAGAGCCTTGGGGTTGACTGTTAGGAAGAGGAAGACTGTGTTCGTGGACTAGAAGTTCGCTGAGGTTAGGTGGTCTGCTGAAACAAGTTCTAGGAGGGGCAGGGAGGATTTTAGGAAGAATGGATCTCATTTCAGGGCATGTTTGTAAAAAATCATAGCCCTGGCAGAGGATTCTGTTGATGGATTCGAGGCCTGGGTAGTACTGTGTGACCAAGACTGGATTGTGGTTGGTTTTTGCGGGTCGGGGATGATTGATTGGCTGATTCAGTTGTAATGTAGCACGTGAAAGCTGTTTGTTAACCAAAGCTGGAGGGTAGTTGCGAGATATTAATGCTTCTGAAATACTGTTTGAATAATCCATGAGAGACTGTTGGTTAGAGCATATGCGACTACCTCGAATGCCAAGACTGTAGGGGAGTGAACGTTTGGTATGGTATGGGTGGCTACTGTCGAAATGGAGATACTGTTGTAGATTGGTTGGTTTGATGTGAACTGAAGAGCTGAGATAGCCATTGGAAAGGGGACAAATCCACATCCAAGAATGTGGCCTGGGTGTGGGAGTAGGACCAAGTGAATTTCAGCATGCTTAAGTTATTGAGATGGTTCAGGAAATTTAGCAGTTCATTTTCTCCATGGGTCCAAATCATAAATATGTCATCAATGAAACGAAGTCAAATGAGGGGTTTGAGAGGGACTTCCTCCAGAAATGTCTGTTCCAGCCGGCCCATGAACAGATTAGCATAAGAGGGGGCCATGCGGGTACCCATGGCAGTTCCGCAGGTTTGGTGATAGATGTTGCCTTCGAAGGAGAAGTAGTTATTATTAAGGATAAGGTGGGCTAATTTGATGAGGAAGGATGTCAAAGGAAGGCTGTTGGGAGGGTGCTGGTCCAGAAAGTGTTCCATGGCCCTGAGGCCATGCCAGTGTGGAATGTTTGTATACAAGGACGTGACGTCAATGGTAACCAGTATTGAGTCGGAAGGAAGAGGTGTGGGTAAGGTAGAAAGCCGGAAGAGAAAGTGCTGGGTGTCCTTTATATGAGAAGGGAGCTGATTAACAATGGGCTGTAGGTACTGGTCAACCAAGGCAGAGATGCGCTCAGTTGGCGATCCGTAGGCTGCAACGATAGGGCGTCCTGAATTGCCAGGTTTATGGATTTTGGGCAATAGATAAAGGGTGGGTGTACGTGGATTTTGAAGAGTGAGAAGCGAAATGGATTGTGGGGTGAGACCTTGGAGAGGTCCACTAAACTGTACATATTCTTGTATTTTTTTGTTGACAGCAGGAGTTGGATCTTCCGATAGGCAGCAGTAGGTTTTGGTGTCTGATAGCTGACGAAGAGCTTCAGCCACATAGTCATTCCTGTTCATGACTACAGTGGTTGAGCCCTTGTCAGCTGGAAGGATAATGAGATCTGAATTGCTGGAGAGTTGTTTTCCGGCACGGGTTTCAGCTGGGCTAAGATTATCGGTGTTTGCTAAAGATTAAAGGAAAGTGGGAGAGGCCAAACTGGTGGAAAGGAAATCTTCAAAAATTTGGAGGGGATGGTTCTGGGGAAGAGGTGGAGGGACAAGTGTGGATGATGGTTTGAATTTCTCTAGACTTGGTTCTAGGTTGTCCTGATATCCCTGTTCACTGCCAGCGGAGTGTGCGGCAGAACGATATTGAGTCACGGACTAGTTTGGCATGGTCAAATGTGGGGGTGGGTGAGAAGGTGAGTCCTTTAGAGAGTACAGAGAGCTGGGATTCAGATAAGGGTGATGAGGATAGGTTTATAACTGACAGTTTAGGCTTGGGAGTAGGACTTTGGTGCAGAGAGCGAGGTGCAGGTTTTAAAGGGGGATGTTGAGGTATGTTGAGGAGCTGGGCAATGGACGGTTTTGAGGAAATCAGAGGAGGCTGTGATTTTGATTGGTAGACCATTGGTTGGTGTGGAAGAAAACTGCCCTAGTGCAAGATGGGACTTCAGCAATTTGGATAACTTCTGTAAATGTTTCTGGGCATGCATACTGCTGGAGTTAACTGCTTGCTGTAAAATATGCTGCAAAACTGTAATTACTTGTGGGAATGATAACATGAGTATTTTGTGTAGGGATATGAGGTTTCCAGAATGTTGGTTAGCCAGAATTGTATATTGTTGCAGAACAAGATGAGTAAGGGCCAAAAACTGTTGGTAGCGAAAGGCATGTAGGGCAGGGTGAGTTTGTGGGGGACAACCAAATATTGGCAGTTTGATTGTAAGACCATTTGGAGGTATGTTGAAGGACAGACATGCTTTTAAAAAAAGGATTTGTGATTGAAATTTGGCGAGCTGAAAAGCATGGTATCTGTAGCTATGTATGTATTTATCAACAAGTGGCCTATATAGTGATGTCAGTGGAGGCATGTTGAAAGCCAGAAATGTTTATTTAGAAGAATGCAAATAGGGTTCCTTGTCTGAAATGAGGTTTGATTTGTAATAAGATGATCAACAAACACGGAAGGGGGGGGGGGGGAAATTGAAGAACTTTAAATGTGGGGTTATAGTTAACAATGAGCTTTAAGATGTACGCCGATAAAAGCGAGAGCGGTAAAAACTGGAAGGGACAGTAATAAGATATTCACGGACGCTCAAAATGTATGTAACAATTCAGGTATTTGCGTGCGCGCCGTGGAAAATTCCGTAGCTAAAGTGGAAATGGGACGCTAATATAAAAATAAATGTATGTAGAATTTCAATGAATGTAATGATAATCAGTAGAAGTTACGCAGTAGTAAGATGGGAACACTGTCGGAACATTAGGTATCGGTGCGCGGAGAGTACAATATGCCGTCGACGGTAACAATGGTTTGATATACGACGTGAGGTTATGTAGTCGGATTCGTTTTTTACTATGAAACGGCTGAAAATAAAACGGAAAACAAACAAAAAGGGAGAGAAAGAAAAGAAGGAAGTAGAGAAAACAGAACACAAATATAGTTACACATAAAGGACAAAACAGAAGAGAGCCAGGACGGAAATGTGATAACAATGAAAAAAAGACGCTAAGTAGCAGAAAGGAATCAAATTAGGATAGGGAAATGAGCCACCACTTACCTTTAGATGATGGATGTGGGCCGCGAACACACAGAAAAGACACAAACACAAATAACAAAGAAATTTTCGGGAAAAAAACCCTTCGTCAACGAGAGAACATTATGAGAGGTGGGTGCAGCTGGAGATTGCCTCACAGAAAGACCGCCGGTCGAGAAAATGGTGGGGGTAAATTCAAACATCAGAAAAGTAGAGGGGCAGTGAATCAGAGCTCATACCCGAGCAAAAATAAATATCCAAACTAATTTCTGGTCGGTGGGAAGATCAAAATTTAATTAGAACTAAATATAAATTGAAATATATATATATACATATATATATATAAAATATTATACAAATAAAAAAATCAATAATAATAAAAATAATATTTATGAAGTAAACATCACCTCAGGTTAGTGGTGGTTCAATATAGGTAATGGAAAGGAGAGGAATAAAAAAAAGGTTAAACATATGTACTACTAATAATAATGACCGGGTATTATCTTAAGTTGAGACCAGGTGGTTGCCTTGTGCCAAGTTTATACTGGTAGGCAAGTTCCCACCTTCTGAGTTCAGAGAAACTGCTGCTATTAGGGAGAACTCTGATAGCACGGACTGTGTAACAAGAGTTGAAATTATTCAAGTCGTGGGTTATGGCATGGGCAGCAAACTGGGTGCTTACACCATGCTTCCATCACTTTCATCTACCCGATCACAGGGGAAAGCTTCCCTATTAAAGGACACTCCACCTGTGAAACCACGCATGTAATATACCAGTTAACATGCAACCCACTGCCTGGCTTCATGTATAGGTTTGACCACAAATGCACTCTCCATAAGAATGAATGGCCACCGTCATACGGTGTTCACACAGAACCCAAAGCACCCAGTTGCTGCCCATGCCATAACCCACGACTTGAATAATTTCAACTCTTGTTACACAGTCCGTACTATCAGAGTTTCTCCCTAATAACAGCAGTTTCTCTGAACTCAGAAGGTGGGAACTTGCCTACCAGTATAAACTTGGCACAAGGCAACCACCTGGTCTCAACTTAAGATAATACCCGGTCATTATTATTAGTAGTACATATGTTTAACCTTTTTTTTTTATTCCTCTCCTTTCCATTACCTGTATTGAACCACCACTAACCTGAGGTGATGTTTACTTCATAAATATTATTTTTATTATTATTATTTTTTTATTTGTATAATATTTTATATATATATATGTATATATATATATTTCAATTTATATTTAGTTCTAATTAAATTTTGATCTTCCCACCGACCAGAAATTAGTTTGGATATTTATTTTTGCTCGGGTATGAGCTCTGATTCACTGCCCCTCTACTTTTCCGATGTTTGAATTTACCCCCACCATTTTCTCGACCGGCGGTCTTTCTGTGAGGCAATCTCCAGCTGCACCCACCTCTCATAATGTTCTCTCGTTGACGAAGGGTTTTTTTCCCGAAAATTTCTTTGTTATTTGTGTTTGTGTCTTTTCTGTGTGTTCGCGCCCCACATCCATCATCTAAAGGTAAGTGGTGGCTCATTTCCCTATCCTAATTTGATTCCTTTCTGCTACTTAGCGTCTTTTTTTCATTGTTATTATATATATATAGTTCAAAAAACTAAAAACACCCTTTTGTAGCAATGTGAACTAAAAGGTTAAAAATAATCTTTAAATGTAAAGATTCTGATTAACAGCTATAGGATGTCCCACAATTCAGTATAAATTATTTTTATGAATAAGCTTAAAGTAAGAATGAAGTCACAGATAAAAAATTGAATTTAATGTTAAAAATGCATGGAGTGTTAGATTTCAGTTATCTTATATTTTTTGTCGCTAGCTGTTTGTAAATATAAAGCCTTTGTGAAAAGTATGTAGAGAGTACCCCACGATTTATTACATTAAATTTTGGTTAGAACTGGGAAGGAGGAGGTAAATGCTAAAAATATACAGCCAGTAATAAAGGTGTTATTGGTGAACTGTAGAAGTATAATGGACTAAGTAATCGAATTTACAAACTTATTTGAAATACACGATCCACAAGTAATAATAGGGGTAGGAAGTTGGTAAAAAGAAGAAGTACTAGACAGTGAGTGTATCGCAGAGATAGGGGAGCAATTGGTGGAGGAGTTTTCATACTAGTTAACAAAACCTACCACAGTTCACTAGTGTTCATAGATCATGACCATGAGTTACTTGGGGTAGATTTCTGGGGTAATAAAAAAGATAAAATCAGGGTGTTGGCTGCTTACCGCAGTGGAAGAATGGCAGACGAAGATGAGACTCTTGCGGGGAAATTAAATTCATACTCAGATCTCTGAGGTGAGAATAGAATGGTCATTATTGGCGGAGATTTAAATTTCCCAGGTGTACATTGGGTTGGAAATAAGTTTAATAACACAAGGGAACAGAGATTTGCAAATACTCTAAAAAGGGAAGGAGGCTTTACACAAGTGGTAGAGCAGAACACTAGGGGACAAAATATTTTGGATATATTCCTAATAAATCCTGATGATAACGTTGTAGGGTGTCAAGTAACCGAAGAAATAAGTGATCATGAAGCAGTTCTGATGGATATTAGAGGATTCAGTGAAGCAGCAGCCAAAATTTGAAGGGGAAATAGGTACAATTATAAAGAGGCAAAGATTTCGAATTTGAAAATATATTTCAGAGAACGTTTCAGCAAATGGAAAGAAGGCACAAGTACAGTAAAGTCAAGGTGGGAAGAGTTCAAGGAGGTAATAAGAAAGGGGGAAGAAAAATTTATTCCAAAAGAGAAAAAAAAGTAGGGAACCTGTGTACTGTGAGGTGAGGCGCTTAAAGAAGTTGGTAAGAAGAGAACATAACAGAGTTGAGAGACAGCAGGATAGTCGGGAATATTTAAAACAATTAAACAAGGACCTAATAATAGCTAAAAAGGTGGCTAAAGATAGATTTATGAAGAGTATTGTCAGTACAAGGGAACCATTGACTGATTCATCTAGAAATTTATATAACTATGTTAGAAAACTGAGAGGAAGGGAAGGTGTTGAGACACTTTTAGATAAGGATGGACAAGAAGTTACGGAGGATTTGAAAAAGACAGAGATTTTAAGTAACTGGTTTAGTGAGAGAATTAGGGATAATGAATCAGAAACAGGTGGTTTGAATCTGATAACGAGCTTAACAAAAAATTAGAAATGAGCTGACCATAAAATTTGAAATTCGTCCTGAGGATATGATGAAGGAACTAAGAAAGCTGAAAAAACATAAAGGGGCTGGTGTAGATAACATTACTACAGATGTCTTAGCAGGATGTGACATTGTACCTTATCTTGAAATATTATTTAAATTGAGTCTTGATACTTGCTGCTTACCAGAGGATTGGAATAGTGCGATAGTAGTGCCGGTATATAAAGGAGGGGTGTGAAATATAGTCGAAAATTATAGGCCAATTAGCTTGACGTCAGTGGTAGATAAATTAATGGAGAGATTGCTATGCAACCACATCAAAAATATATTTGAGGAGCGTAAGTGGTTTTCAAGTAGGCAACATGGCTTTAGGTAAGGATATTCATGTGAATCTCAGTTGGTGGGATATATGCAAGATATTTGGGATAAAATGGGCAAGGGAGGTCAAATTGATAGTGTAGCACTAGAGATTTCAAAGGCTTTTGACAGAGGGAGCCATAAAATGGTAGTAAATAATGTAAAATCTCTTGGAGTGTACCAGAAAGTGATTTGCTGGATAGAAGATTTTTGGAAAGGAATAAAACAGATCGTTAAGGTAGGAAATGCAGTATGAAAAGAAGTGGAAGTAAAAATGTGAGTCGCACAGGGTAGCGTATTGGGACCATTGTTATTCATTATTCTAATGCATAATTGTGTTGATTGTTTACTAACTGAACTTAGATTGTTTGCAATTCGGACTTTTTGAAGTGGGTGAAAACTGAACTAAAAATTTTCATTACATTCAACCACTTTTAAGTTGTTACTATCAACGTAGTATATTTTCATTGATTCTTAATAGGTGTGAAAAATTTCAAACGATTCGGCAGTACGTGAACACTGAAATGAAAGATTCCATTGCATGCAATCGTTATTCTATTGTTATGTCAATGTAACAAGAATAGCAGGACGCTGCTATGAGATTATTGTATTGTCACCGGTTCTTAATTCGTGCGCAAAATGTATCTATTGTTTCTGTCAAAGTACATAATGAGAATATCAGAATATAGATCAATGGCGTAGCCAGGATTTTGTTCAAAGGGGGGCAGGCAAGAGAAAACTGATATTATGCATGCTGCAAAAGCATTTATTAATGGAATAAATATATATTCTATTTTTTAATATATATATATATATATATTATAATTACGCTAATAGTAATTTTTCTAGCAATTTCATCTGCAATTTTATCACAATTTTCTTATAAAATTTTTTTGTGTGCACTAAGCATACAGAGACAGTTTAGAAGGTTCTCTATCATCGTTGACCTCAGCCATGTTTTAACAAGGCGCAGTATAGAGAAGGACTCTCTTTGTTGCTTGTTGTACAATGCTGAACCAAGGAAACTAGGATTGCGTTTTTTTTTGTCGCAGAAAAGGATATTACCGACTCATTTAACTCTTTCATAAGGTCTAGTTCTCCAAGATTTTCTGATGTCATACCCTTCTCCTTCCATAGTTAATACCATAGTTCGACTTCATAATACAAAAAATTTAAGTTGTAAGATTGGTAGAAACCCTTTTTCTTTTTTTTTTTTTTTTTTTTTCTTTTTTAATGAACCAATGACATACTTAAACTTTAACTAGAATGTAGCTAGAGATTTCGATCCAGCAATGTAGGATTCCGCATCATTTGGCAGTCTGGCGGATCCAGCACCTAATTAAGGTCGGGCCACACTAGACTGCACCGCACCCGGCCCGCACCACACCGTCACTTTTCTTATTGTTGTCGCTCTCTCGATTCAAGTCACTTCAAACGACACCACGTGTCGGCAGGACACTCGGCCGTGTGTTGGCCCGCATAAATTTGGTTTATATTTTGACGGTGCGGGCCGGTGTCGGTCTGCTGTCGGGCTGGTCGATATGGGGAAATTTATAGAAAGAGTTCGGAAATTTCCGGTCCTTTACGACTAAACATTGTTTTAACGTTACTGATTGCTTTGGAAGTGTGTCCTTTTTTTTCAGCCTCACTTCAGGTTCATCAGATATTCGTAAAATGTAGGTTGAGTCCTTGCATGTTCGCATTAACAAATCAAATCTTTGCAGTGGTGAAAGTCGATTTTAAGGCCTGTAAAAATTGCATCCGAGATCCGAATTTTGAACCGGGGACCTTCCGTACCCAAATCACTCGCCGCAAGCATCTGAATGTAGAAATAATGGAGAATATGTATTCAATCATATAAAAGTATATTTTGTGTTTGGCATGGCAAAAATAAATTATAAGTACGTTTATTTTATTATGTTTGAATAATAATTTTTGATTACTAGCTGTTACCCGCGACTTCGTACGCGTGGACTTGGAGTTTCAATTCCAGAATTGGATATAGAAAACTGTTAGTAACGTAAGATTTGTCCCAAACAACACCGAGTCGACATAATATGATGGAAAGCCATCATTATATCATCCTATCGTCTAATCTGTCTGATGAAGAGAATCAATTTACAACATATTTAAAATCAAAAAGTAAGCGAAGGTGGAGGGGAGGGGGGGGGGGGTTAACTGATGGCAGCTTTATTTCAGCTTGGTTATTTTCTTCTTTATTCAACATGAGCATCTGAATCATATAATCTAATAGCAGCACATTGTCATCTAGACCTGCACCTTAGGCCAGGTTTACGTCCGTAAGGCATGTCAAAAAGGAAGACAAATTGGTGCCAGAAACTTTTATACAGACACAAATGAATAGTACAGTGCAGAGCAAATTGACTTCTATACTAAATAATAAGTTTTGTTTCTTATCGAAATTTATTAATAAATCAAACACTAACAGATTGCGTGACTGAGCAACCAACGTAACATTACAGACTAACACACGAATCTGTCTGTCTTTCATCATTCGATAAGTTCTTAAAATTTCGTGACTAAAACTGTTATTCATGCCGAAAAAATGTCCTGTGTCCTTCCTACACTATTTCATTGTTAAATTCCATCAATATTGATATAGCCATTTAGTCGTCAAAACGTAACAAAAAGACAGAAACTTACTTCCACATTTATAATATAATAGCTGGTACCCACAACTTCGTTCGTGATTGTAAAGTATTCATATTGACAGCTGTAGACATCTAACCACCATAGTGCACGATGGGAGACTCGATACTATTACCACACACAAATACCAGTCTTCTGCGCTATGTAGTTCCGGCAGCAAAGTAAAATTTACGGATACACACAAGTCTTTGGATGAAATACGAAAATATTCATGATCGACCAATTTCGAACACCATATCTCACACACTCCCACAGTTACCGAATTTCGGCCAACGTTGTGATCGATGGGTGACTCTGTGTTACTACCACACAAAAACGCCGGTAATTTGCGATTGATAGTTTTCACTTAAAAGTGATACAACGTGACACATGCGTCTTTGGCAGAAATATGAAATTGCCGCAGGTCGACCATTTTATCCCCCATTTCTCCCACACCCCCATAACTACCGACATCTAACAACCATAGTGCACTACATGAGATACAATTCTACTACCATACACAAACACCAATGTTATATGCTATTGTAGTTGTGGCAGAAAAGTGACATATGCGGAGACAGTCGAAATTCGGAAATATCCTTGGTCGGCCACTTACAACCACCATATCTACCACAGTAACACAGTTTCTGAAATTCGGTCCGCTGTTGTGATCGAAAGGTGACGCTGTGCTACTACTACACACAAACGCCAGTTATCTGTGATCTATAGTTTTCGCTGAAAAGTGATACACCATGACACTTTTGTCTTTGTCAGAAGTATGAAATTGCCACAGGTCGATCACTTTCAACCCCCATATCTCCCACACCCCCATAGCTACCGACATCTAACAACCATAGTGCACTACATGAGATACGATTCTACTACCAAACACAAACACCAATGCTCTATGCTATGTAGTTGTGGCAGAAAAGTGACATATGCGGAGACAGTCGAAATACGAAAATATCCTTGGTCGGCCACTTACAACCACCATATCTACCACAGTAACACAGTTTCTGAAATTCGGCCGCTGTTGTGATCGAAAGGTGACTCTGTGCTACTACTACACACAAACGCCAGTTATCTGTGATCTATAGTTTTCGCTGAAAAGTGATACACCATGACACTTTTGTCTTTGGCATGAGTATGAAATTGCCACAGGTCGATCACTTTCAACCCCCATATCTCCCACACCCCCATAGCTACCGACATCTAACAACCATAGTGCACTACATGAGATACGATTCTACTACCAAACACAAACACCAATGCTCTATGCTATGTAGTTGTGGCAGAAAAGAGACATATGCGGAGACAGTCGAAATACGAAAATATCCTTGGTCGGCCACTTACAACCACCATATCTACCACAGTACCACAGTTTCTGAAAATCAGCCGCTGTTGTGATCGAAAGGTGACTCTGTGCTACTACTACACACAAACACCAGTTATCTGTGATCTATAGTTTTCGCTGAAAAGTGATACACCATGACACTTTTGTCTTTGGCAGAAGTATGAAATTGCCACAGGTCGATCACTTTCAATCCCCCATATCTCCCACACCCCCATAGCTACCGACATCTAACAACCATAGTGCACTACATGAGATACAATTCTACTACCACACACAAACACCAATGCTTCTATGCTATGTAGTTGTGGCAGAAAAGTGACATATGCGGAGACAGTCGAAATTCGAAAATATCCTTGGTCGGCCACTTACAACCACCATATCTACCACAGTAACACAGTTTCTGAAATTCGGCCGCTGTTGTGATCGAAAGGTGACGCTGTGCTACTACTACACACAAACGCCAGTTATCTGTGATCTATAGTTTTCGCTGAAAAGTGATACACCATGACACTTTTGTCTTTGTCAGAAGTATTGAAATTGCCACAGGTCGATCACTTTCAACTCCCATATCTCCCACACCCCCATAGCTACCGACATCTAACAACCATAGTGCACTACATGAGATACGATTCTACTACCAAACACAAACACCAATGCTCTATGCTATGTAGTTGTGGCAGAAAAGTGACATATGCGGAGACAGTCGAAATTCGAAAATATCCTTGGTCGGCCACTTACAACCACCATATCTACCACAGTAACCACAGTTTCTGAAATTCGGCCGCTGTTGTGATCGAAAGGTGACTCTGTGCTACTACTACACACAAACGCCAGTTATCTGTGATCTATAGTTTTCGCTGAAAAGTGATACACCATGACACTTTTGTCTTTGGCAGAAGTATGAAATTGCCACAGGTCGATCACTTTCAACCCCCATATCTCCCACACCCCCATAGCTACCGACATCTAACAACCATAGTGCACTACATGAGATACGATTCTACTACCAAACACAAACACCAATGCTCTATGCTATGTAGTTGTGGCAGAAAAGTGACATATGCGGAGACAGTCGAAATACGAAAATATCCTTGGTCGGCCACTTACAACCACCATATTTACCACAGTAACACAGTTTCTGAAATTCGGACGCTGTTGTGATCGAAAGGTGACTCTGTGCTACTACTACACACAAACGCCAGTTATCTGTGATCTATAGTTTTCGCTGAAAAGTGATACACCATGACACTTTTGTCTTTGGCAGAAGTATGAAATTGCCACAGGTCGATCACTTTCAACCCCCATATCTCCCACACCCCCATAGCTACCGACATCTAACAACCATAGTGCACTACATGAGATACGATTCTACTACCAAACACAAACACCAATGCTCTATGCTATGTAGTTGTGGCAGAAAAGAGACATATGCGGAGAAAGTCTAAATACGAAAATATCCTTGGTCGGCCACTTACAACCACCATATCTACCACAGTACCACAGTTTCTGAAAATCGGCCGCTGTTGTGATCGAAAGGTGACTCTGTGCAACTACTACACACAAACACCAGTTATCTGTGATCTATAGTTTTCGCTGAAAAGTGATACACCATGACACTTTTGTCTTTGGCAGAAGTATGAAATTGCCACAGGTCGACCACTTTCAACCCCCATATCTCCCACACCCCCATAGCTACCGACATCTAACAACCATAGTGCACGACAGGAAAGACGATTCTACTACCACACACAAATACCAAAGGTCTATGTTATGTAGTTGTGGCAGGAAAGAGAATTATACGGAGATACGAATTTTTGGTCGAAATATGAAAACGCCCTGCACTGACCAACTTTAATCATTATATCTCCCACATCCCCACAGCTATCGGCATTCGGCGAACGTTGTGCATGACAGGAAACTCCATGCTACTTCCACCAACAAACATCAGTGATCTGTGCAAGGTAGTGGTGGCTGAAAAGTGAAAAATAGGAAAAAACACGTCTATTTTTATATATATATAAGATTACCAGATTTGTCTCTTGACTCAGAAGGTTATGGCGTACGATTGGAAAAATGAAAGTCCCTGGTTCAAATTCTTGTCTCAGCTGTAATTTTTATGGGTCTTAAAATTCACAGTCACCTCTGGAAAAGCTTTGATTTGTTTATGCTAAAATGCTAGGACGCTCCGTGTTTCGAATTTCACGTTAATCTGTAGTTTTCCTTTTCAAATTGGTGACATCGATAGAGGTGTACTGCGCAGCCCGATGAGTAACTCCGTGACTGGAATTTTTAGATCACATGAAATTATTATTATTTTACGGAATCTTTGCGGTCTGCATTAAAAAAAAAGTATAATAATCTTATTCTTTTTTGTTAAAAAAATATTGAGTGACTCGAAAAGGAACCTCAACCAGAACAAACACGTTAAATGTGAAGTGAGTGACACTTGACATTTAATCGTGACTATATAGAGATTCACTAAAATCTTTCAATACAATGTGACGATCATTTGTTAAACACAGCTTTGAAATACTATTTTTGTGCATAAGAGATCAAACAATTAGGAGATAACAGGAGTCAGAAAAAAAAAGTATTTTAACGTGCTTTATTACTTTCGTAGATCATAAAGCACAGTACTCTATAATAAAGTACGGGTGGTAGACGCAGATATGATACCCAAACCACTTTTAAGGTAATTTTTTAACATTAATTCCGTGAAACAGCCAAGTGTATACGTTAAAGGAGACTGAAGACCGAGTAGGAATCCGTCCATCACACGGCCTTGCTACGGACCAGTGTGGACGCAAGGGGGGCAACCCGACACACGGCCGAGTATTGCTGCGGTGACGGCGTGGGCTCGGCTCGGTCTAGTGCATAGGTGTCAAACTCAATTTTACAGAGGGCGGTATATTAAATTTAGAATGTGTAGGCGGGCCAGATTTTAAAACTTCTGTAGAGGAATCGAGTGAAGTCTAAAAGCTCTAAAAAAAAACAAGATTCTTCTTTCTGTGTCACATTACTATCGCGGGCCGTATTAATAGGGCTCGGGGGCCTTTAAGCGGATCCGCAATCTGTAAAATGGGGTGAAAACAGGTTTCAGTCTTCCTTAACTTGCCTTCCTGTCGTCACTTTCCGGTCCGACTAGGTCTCTGGCGGTTGTATCGCCCTGTTTAGCTGCACCAGTCAAGTTGACATTTGACTAAAGGCAACAAATGTGTGTTTATGTCGTCCATAGTGATCATAAGTAAATAAATTCACTTTTACGTTTTCACAAGAACTCTAGTTTGTTTTTGTTGTGTTCATTACTGTAATTTGAGTTTGTAGCCCTATTGCAAACCTAGTTCTCAGATTGTACACACAAAAAGAGATACAATTTGAGTGGTTTCTGAGGAGGAAGTAGAAATAATCCAAAAAGAAGGTTATAACTATTGACAGCTATTTCAAAATCTATTGAATAAATGATGTATTAAAATGTTTTTGTTTTAAACTAAACATCATCGTATTTGAGATATTTCTTTTCAAAAAGTGGATTTCAATTTCCTAATTCTGCTAGTTGTATGAGATCTATGATAACAAAGTTTTCAAATAGCGTAAAAGTTGACATAATTGTTGAGTTTTGATATTTCAAGAAACAATGTCAAAGATTTCTCGTTGAGTGTTTGATGGATGAGTGGATGTCCCAAACAATCATCTATATTTGGACGTTTATGTTCACTGCAAAGAAACACATTTTAATATCAGCTGGCTTAGAATACGCGGTTCGTGAACTACAGAGCATTGCAACAGTTTGTTCAAAGAACGATTGACAAGCTTTGGTGTTGCTGTTGAAACTGATGTCATCGACAAAAGATAGGACGGAACAAGCGTCAGGGAAAACATTCTGCCTTGGTATCTGCAATTGTACTTTACACACAGCATGCAATTGGCAGTTGTCGAGGTTTTATACCCCTCCCCTCCCAAAAAAGAGAAAACTACTGAAAGAAATTGAACGCACAGAAACAATTTTGACTCGGATGTAAACCACGAAGACCTGTACGCCACAATTGAAGCAGAAAGCGTGACCGTAACACTGGTTCCCAGATATAATGATCTCAAAAAGGTGCAGAAAGTTGTTAAGTTTTTAAAAAACGAGGAGGCAGAAAGGCTTTTCTCGGCTGCGGGCTATATATGTAATTCTTTGCAAATAAAGTGATAGTTTCAGTGCTTATTAGATAAATAGATTATTTTTCAAACTGACGTGATTTACTGTTAGGCATGTAATGTGATCTGAAACAGAATACTTACTTTAATTGATTATTTACTAAATAACTAGAGTTAAATTTTAAGCAAAACATATAAAAGCGCAATGTATAATCCGAAAACACTGCTTCGGAGATGCTATAAAGGAATTTAAATAAGGTATGAAAACAGATCCCTTGCAAAAATCGTATAGAGGCTCAGCAGGGTGATTGGAACTACATTGTTGGACAGATACAATTCGCCGGACTTTCAAATCGGTTCCAATAATCCTGAGTATTCAATCCAACGCATATTCTGCCTTCGTAGCAGTGCAGTGTAACTGACTAACTGGTAAGCACCTATCCTCGGCGCATCATTCTGTTCTCTAGAAACATTCGAAAGTCCATTGACAATTTCTTCAAAATGCTCGATAAAATGGTAAAACATGTATATTATTCAGACCTGCGGGTTCCATATCAAGTTAAAATATTTGGCATGTACCTTCTCTGTAAAAAGGTTTCTTGTAAAATGTTTATGATGTATACTATGCTGCTAATTGTGTTCCATATTTCTGTAATTTGATTTAAATATTTGCAACCAGGTAAAGTCTGTGACTTGCGCAATGAAAATACAAGACTTTTTTGTATTTCTCTTTTTTTAAAAATTGAATCCCACCAATATCACCAGCCAATGTAGAAAACGCTACATATCCTTGGCTAACACACCTGTCAGGTCCATGTCCGTTTTCTAAAAACCTGTCAATTTCTGATGCTATAATTTTTCAATCAACGCCATCAGTTCTACGAATTCGATAAATTTTTGCGGATTGCATTTTTATCTTCGTCATTTTTAGGGAAAGCTGTTCTTTCTCAGCTATGTCACACGACTCATCTGCCAATACAATACAAGCATAAGCCTTCTTTGCGGTCTGCATAATAGGGAATATGCATGAAATTCAAATTTACGTCTAGTATTTTTATTTTGAAACTTTATTAGTGTAGTATAACCGCTATAACGTTTTTTCCTATTTATTTGATTTTTATTTACTAATTTTAATTTATCAAAAGTGCTAAAAATACAAGGGAAATGGAACTTCGCAAAACGCAACGCTATTGGTCGAATCGAATCGTGACGACCAAATACACGATATTTTTTGTGAACAAAGGCGTAGTTGCTGGGAGTTCTAATAGCTTTGCGATTGTATTGAAGTTTATATTAACGTATTAGCATAACTGGTGAGATATTGTATTCTTGCTATAATACACACACCAAATAATGACTGAATGCGGTTTTCTGAAATCACAGTCGAATAGTCTTCCAAAAATTGATGCTTTCATGATGACAAGAAATTTTGCAACAAATCCGAATTTTATGGCCGCTCAGCTCAGAGCAGTGAAAGCTGCAAGATAATTAAGTGATAGATATTTCAATATTCGCATGCAAATAAACAAAAAATTCTAGATGGTGGGTATATACTAAATTATTAGTCTTTTTCATCAAATGCCAGCGTGGTCTATGAGGTAGGGTGTTAACTTCATAATTTTCTGACCCGCGTTCAAATCCCCGCAGAATTAAACATTTTTATCTTCAGAAATTATCAAGCTTGACCTTTTTATTTTGTTCATTTACGTTCTTTTATTGAGTGAAATAATATTTAAAACAAATCATATTACCTATAATTCAGCGTCATTTTTTTCCTCAAATTCTTTTTTTTTTTTTTCGTAATGAATTCACGGGTCTACCGACGGATTGTCTTTTCACAACACAAATCGGCCGCACACCCTTAAAAACTTCATTGCAATCATTCGTCAAGAAAGTCTCCATTCTTAAATTTTTTTCACTTTTTGTTAATATGTTGTTTCGGTGCTTTTTTCAATTGAAATAGTTCCTATCATGTTATTTTTTTCATCTTCGTCGTTTCTTTACTTGTATATCATCAAGAGGTATTTTATACGAAATACGTAGCACTGGGAAGATAGTTTTTTCTTTCTTTCTTCTACACTCGATTTGTTCCAAGAACGGTTGCGTGTAAATGGTTGAAAATAAAATAGTAGGCGTACCCGTGACGAAAAATGGAACTCGACAAGGAAATGGAAGAACAAGTGACAAATGCTTATAAACATTGCAAAATTATTGTATCAGATTCCAGTTTACTAGCAGATTAATTTCATTGGGTAGAAAGTAGACTTGCAACGAATAGTATATTCGGCCATACGCCGAATACGCCATACGCAGACTTCCTGGCCGAATAGCCGAATATTCGGCAAAAGTATTCGGCCGGAGTGAGCCAAAATCTGTATTGCTGTGCTTGTCTCTCGCCCGCCTGTTAAAGCAGAGTTAACTCCCACTACTCTGTGCCTGTTTTAACAAGCTTGAAGTATGACCTCAAGTATCTACGTTGGATTATTTATGACATTACTTTTTTTTCTTAAGAATAACATCCAATGAGGTGTGAAGATGGAAAAGCTTTCTTACGATAGTTCATAATACAGGATAAGCAATTGGTATAACCTTCTTAAGACCGAATTGCTGATACCACTTTCTGAACTGTCCCCTACATACTACGATAGTGATTACTTCAATCAATAATCTTCTTGTAGTATGATATGCCATTCTTCACTATATGGATCGATAACAGAGTGCAGTATTCCCGTAGTCACAACATCCTCATACCTCGTTTTTAAGTCTGTGAGAAGGGCATTTAGACTAAATGTTGAATATAGGCCGAAACGTCATCATCCTCAACATTCATTATTTACAAGTTGGAGAACTGGAAAGTTTCGTGGCTTCCGTTTTGTTTGAATATATTAATTCCGACAAGAAAATCTAAAATTATGGCAATGCAGGGTTGGCCTCAGTTCGTTGTTTCATTCATAATCTCCAATTAATTGTTGCCCATTGTCTGAAAGTTCAGTCAGAAGTGATGGAAATGATAGCTGCAGGAAGGAGGATCGCGACTCATTTCAATCATTCCGGTATTGCGCAAGAAAAATTGCAAAAGCAATTAGGTTTCCCCGAGCATGAATTGGTGCAAGATGCCAGTGCGCGGTGGACAGGACCGGTGCTAGGAATTTCGGGCCCGGGGTAAAATGGGCGACCTTTTTTTTTAGCTCTACAAACTAGCCGGGTGACAATGGGTGGATTCTTGCTTCGAGACCTGGGGGCCCCTGCAGCCGGTGATCGGGGCCCCCCATCAGCCGGCGGGCTCGGGTACATTTGACCCGCTTACCCACCCCCCCCCCCTAACGCCGGCCCTGGTGGTGGAATTCCACATATAATATGCTTGAAAGGCTAATGGAGCAAAAACGGGTAATTTCAGTGTATCTCACGGACTGCAATATTGTCAACTTGACTGCTGCTCAATGGGAGCTTTTAGAGCAACTTTTGAGATTATTACAACCATATGAAGAACTAACAAAAATCACCAGTTCCGGATATTCATGCATTTCTGAAATTATTCCGTATGTAACGCGATATTGCAATAAAACTAACACATCAGAGCTAACAGCCAACTTAAGCCAAGTGAGACTTGTCATGTAACAAGGGTAGAACGAACGATTTGAAGACATTGCCACAAAAATTATTTGTCGGCAACCGCTTTGGACCCTCGCTTCAACTGCAAAGAGAAAAATCATGGAAGTATATTTTGACCGATGGTCTAAAGACGTACTGTGAAACAAGCAGTGACGGCAGCGCGAATTCGTCCCCTTTTCAGTCCAAGAGGATGACGGAAGAGTCGGGTCGCAGTCAGAGTACACACTCATCTTTTATGGATTGTTTTGAAGAGATTGTTACAGAGAAAAGTACGATCAATGCAGGGACATCACAAGGAAAAAATGCAGTTGAAACTGTAATTGATGTTTATTTAAATATTAATGGTATATCATGGCATGATAATCCGTACATTTGGTGGCAAGCAGGAAGAGAGGAATTTCCGTGTTTGACAAAGCTTGCAGCAAAATACTTGTCCGCGCCAGGAAGCAGTGTTTATTCCGAGCGGATTTTCTCTGAAGCTGGAAATGTCTACGAGAAGAAAAGAAGTAAACTACTACCTGACAATGCAGAAAAATTAGTATTTCTGCATCACAATCTTCCACTCCTAAATTTCAATTATGATGATTCCAGTGAATAGGTATTTAATATTTTTGTTTTGCTTTGACATCGTGTAAGTTTGACCATGCACGATTATTTTTTGTAATTGTAAGATAAATACATTACTATGCAATGAATCGATCGTTTTATTTTAGGCAATTATCTAACTAAAAAAAATAAATCCTAAGTATTCGGTATTCGGCCGAATAGTATCTAGATATTCGGTATTCGGCCGAATAGTAAAAAAGTGGCCGAATAGGCCGAATACCGAATAGTTGCCGAATATTCATTGCAAGCCTAGTAGAAAGCCATTTTTGATAAATGGGCCGAAATTGTTTGGTGTATTTGTTATAAGCAATGTGACTTGTTTTAAATTTTAATTCGCACTATAAAAGTATGGAAATAGTGTTGCCCAAAATCGGTCTTGGTCTTGCATTTTTGCAAGACCAAGACCAAGACCAGGTGTATTGATGCAAGACCAAGACCGGCCAAGTCTGGTCTTGTTCTTGCATTTGGGCAACACTATATGGAAATGAAGTTTTAACAAAATAAAGAAGTGAAGCTTGACAATTTTTGAGGATAAAAATAAGTAAAAATACTTGATTCTGCGGGGATTTGAACTCGGGTCACAAAATTGTGAAGGCAGCACCCTATCCCATAGACCAGGCCGGCGTTTGATAAAGTGGGGGCAAAATTTTAATATATACCCGTCATATAGAATTTTTTGTCTATTTGAATGCAAATATTTCACAATTTAGGGAGCATTTTGAAATACGACTGTAGCACACACATATAAGCTATGTACCCTTCAACATATATGAAAGAGATTGCAATCCGTTCTTAAAATGTCTGATGGTCTCCAAGTAAGATATGATTAGAGTTTGAACAGGTAACGAATTTTTATGTTACATTTCCTAAAATACATCAATACAGAAATTCTAGGTACTTACGTACAAATGATCTTCACAATAATATAAACAACTAGTTGCAGATCTATTCTCATAGCGGTACACCACTTTTTTCTTATATTCGCATCTCGCGGGACAAGAAAATACACTTTATAAAGTGTATTTCTTTTAGTATTTTTGCACACAGGCACAACACAGTACTTAGAACACGGTTTTCATCATCCTTCCATATCGTCATTAGTTAAAAAAACATTAAAGTTTTGAGATGAAACACTCTGTTGCATTTCTCATGGCGGTTTAATCATTATAAATGTGCCTTGTTGCCTTTTGCAATGTGATTATATTTATTTGTCGTGATTGTGCTTGTGTGCGGCTAAAGCAAATAATTAATCAGTTAGCCTTTATATGCTGCACAAATTAAATCAATCTTTTATTACTTCAAATACATAGCTTTAAATACATAATCGGACTTCTTTTGCAGGCTCTCCTTAGTGCCGTGTTAGGCCATCTTCTAGTTATCTGTGTATGAGTTGTTGTTATAGCAACCGTTTAAAAGAGTAATACCAACAGGCCATGGAACTCTAACATTACAAAGATATAAAATTACATTAAAATATGTATTCTGGGATAACCTTTCTGTTATCCTACAGCCCCCCCCCCCAAGTTTACCATACCATTTGCCATCAATACAAGTATAAATGGTTATGGTAAACTTGTTTCGGTAAATGTTACCCTTTTGAAGTTAGGAGAGCTTACATTTACATTGACTAACAAACATTTTTTTTCTTTCTTTATATCTCCTCTCTGTTTTTTCAAAAATCACAACAATGAGAAAATGAAAAACAATAAAACATTCCTCTTCGTGTCCTGTCACGGGAGTGCAGCACCGTTATCAGTTCACACATAGTACACTGACACGAAAAGTCTGTAACAATAAGATTTTAGCATCATTAACCTTATCAGCTATATCCAAAACAAAACATGAAAACAAAATATGATGTAACAAATATTTGTATTAATATAACAATCCATCAGGGTTTAAGAATTGCCAAATTCTAACCTCCGGACTCATCGGAGTACATAGCTAAGAGGTATTTACAAACGTTAAGTTTATCGTCATTCTAATTACTTTCTTAATCTTTACATATTCGTTTTTTCAAGATATATACATCTTAATAATAAATAAAAGACTGATTATTCACATGTATAATCCATATAACCAGTCACTTATGAGTTCCTGAATGAACTCTTCATTTACAGGAAAAAAGGTCCCTGGACCAAAAAAAATTATTTAATAATTTCATAGGCCTGAGGCAGTTTACAGTAATATTTCACCAAAACAAGTGACTTATTTACACCACTTCTGTAATCTTTGCTCCAAAATACTTTCATAGCAATTCCTCATGATAAGAGTCAACATAAAACATGTCTTTTAATGTTTCTATTTTATTAAAAATAAACTACACCTACTAACTTAACTGTGTGTTATAGGCTTAAAAGGTTTGAGGGCAATGACGTTATATCTTCCTCTGATCTTTTCCTCATCAGATAGGCTACTGTGTACGAGTTCTCGTTATCTCTACCATGTCAGGGCGTAGCCGAGTACTGGGGTTGAGGTATCGGCTAAGTCACCTAAACCAGATGTCTTCCAGGAAATTCTAAAGTTATGAAACCGTGTAGAATGAATATTGCTAACAGTTCAAATGACCACAGTCGCCACTTGCAGGCCTAACCTTCTGCAAGAAAGGTAGTATGCTAATAAATGAAAGTCTCAAGTCGAAATCAAAAGTCATATATTCTCCAAAATTATCACATAAATGTTATAATCACTGTTAGCACAGGCAATCGGATTGAAATCATCTCCAAAAATTACAAGTTGAGATTCCAGAGCAACGCGACTTTGGAAAACCCCCAAAACTGAATGTAACTGACTAGTTGCTTGGTTAGTAAATGTTCACCACAAAACTACAACATGGCTGCTGTTTCTCGCGTTCCTTCGTCCCTGGTTGGTTCATGGACCAGCCCGTTCCGCCAGACTGAGCGGAGCTCACCCGACGTGTGTTCACCACCGCGTTACAAATGACACTGGAAACGGCCGACTAAATTCCCGCCTCTTAGTTGCCTTATATTAACTTGAGATCACGTGGTACATTGGTCTTCAACAAATTACCAAATATGGATGTGTTAGTTTGCCTACCACTTAAGTCAGTGTTCAATTATATTCTTATTTAAAATCGGCTTTAGTAATTCTCTCGAAATTATGTTTAAAATATTATTCCTGATTTTAGACTGTCTCTCCATGTGAACTTTGTTTAAATTTATTGAGTTATGGGAAACCGAAAAAATCTACCAGTCAAATGTGGCTATTATTCATGTTTTTATTTATAGCTCCGAAAGTTTATGTCTTATTGCGCCGGAAAAATTATCACAGTGAAGCCTGCCTTAAACTGCATCTTTTAGTGCTTATTTTATCTTCGTAGCTGCTATACCTGAGATACCATAAATTATTTAGTGATTTACACGTGTGTTTTCTGCAGCGTGAACTTACGAAACCTATAACGTCGGTGCTATAGCCTTAAATGACTTGAAATAATTATGTAGGAAGCTAAAAGAATGGATTTTTATGATAAACTAATTTTTATCCCGGAATCAAAGTAGGCTTTTAAATAATAAAATGTCTAAGCTGGGTGATCACTTTTACGTGTTCTTTTCAAGTTTAAAATTACTTAAAGTGTTGGAAACTATCAGATTTATGTGAATTTACTTCGCTTCCTGTCTGTTTTAATTTATTCTCTACTTTATATTGTGTGGCAGTGTTTACAATTGGTGTAGTAGCATTTTCTATGTGCAGTGATTATAGCCAGTTACTTTACGATTGGATTAACATAAAACAGGTTAGTGAAATGTCTTTAAATGTGTCTAGAAAATTAATTATGTGTGTTAGCTAGTATTTAAATGTCATTAGTGCTCTTGAAATGGCTTTAAAGTGCTGGAATTTATTCCTAAAAGTTGGACAAATTGATCGATTTACCGGCGTCTATTTACTCACTGATATTTCATATTCTACAGACTGAAACTATTTAAAACCTATTAAAATTGAAAGATTATTTTATTTACTGCTTGTTTTTCTACTTTTAAAATCCTGAAACTACTTAAAAGACCAAAATTATGTATGTGAACTGTTTAAGCAACATGAGTATTAAAAATCCAATATAATTACTTCTTGTGGTTATTAGATGCTTTAAAACTATCAGAAACCTGTTAATTTATCTACTAGGCTGTCTCAGGAATTATTATTGCTGCTTTTGGGGCCTCAACATGGTCATATTACATTACAATGAATTATTTTCATTTCTGCTTCAGACTGTTATTTTATCATCCAGTTTATTTCTTTGAAAATTCTACTAAACTATCTTTAAATGTGAAGTTATGGTTATGGTGCGTCTAGGCCTGTGTATTATAGGTTCTTTATTGCCTTTACTGTGTGAAATTCACTTCAAAAATACTAAAACTGATATCTATCAAGATTTTTATGGTTAGATTTTTCATGTATGGATATTACTTATTTATCTCTGGAATGATTCGTATTAAACATGATAAGGGTTTTATTTATGCATTCTACTTGCAATTATTTAACATTTACTTTGTTTAAATCGGTTCCCAATATCTCGCCAACTAATGTTAGTATCTGTTATCGAAAGTTTATTCTTATGTGAAATAACCTATTTGCTACTGAAATATCCTGGCTTTAATGCAGTTTATAGTTTATTTATGTTAGTTATGTGTGATTTATTCACTTTATTATACCTGTGGTGTAGTTAACTCGATTTAAAGTGTGGTACCGGATACTAAAACAAACCCCAAACTCGACCGAAATCCTACTAAATATTGAAAATAGAATGAGGGATACCTTACAACCAATTACTTCATCCTGAATATATTCATATCTAGGCTATGAGATGTAACAACAGAGTCATTTAAAGGTTCTACCTGTGTGAACCAAATCCTGAATTTTGTCAGTATCATTTAAAGGCAATGCCTGGATCGTGGCCTTATTCACAGGAACTGAGTCGTGACTATCCTGCTGTACCCTCTCCTTTATCTCGTTGTTTTCTTTCTAAACATGTGTTCAAAACTTGTTATCGAAGTAGAGTTGTGAGATAGCTTTAATAAAATCTTCTTCCGTCGTTTCTTCCAATTTTCTTCTGTTTTCTCTTCTTTCGTTCTACTCACCTTCTCTGCTTCTTCCCAAAAATTCAACTTCTTTTTCTTTCGCTTTTTCCAGCTTTCTCCTTTCTCTCTTCCTTTATTCCTAATCACATTCTTTGTTTCGTCATGCAGATGCAACTTCTTCCTCTTCCGCTTTTTCCAACTTTGTTTGTTCTCTCTTCCTCTCTTCCTAATCACATTCTTTGCTTCTTCATGTAGATGCAACTTCTTCCTCTTTCGCTTTTTCCAACTTTGTTTGTTCTCTCTTCCTTTCTTCCTATTTACATTCTTTGCTTCTTCATGCAGATGCAACCGCTTCGTCTTTCGCTTTTTCCAACTTTGTTTGTTCTCTCTTTCTTTCTTCCTAAGCACATTCTTAGCTTCCGCATGGAGATGCAACTTCCTCCTCTTTCGTCTTACCTCCTTTCCGCAAATATTTCTTTTCTCCGTTTTTGTCATAAACTTCTGCTGCATTAGGTTAACAAGACTGCTAAAATGCCTAGCCGTTCCTTGATCAGATAAATCTACTTCCTTCTTCAAACCTACTGTTTTCTCTGCTTCCACAGCCTATGCTCGCATTATTTCTTCTATTTCAGGATTCATGCCATGAAAGGATAATCGCTCAACAATAAGGTCTTCACATGGAACGTAACTTGATTCAAGTATATACTTATTTTTTACATGGTTCATATCTGCTTTTAATTGTTGGGAGAAATGTTCATCACCTACTCTGTGAGTGGAAATGACTGCTTGTGTAGTGACCTCTTCAACCTCACTATTGAGTTGTTTCACTTGTTGGGTCACCTGTGTTGTGAAATTATCTACTTTTGTTTGTAGTTCCTGATTGCTTTTTGTGCATTCTGCCCGATGTGGTAGAAGTCTACTATCAAGGATGGACATCTTGTTGTCCAGGTATTCCGTTAATTCGTTCTTTAATTTTGTAATGTGTAATGCAGTGGTTTTAGTAATCTCTGCTTACTGGGAATCAAGTTTATCTAATATAAGCTTCAGTAAACTACTGTCCTGATCTCACTGTCCCATTGGCCGATGGGTAGGACCGGATAACTTAACGGTTTTTGAGTGGCACTGTATGCCTGGGGATGGAGTGTCAAATCCAATTACGTCGCTATCAGATGATGTCTGAGAATAGCTATCTGTTCTATGTAATGTATTTTGTCCTACTGATTCAATCATTGCCTGAGCCTGTGGAAGGGGGTAGGCTGTGTCATCCATTTCACAATTTAGATGTGATGGTTGTTGGTGGTCATCCATGTGTTCCACTTCTACTGTGGGTTGAGTTCGCATTTGTTGTGTAGCCTGGATAGCATTTACGGATAGTAATTGGGGGGGGGGGGGTATATTTCATTCATTACCTCTGCCGATGGGTTATGTGTTTTGTTATTGTCAGCCATTATGTTTTATAAACAGAATTGTTAGAATGGTTCACAAACTGCAAAGATCAAATCAAAATCTTGATCAACTCGACTATATACTAGATATACTATCACTAGGGATTGCAATCCGGCAAAGCGGGATCCCGCAATCCCGCGGGATCCCGCATCATTAGACAGTCTGGCGGATCCCGCACAAAATTAAGCGGATCCGCAATCCGCAAAATCCGGCGGAAACGCGTGTCAGTCTGCGTGACTCGCTGCCCCACTCGGTCTCTATCGGATGTATTGCGCTGTTTGCCTGTACCAGAGCAGTTGGCACTTGATTCGTGTGAACGTTTGTTTTTGTCAACCTTCGTCATTCGTAAGTAAATAAATACACTTTTACGTATTCATCAAAACTTAAGTTTGTTTCGAGTACACATTTCTGTAATTTGAGTTGTGGTGCGTATTTAATACGATTTTCTAACTATGTAATCATATTATCCTTTGACTCAGGGGCGGATCCAGGATTTTGCTTTGGGAGGGGCTTGAGCGGACTTTGGTTTGCGGGGGAGAGCTTGGCTTGAGTGGATTTTGATTGGGGGGGGGGCTTGCCTTTAGTGGATTTTGGATTGGGGGGGGGGCTCGAATCGGGAAAAAAGGTAATATTTATAGTCCCCTCGGGCCTCCATTCCGTATAGCTAAAAAAAAAAAAAGGTCGCCAAAATTACAATGTCGGGGTGGGCTTAAATACTTTTGGGGGGGGGCTTGAGCCTCCTGGCCCCCCCCCCTGGATCCGCCCCTGCTTTGACTTATTGTTGTTTTGGACACTGCCTCAATGCGTTTCTTTGACGAAAGCCGCCTGCTTACATGTGCCGCTCAGGCTATCGATTAATACCTCTTCTCCTTGTTATTATATCGACTAAAGGTAAAAAAAGTTATACTGAAATGTTCACGGGTGTATCGACGAATTGTGTTGTAGGAACACCATACTTCGACGGCTGCCTCCGCCGTCTTCCTCACGTGTGTAATTTCGTGTGTTTGCAATGAAATCCGGAGATACAACCTATGAGGACTTCACTGCAATCATTCGCCGAGAAAGTTCCCTTTCTTACTAAAAAATAATAATTTCCGCTCTAAAAACGTCGTTACGCCACATAAGTAAATCTAAAATACGTGACAGTTTACGTGTTGGTGAGTAGTTTCTTTAATAACATTGAATAAACTGTAATATCAATCAAGGAATCCGGAGATATAATAATGAATGACGGAAAAAACGGGCCAAGTCTCGTACTTGTGCAGTAACAAAAAGTTATGAGATCTTGTTCTGAGCCAAATCTACACCTGACCTCGCGTTCTGGAGGACGGTGGTTCGAATGCCCGTCCGGGCATCCAGATTTGAGTTTTCCATGGTTTCCCAATCACTCCAGGCAAATGCCGGGATGCTTCTTTCAAAAGGCCTTCGCCGAATTCCTTCCCATTCCTTGCCCCCCATCATTTTCCGTATCTAAAGACCTCGCTGTTAGAGAGACGTTAAGCAGATAAAAAAAAAAAGTCTACACTTTACAGAGTATATTCACTTCACTTTGTGAAATGGAATGCTTTTCTCGGTGTTATGGAACGTTTATTTAGAATTTTTTTTTAAAAAAAAAAAACTCTGGTAACTTGGCCATTAAGCAAACCATATTTTTGTGATGTATTGTAAGGCACATAATATGACCTAAGACTCAATATTTTCAATTTTTATTATTTATTTAAAAATTGGTTTAGATTAAAAACAAAAATGTAAAACCTCGAAATACACTTAAGACATGCTAAAAAGTTTTAATGTAATTTTGCCAATAAAATATTGTGAACTGTTAATTTTTATCATTTAACATTAAAAATTATTTATTAATATAAAGATTATTTAATTTATTAATGTTTTAAGTAACTATGTTTTAAATATATGCGTTAAAAAACTGTTTAGACCAATCCCGCACGGATCCCGCGGGATCCCGCGGGATTGGCGCGGAACTATCACCAAAGGAAAACAAATAAACTTCCAATAGTTATGGTTGTAAATACCGCTCATACATATAGCGTAACAAACTATGCACAATGCTGCAAAGTATGGAAAAGTCTGTAAGGAACGTCTAGAGTAAGTGTTTCAAATCAAATAGCAAGATTCACATGCGAAACTACTGCAGAGTCTTGCAAGTTAGCAACCATATGATCAAAATGTAAATAACATCGACCATAACCTCCAAGACAAAGAAGCACATGACCAAAACAAACAGTATTACGATTCAGATTAATAATGAACCACACTTAAAAGCTATAATTACTAAAACCTAAAACAAATAAGTTTATGTGGACGTCAAACACAGTAGCGCGTAAATCAGCAAACCTATGTTTGTGATTGCGAGTATACTCGTACAATGGGAAAACAAAATAATATGAGCCGACGGAAAAGTATACTCCGCAAGGCTTACTAAAGTCAGTTAACAGTTATTACAAGTGACCAAACATAAACATTAATGAAAATCCACAACAGTGTCTACCAGTTTGTAAGCGGCCGCAAAACTAGGAAGCTATTCGTTCACTATGGATATGAACAAGAAACATGTTGCCGGCCTCGGTAGCGCAGGGGCTAGAGTATTAGCTCCACGTGCTGAAAGCCGCCGGTTCGAATCCGGCCGCGGGCTTGGATGTTTAAGTGTTGTGTGTCTGTGTGAATGTCCTGTCCGTCCTGTGGCGTCCATAAATTGGAAAAATGCAATATATCTACTGGATTACGACTTATACACTAAAAAAGCAATAATAATTACATTGAGCTGGCTGTATGGCCTCGTAGCCAAATGCCATTAAAAAAAATGTTAGCGGGTGAACATACACAATAAATATTTCACATGAATACTTGGTTGTGTTCCACACGTTCGTGTTTGAACTGCAATATTTACGAGATAATAGAGTCTAGAAAAAAGTCACTTAGCTTTTCCGTATTTTGTAGTTGGCGGTTTAAGTTTCACTTCACTCAGCTGTTATTGCATCTACGGCGGATGTTGTCAATTTATGAATGGTTCTCGTTCGGCCGCTAGTAGCGCTATGTGCTTCCAAATGTTCTTCTCTCTTCTTTTCTTGAACCCTTCCAAGCACCACTCTTAATTTTCCCACCAATATCTTTCCATGCTTCATCTCCAGTATAGGCCTTGTACACTCCCATGTCTCTCTTCTATCCTACAATGATTCCCACTCCAGCTTCTTTATCATATTAGTTATCGAGTGTGTTCCGCGGTAATTTCCAAAGACAAATCTGGCAGCCCTCCTCTACACGAACTCCTGTATTTGATACAAAAAATGCGGGTCCCAAACTATACCACCATATTCCAGCAGTGGTCTGACCAAAGCTTTATAGCCCAGTTCCCTTACTTCTCTAGTGCATCCCCTCATCACTCTTTCTTTCAGGTGAAGGATTTGGAACCCTTTCCATATTACCTGTCCAGTGTGTCCTGTTAAGTCAGGGTATTTACATTTCGAGTCTTCTACAAGTAGCTCCTTCCCCATTTTATAGTCATAATTAACCTTTAGCGTTTTATCTTTGTACGTAATAAGCTCCTTTTTGCATTTATCTTCATCCAAATTTTTCAATATGCTGTTTCAAAACTAGGACCCTTGAATCAATTCTTCAAGAACACCTTCAAGTTCCTCTTTACTTCTTAAAGGCAAGTCATCTGTACGGTGTACCACAGAAAATTATCAATTAAAAAAATGGCACGATTTGTCGATTGTCTTCTACTTCCTTTTGGTGAGCAATATTCGTCATAACTGCGACAGGTATTATTTCTGAGAAGTTCTTAGCATCGTTAGCTGCTGATTGATGAGAATGTGATAAAACATGTTTTGCAGTATTCATAGAAATTTTTAGTGACAGAAAGTTCGAGTAACAAATTAATTAGAATATTCTAGCAGAGACGCGTAAGTCTGCAAGCAACAATGATTAAATTTTCATTTCAAATTAGTTGCTTTAGCATCTACAGAAAAGTTGTAATTTTCAGGAAGGGACCCAGCAGCATTTTAGCATTTGTCTCCAACACCATTGTACTTAATTCATAAGCCTGAAGTTAATATGAAGCTGGGCCTGTGGGCTGTAACACCGTATGTAGCAGTATAGATACGAGCATAGAATGAGTGAAACAACTTGACCGTTGGACCGACCCAACTCTTATCCGAGCGATTAGGGGCACAAAGGCCAAATCTACTGTAAATTCAAGAGTAATAAATATTCTATCACAAAATTAGCTCTTACACTATCAACTTTTTCACAATCGCTTGGTGGTAATAAAAATACAAGCGAATGCAACTAATGCAACTGATTATAGTTATCAAATAAAAGTCCTAATTTTCGTCGTAATAGTATTGAGAGCCGTCGTTTGTCTTACGGTAAATACAAATTAATTAGTTTTTATAAATTGCCTTATATCCACTGTTATTAAAAAAAAAAGAAAAAAAAACTTACTGACGTGCGCTCCGTCGATGTCACAGTATAAACGATCCGATGCATTGTGTTGGCGTTTTGGGTCAGCCTGCATTCTATCAGTAGTTATGCACGCGGTAAAGGCCCTCCACTACTTGGCTCGCAGGCAGTTAAGACTGAGGCTGTCTTTGTTCGAGTTGGCTCACGCGGCACAGCGACAGTTTGTTACCATGGATAACAAAAACTGTTGCCTTTAATACGATTGTACGGTGCCAACATTTTTTTGTGTAATACAAGGCGTTTCATTTATGACGCGTCCGCGTGCATGGCAATAATCGCCCGGCGCAGCGGCTGTTCGCTTGCCGCCAACTCATACCACGCAGCTCCCGTGCTTAGAAACGCCTCTTGCATGCGTCGATGTCTTACCTTATAGCACGTGGAAATATTCGCCATCGGCTTCAATACACGCTTGACATCTTCTAAGGATGTTTTGGCTAACGGTCTGCAGTGTTTGTGAAAAAAATATGATTAATTTTAGTTCTGATGTTTTCCCTAAGTTCCACTTTCGATAATGCTTCCGTGCTCTGACAATGCGTGGGCCGCCCCTCGAACGATATCGGACCCTTCGCAACACAGCAAATGCAATTTTTATTTAAGTGGACGCGTAAACAGTCAAAACAGTTTTTACTGGAGTACAGAAAATCCACATCTTATCCACACGATGTGAACGTTGGAGTTTGGTGTGCAGTTAGTGCGAGTCAAATTATTGGACCAGTGTTTTTTACTGAACAATTACATCTTCTCGCTATGTGGAAAATATTTTAAAAACCTTTTTTGAACAGCTGACAGAAGATGAAAGAAATTACGGTTATTTTCAACAAGACAGTGCAACTCCCCATATAGCCGAAAATTCTATGCGTGCTTTAAAGCGTGTTTACAATGAAAATCAAATTATCATTCGTGGATTATTGCCTCCGCGTTCTCCAGACATGAAACCTTGTGATTTCTTTTTGTGGCGTTACCTAAAAGAGCGTGTTTATGATTCAAAGCCTCGTATGGAAGAGGAACTTAAGGAAAACATAAGAACTAAACTTAATGATATTTCTTCACAAACACTGCAGAATGTTAGCCAAAACATCCTTAGAAGATGTCAAGCGTGTATTGGAGCCGATGGCCAACATTTCCAGCACGTGCTATAAGGTAATACGCAGGCAAGAGGCGTTTCTGAGCACGGGTGCTGCGCGGTATGAGTTGCAGCGAGCCGCCGCTGGGCCGGACGATTATTGCCGTGCACGTGGACGCGTCATAAGTGAAACGTCCTGTACAAAATGTGCAGCCTAATCATTTGTATTATTTCCAGAAGGTTTTTTTTGTCTCAAGCCATTATCTCCCTTCATACTTAACGGAAATCACTGAATGAGGTGTCATTTTAAAGCTTATGGTCCCCACTTTGGTGACATCATATATTAAGACAGGAATTTTTCTGAATTCGACCCTCAAAGGGCAAAAATATCAATATTTATGCAATGCTTATTTGTGTCACGAGTCATTTATTTCCCTTTATATCTAACCGATATAGGTTAATGAGGTATCAAATTAAGTATTAACCTCTCCGCCGTGGTCACATTATATTTTAAGAAAGGAATTTTTCGTAATTCGACCCTTAAATGGTAAAAATTTCTAAAATGCGTTTTTTGTGTCTCGAGCCATTTATATCCTTGGATATCTAACCGAAATCGATAAATGAAGTAGGATTGTAAAGAGTAATGTCTCCGCTTTGGTGACGACATATGCTACGAAAATATTTTTTTTATTAAGTCCATCAAGGGAAAAAGTGTCAATGGATCTTCAACGCATTTTTGTGTCACCAGCCATTTATCTCCATTAATATATAACTTTAGTAGAAAAATGACGTATCATTCTAAAGGTTAAGTAAGGTCTACGCTGTTGTCACATCATGTTTTAAAAATCTATTTTTTCTTAATTCAACCCTTAAAGAGTGAAAATAATAGTATTTCTAAAATGCGTTTTTTTTCCCTCGAGAAATTTACCTCCTTTGATAACTAAACAAAATTGATAAACAAGGTATCATTTTAAATACAGAGGTCTTCGTAAGGTATTCGGTTGGTTACGCCATATTTTAAGAAAGAACTTTCTCCAAATTCAACCCTTAAGGAGCAAAAATATCATCATTTCTAAAACTTTTTTTTTTTTACCTTGCTTGATGCCTAACCGAAATCGATAAATGAGGTAGTATTTTAAAGACCAAGGTTTCCACTTTGGTCACATCATATTTTATCAAAGAAATTTTTATGGAATTTGAACTTAAACGGCAAAAGTATCAAAAGTATCAATATTATTTCTACAATATATCTTTTTTTATTACGAGCCATTTAAATCCTTTGATACTTAACCGAAATCGATAAATGACATATTGTTTTAAAGATTAAGGTCTCCAATTAGGTAAAATCATAAATTAAGAGAGAATTTTGTGGAATTCGGTGCTTAAAATTGTCGCGCGTATGAGACAGTTCAGAGCCAAGTCCCTAGATTGCAGCAGCAGATATCACAGACATGTCAATAAACTGTTTTTTGTACAATAAGTAGCCTTTCGGATTTTTTTTGTTACGGAAACATTTTTGTTTTGCTATAAAATTCCAATGTAAACATTTTATTCACACAGCAAGACATATCACATAGATGTTGATATGCTGTGTGCATTTTGTTCAGGTTGGTTGTATTCTGTTAAGGTCAGTGACAGTTTGTCGCACATACAGTGTGTTTCATATTTTTCTAACTGTTTTGTTATATATTTTGATGCGTACCTATTATGCTAAACAAGTAAATATTTGCTAAAATAGTGTGGTTCTACTTTTTATTATATTAAAAGCATTCAACCTCAATATTCATCGTATTTTATTAGCAATATTTTCACACGGGTCGTCTAGTCAAATTCCAATTGTATCACCTCCATCACCACCACAACCATCACTTTAAACTCCAATCAACGATTCTATAGAATCGCCAAATGACATGATTCACTCAATACATTTTGCCTAAGTAAGGAGTAAGTTCTCGTTAATAATGGCAGCAGAAATTTGAATAGCAATAAAAAAATTAGTATAAAAAGGGTGCTATTTTCATATCTTTGCAAATTCTTTCCGAGCTACGCATAATGCGTCGAAAAACATCTGGAACTGTTCAAGAAAATGATTGTTTTCGACACTCGAAAAAGGTATTGCAGGCTAGTACACGAGTCTTTAATTCATAGAAATCTTGAAGTCACAGCATCTTTCAGTAATTGAAATCTCCTCCCGAAATTGAGTGTTCACTGGCTCAATTAATGATTTTAGGAACTCTACCGTTGTTATTCTCGTAACATTTGTTTATTGTGTCATCGATGGCTTTATATCTCACGTCTTCCGTGAGTTTCTCACCATACTCTATTCTATTAAAATACAATTTCCATATCCACCAAATCAATTTTCGTTAGGTTTCTAGTATACAGTGTGATGCATCACAGTGAAAGTTGCAGCTACGCGTGCCCGTGAAATGTCCACTGTGGTTTCATGAAAAGACAATTTGTGGATAATTTACCTTGCAATCCTGTCTTGGTTACGTTGCCACGCGTGGCAGCCGCGCTCAACAGAAATTGTTCGCGAGGCAAATAACCGGTTTGGCGCGCTCGATTATGGCTCGCGCGGCAACCGCACATAGTCGATACGTAACTTAAAGAGTCGCCAGTAGCACCGTGCGTGGCACGTTGTGCCGCCTCGCCTTCGCTAACGTCTGTTTCCCGCAGGTAGCAGTAGCAAGCAGGTTTAAATCGCACGAACTGAATTAATTTTTGAAAGTTGTTTAACATTGTTTACTCTTCGGTTCGGCAGAACTTCGATCGAGCGCATACCCGCGTCCTACTAGGGCGGGGGGTGGGTGGGGGGGGGGGGTGGCAGCTGCCCTTACCTGCCTACGCCCTTGATATAGATATGAAATTATTGTATTGTAATCGCTTCTTGATACATGAGCAAAATTTCAAACAATTCGGACATCTGGAACTGGGTTAAAACTTAACTGCAAAATTCCATCACATTCAACAATTTTTCTATTGTTACTGTCAAAGTAATGAGAATAGTAGGACATCGCTATGAAATTATCGTATTGTCACCGGTTCTAGATACGTGTGCGAAATTTCAAACAGCGCGAACTTCTGGAAGTGGGTGAAAATTGAATTGAAAGATTCCGTTACATTCATTCATACAGGTCAAGCTAATATAAAGCGTGTAATGAACTAATTAAGAACGTGTTCCCGGATATATCGAATAATTGTTTAGATCATAATTTGCTCAGTAATCGTGCTATTTTGGCAGCAAAAAAATGTTGATGTTGATGAAATTAACTTCCAGATACAAAAGTCGTTGCAAGGTGATCTGATGTTTTTTAAATCAATACACACTATTGTAGATGAAAATGAACCCGTAAATTTTCCAACTGAGTTTTTAAATTCTTTGGATATATCAGGAATGAACCCATCAGGGCCGGCGTTAGGGGGGGATAAGCGGGTCAAAAATACCCGTGCCCGCCGGCTGATGGGGGGCCCCTATCACTCACTGTAGGGGTCCTCAGGTCATTATGCAACGGTACACGTCTGGTCATTAAAAGGAACAATTATTTTGACTGGAAAGTTTAAGGAGAAATCGTCCTGTTGCCACGTATTCCGTATGATACCGTCAGAATCTCCAATACGATTTAAAAGGCTTCAATTTCCTATTCGTTTGGATTTCGCTATGGCCATAAATAAGTCTAAATGCCAAATAATGTCCATTTGCAGCTAAGACTTGGAAAATACGTGTTTCTCCCATGGGCACTTACATGTCCCTGCTCACACATAGGGAAACCATCAAATCTAGTTGCATTAGCAAAAGACAGGCTAACCAAAAATATCGTGAACCCATTAGCGCTTAGATAAATTAAAATTATAATTTGTACTAATTTAAAATAATGAAAATAATTGTTAAAAATGTTTAAAAATCAACTGCATCTACCTTATTTATAAAAATCAAATTTCAATTTATAAATAAATAAAAAATATTTTTTATTTTTATAAATATCAAATTTTAAATATTTTAAATTAAGTAATTTGTAATAAAATGTAAATTAAAAAAAATATGGTCGTTTGTCCTTAATTTCAATTCTCCGAAGCTCCTTACCAACTACTTCTGAATTTTAAAATCGACTAAAACGTTTTTATCTTTATTAGTGAATATTAATTTGACTACATTAGGAAGTTTAGTATAACTTTGATCCAACATACGAGGGCAGATCGGAAAGTAACACAATAATTTTTTTCTCTCCTGGTATTGCAGCTGGAATATTGAAATTTTCACGACGATATAGTTTGAAGTTTGCGCTATATTTTGTTTTTCATGTACAGCTCTAGCGAGAGAAGCGTTAACTATGAAAAATAACATGGCGCGCATGTTACTGTCGTCCACGTGTGAAGAGCAGAGAAGTGCAGTTCGATATTTGCCGGCCAAAGAGCATTCACGTAGTGAAATTCAAAGGGACATGCGTGGCGTGTTTGGGGACGACTGTCTGGACCGTAGCAATGTCTCCAGGTGGTGAGCATTCTTCCAAGAGGACCGCGTGAACCATAGTGACTCGCCATGCTCCGGGCGACCGGTAACAGTTTCAACTCCGCAGAATATCCGCGCCATTGAGGCGGCAATCTTGAAGGACCGACGTGTGCACCTGCGAATCTTATTGCAGACTTTCAACATTTCCTATGGTGCAGTGTACGACATTGTTAATGACACGTTGTAATTCCGTAAAGTTAGTGCTCTCTGGGTGCCTAAGAACCTGACAGACAACCAGAAGGGCCAGCGAATGATGTCAAGCTTGGATCACTTAAGCGTTACGCTGCAGAAGCGCATGACTTTCTTAAAAGGAATCGTCACGGGTGATGAGTCTTGGGCGTATCACTACACGCCCGAAACCAAGCAGGCCTCTATGAAGTGGAAACATACAGTTCAACAGTACGAAAAAAATACAAAGTGACTGAATCAGCTAAGAAGGTGCTTGTGACAGTGTTCTGGGACATGTTTGGCGTGTTATTGGTGGACGTTGCCTAAACACGGAACCACTGTGAATGCTGCAGCCTACATGAAAACATTGGTTAAGCTGCGTAGTGCCCTTCGTGACAATCGCCGCAAATGGAGTCTAACTTCTTCATGGCAATGCACGTCCCCATATTGCTGCTCCTGTTCGTGAGAAACTCGCCACTTTTGAGTGGGAGGTGCTCCAGTATGCACCATACAGTCCGGACCTAGCACCGTCTAACTTTCATCTGTTTGGTCCCATGAAGAAATTCCTGGCCGGTCAACATTTTGCAACAGATGCGCAAGTGAAATCAGCTGTCCGCAGATGGCTACACTCCCAACAAACTGACTTCTACGAACAGGACTTATTAAAACTGGTATCACGATGGGAGAAATGTGTTGAGAAAATTGGTGACTATGTAGAAAAGTAGGCCAAAGATGTAAGTTAATTTGTGATTTGTTTGGTTGTGGTACATATTAAACTTTTTGGTGAAAAAATTATTGTGTGTTATTTTCCGATCTGCCCTCGTACTATAACTTCCGAGCCACAGTAACGTGTGACCCGGGCAGCTAGGGTATATATACATATACAGGGTGGAGCGCGGTAAATTGCTTTTTTAGAACACACGTTGTGGCGGCATTGTTGCTCAAATAGAGGAGAGAGTGGCCTTGGTTTATTGTTGCCGATGGGAGGTTTGTATTCAATTGTTGTTAAGTTGCGATAATGCAGTGGACACGTGAGGAGCGCTCTTTTTGTGTTGAAGTGTATTTCTCGGATTCCCACTCGATCGTTGCAGTGCAGCGTGCTTTTCGTTTGCGTTTTGCAGTACCCCCACGCGGACGTGTTCCTGGACGACAATCAATTTTAAGTTGGGTAACTGCATTCAGAACATCAGGGAATGTGTCAACTGTACAAAGAGGACCTGAAAGAAGCGTTACAACACCACAAAATGTCGAACGAGTTAGAGCAGCAGTACTGCAATCTCCAAAACGCTCAGCTCGGAAACAGGCACTTGCTCTCGGCATTTCAAGACGTTCTCTCCACAGGATTCTTCATAATGAACTGAAATTTCGCCCGTATAAAATGTGCGTGGTCCAGCAATTGTCAGTACAGGATTATGTAACACGAAGACAGTCTTGTGAAGACATGCTTGCAACCATACCCTGTGACGCAAATGTGTTCTTTTCTGATGAGGCACATTTTTACCTCAGTGGGTGTGTAAATAAACAGAATATGCGGTACTGGAGTGACAAGAACCCCAGGCAAATTCACCAGAGACCCCTGCACTCAGACCACATCACTGTGTGGTGTGCCATATCACGAGTAGGCATCATTGGCCCTTACTTTTTCCAGGAAAATCGTCCTGCTGTAACTGTGAATTCAGATCGTTATTTAACTATGGTGCAAGAGTTTTTCCAGCTGGCTTTCGAGGAAATGCAATTACAGGATACCTGGTTTCAACAAGATGGTGCCACTGCACACACAGCGGGCATCACCGGCATCACCGTGAATTTTTTGAGGCAAATGTTTCCTGGAAGACTCGTCTCTCGGATCTCAACTGGCCCGCACGATCACCGGACTTAGCCCCATGCGATTTTTTTCTGTGGGGTTACCTGAAGTCAAAGGTGTATTGTAATCGTACCAACAACCTGGAAGAGCTACAGAAAAATATTGAGGCTGAAAATGCAAGAATACCAGAAGACATGCTTGAAAGAGTGCACGAGAACTTCAGAAAACGATTACGGCAGTGTGTGGATTGTGAAGGTAGACATTTGCCAGATATATTGTTTAAATCATGTAATTAGTAACTTCCATTACTGTCCAACATGAGAAAAATAAAAATGTAAAATTCTAAGTGTTCATTATTTTTTTTATTTCATTCCCAAATCAGCAACTTACCGCGCTCCACCCTGTATATATACTAGCGGAGTTCCCGGCGTTGCCCGGTATAGTTGGCGTAGATTTACCCGTGCCCTATTTTTATTCCCGCAATGAGAAACATTTACTCAAAGTTTCATAAAATTCGCACCAACTTTTTTCGTAATTAAAGCAAACCAAGCAAGATTCATCAGTCCCCTAGCAAGAAGCTGGTGGGTTGAAGTTTATTTGCACGTACACTATTTTCATTCGTCTGAAAAGATTCGTGTATATCAAGCTTCATTAATTTGGTTAAGAAATTGTATTATTAGGTTACTGAAAAACGCTAGATTATGCTGGAAACTCACATTGGATTCAACTGCGAAGTGAATATACTTTCCGAAATTATAGAAAGAATTCTTCAAGTTTTGTTTAGTGTGCAAAATAGTTATTATTGTAAAGTTATCTTATCACTTTCATTAAAGGCTATGGTCAGAGACGTTGTAGTTGTATGTTTAGTGCGAAGTATGCAACATCTGATCCTTCCAACTTTGGGATTCGTCATCGTGCGTTCAAAATTTCATTTAATGCTCCTGCGTTATTTAACGTTTAAACGTACGACTCCAAACTGAATTGAGATTCTAAGCTTTTGCACGGTGAAAACTCCGTCGAAATCCGCTCCGTAGTTTCCGAGTTTTTATAAGACAAATTTATCCGGTTTTCGTTTTATAGAAATAGATTTGGTGATAATTTATATAAAATTTAATGTTGAGCTCCGGGCCCAAAAGGTATGTATCACATCCTGAGTATTTTGCTTGTGAAGCCATGTAACACCGAAAACTGGATGGGCGGATGGCGGACGGGGATTTGAATACGGGTGTTCTCGAGTGCAAGGCCTGAGCGCTACCGTTCACCCATCAAGCTCGCTTTATAGTTTGATTTAATTGCGATAGAGCACACGCCCCTGTAGCAATTTCTCTACGCCCCCTTTTTCGCCTAACAGAGTATTTTTGCCATTTGAGTTAAGTTTTTGTATCTCAGAAATGTTGAAATTACTATCGTGGATCATAAGAACAAATTTAAACTTTCTTCATAAGGAAACAAAAATCCATATCGATTTACTACTATAACAGTATTCGTCCAACCCAGAAACATGTGAATAATCTTTTATGAAAAATCTTTTTTAACTGTGGTATTGCAATTTGATGATGTATTCTTATGTACCACCACAAGACAAATCAAAATTGAAGATTTTATCTATATATCTCGTTAACACTTCTCGTTAAACCAGACGATGGATTCTTATCTAACTTGACGAGACACATTGAAAGTGAAATCTAAAATATTGCTTTTTCCTTGGGATATTGTATCTCTAAATTGAGGTTGATAGTTTGAAATACAGCCTGGACCAAGGTACTACAAGCTAGACATGTACAATGGGAGTTTTGATTTCTTTCTATAGTGGCAATCACGAAATTAGTCCTGTGAAGGTAACGGAGTATCCGAACAGTGTTACAAATCAGCAAAAAAATCAACTTTCAGTTATGAGTGCGAAAAAATTTCTAAAACATAATACTTAACATCCGGAACAAGGTGATGTGCTTTATAATTCCAAAAATTTGTGTGACTGTTTTTTAAAAAATAGTAATTTGTTTCCATGAAAATTAGAAATCAAAATACTTTTTTACTTCAACTGACAGAAAAAGCAATAAAAATAATAAGAAATAACACAAAAAATTATGCGCCTTCCTGAAAGTTAACAGACTCATACCGAATACATTCTATTCATTAAATAGGGAAGCATGTGAATAAAAAAAATAAAATGCTACACTAAGCGCTTATTTGTTTCGACTGTGTAACGTAAAATGTTGTCGCTGACTAACTTCCGTTTTATTTGTTTACGTAAAAACTTCCATGCGAAAAAGTTTCTAAGAAAATACTGAAATTAATTCTGGTAGCAGGCAAAGCCTCTTCAGACAACCCCTTTTGGATTGTTTCACAGTTTATATTTGCGCGAATGATTGCGCGCAGCGCATGCTCCAGTGCCGGCTGGTCGGTCGATTCGTTTACGACTGAGAAACATATTTCCTGTCCTCCACAGAAAAGCTATTTTCAGCTTCTGTAAGAATTATTATTGTCATTGTACACAATGGACCATACATGACACATTTCCCGAGAAAACTTCAAAAGCAAAGACAAAACGAAAATTAATTTATCAAATATAAGGGACCGATATACATAGAAATGACTGCCACAAATACCTCCATGTCAGTGTTTGTAATTTATCGAAGTATTTTTTTTGTATTAGTTATTGGTAATATTCCTTAAAAAATACTTTAAAATATCTGTTACAATGATTTTAATTAGGTTTCCAAAGCCCAGGCGACCTGCAATTTCGCGAATATTACTTCTGTCTGTTAATACACTAAATGCATGATTATGTTCCTGAACATCACGACCATTAACATTACTGGAATAGGCTTTAAACTAAGGAAATAAAGCGACCGCGTGTAGAGGTACACATGGACGACCGGTAAAATCTAATGTGACAATGTCGCCGGCCCAACCAAGGGACAGAGTGTTGGTACGGGCAGGGGAGGCAGTGGAGACTACGTGACCTTGGCAGTTCTAATTTCATGACGCCAACTATAGTGGTTGTGGTCATGTTGAAATGCAGTTTGAAGGAGAAGAAAATCGTTGTCAAAAGAAGAAGAAACTATAGGCCCTACCTATAAATAATTTTTGACTTTCGCTATCTCGAGAGCTAAGCGAGATGTGTATCTTTTTTACTTTTTATCTGTCTTATTGAGTTATATAAGAATTCATCATCAAATTGCGGCACAATGGTTTAGGTGAAACCTGCATTACTAAACAATTCAATAAATTATGAAATTAATAAATGCTAGATTATGTCAGAAACTGAAGTGTATAGCACTGAATGCAACGCCAAGAAACGTAAATAACGTTGTCATAATAGGTTACTTTCCAACAGTATGGACATAACATAAACTTCTGTTTATGTTACAAACCATTGCATTACTAAACAACGCGGTTAAATATAAAATGAATAAAAGCTAAATTACGTCAGAAACACGCGCGTATAGCGCTGAATTGCAGCTTAATAACAGAAAACCATCAGCGTAAATACCAAAAAAAAACAAAAAACATTCAGTTTTCCTAAGCCATTATTATTCTCAACACTAAAGGTTTAATACATACTTCTCATGAGAAAAAAAACTATCAGCGCACGTATTAATTACGACGTTGCAATTCCGTGAGGATTCCTATGTAATACCGCAAGACAAATGAAAATTTAAGATTTTTTGTTATATATCTCGACTAAACTTCTCGCTAAATGTTATTTCACAGTTGACATGGCTAGGTTGAAATGCGGCTTGGACGTGAAAAAAATTGCGAATAAGCCAAATCGATGATGTAGTCTTATCTAACTGGACGAAACACAATGAAAGAGAAGAGTAAAATATTGGGATAACTTGCTTTGTTCTTCAGAATCTCTAAATTGAGGAGGTTAGTTTGAAATGCAACCTGGACCAGAAACAAATTCTACAGAGTCACAAGGCACTATACGCTGGACATGTATGAAGGGTGTTTTGTTTTTTTTCTAGCGGTTGTGGTCAAGTAGAAACGTAGTTTGAAGCAGAAAACAATCGCCGTGAAAAAGAAAAGAAAACTATACCTATAAATAATTTTTGACATTCGATATCTCGAGAACTAAGAGAGATACGTAATTTGTTTTTACAATCTGTACGGAGAGTGGTGGTGTAACGGTTAGCGTTCTGGCCTCGCATTCGGGAGGACTGCGGTTCGAATCCCCCTCCGGGCATACAGATTTTGGTTTTCCATGGTTTTCCCAAATTACTCCAGGCGAATGCCGGGATGCTTCCTTCAAAAGGCCATGGCTGAATTTGTTCCCATTCCTTACCCCCCCTCCCCCATCCTTTCCCGTCTCTAAAGACCTCGCTGTTAAGAGACGTTAAGCAGTAAAAAAAAAAATACAATCTGTCTCATTCACTTATATAAGAATTCATCATCAAATTACGCCGCCACGGTAGACGTAGAAACTGCTATACTGAACAAGGCAATACATTATAATATGAATAAAGGCTAGATTATGTCAGAAACTCAAATGTATAGCGCAGAATCTAATTCCAATAAACGCTCAGTTGTTATAATGGATTACTTTCCAACAGTACGGACATAACACAAACTTCTGTTGATGTTAAAAACTATTGCATTTCTAAATAACGCGATAAAATGAATAATACCTAGATTATGTCACAAACACGAGCATATAGCGCAGAATTGCAGCCAAAAAATGTTCAGTTGTCCTAAGCCGTTATTATTCTCAACACTAAAGAGTTAATACAAACTTGTAATGATAAAAAAACATCACCGTACTTATTAATTACTGCGAACGGAATGAATCTATCAACTCCAAACACCTGATGCCGTTATTATTCCAAACACTAAAGGCTGAATACAAACTTCAAATGATAAAAAAAACCATCAGCGTACGAATTAATTACCTGTATGAACGTAATTTATCCAGAAAATTATTATGGTAGAACACTAAGATAGAAATCAGAGACAAATATTAAAGCTCATGGTCAAAGACATTGCCAGAAATGGGCAAAGAAAATCTCTACTGATTTCTCGTTATTAATTCCTCGCATTCAATATGGCCATCGAAGCGTTTAAAAACTAAACACCCCATATCAAAGGAAATAATATTTCAAGTTTTGTTCAGTGTAAAGTATGAAAAAATGGTTATTATTGTAAACTGCTCATTAAAGGCTATGGTCAGAGATACTGTATTGTAGTTGTGTGTTTGGTGCGATGTATGCGCCATCTGGTGATTCCTCCTGTGGAATTCCTCACCATACGTTCAGAATTTCATTTAATGCTTCTACATTATTTAACGTTGAAACATAAGACATGTCAGACAAGCGAATTAAGGTTCTAAGCTTTAAAACAGTTAAAACCCCATCGAAATCTGCTCCATAGTTTCCGAGTTTTTATTCTACAAATATCTCCGGTTTTCGTTTAAAATATATATATACACACACACACACACACACACACACACACTAGCTGACCTGGTCACGCGTTGCTGTTGCTCAGTATATATGCCAAATGGATTCACTAGAAACGTTTTATATCCAAGACCATTACAATGAACTTGAAATTTAATTAAACAGTAATTAAAATCTATGTGTTTCAAGGCATAGAAATAATAATTTTATGTAAATATCTAATTTCACCAAAAAAAAATACAAGTTTAAAATATGTTCATTTAATCTATATTTGTACTCCGGACCAGCAATAGCGAAGCATTGCCTAATCAGCTAGTGCTATATAATAGGATCAAAATGGCAGAATGAACAGGGTGATCTGGACTGGTATCTAGCTGGGCAGGTCAACATGGAATGAATATAAATGCAAAGTAGAGTCAGCTTATTAGGTACCTAGATAAAAAAAACTGAAGGTTGATTATGATTATAAGATGGCGAAAGAATTCCTTGTTGAAGACTTCAATGTAAATATCTTGGCATAACATTTAATAACAAACTCTTCTAGGCAGGACACGTTGAACAGATAATAAGAAACGGTTTCAAAATCATTCACTTGTTGAGAGAGTGATGAGGGGGTGTACCAGAGCAATTGTGTTATAAAATTTTGGTCGATCTGTTGCTTGAATATGGTAGTGTAGTATTGACCCTACATTTTGGGTAACAAATACAGTAGGCCTAAGGGATGAAGGGGACTGCTAGATTTGTGTTGAAGAGAGTCATGTGAGTACATTGGTGACGAGGCATGGAAAAATATAGGTTTAAGAATTAGGAGTAGTGCATGCAAGGGAAAAGATGAGTATGACCACAAACAGGCACTCGATTTCAGTCACAAGGGTGTGTGAAGATTTTCTTTCTCAGGTAAGGCGGCCAGGGATAGGCAAAAGGTACAAGAGAAATTAATAATTTATCAAAAACGCTGGAATAATTTAACACTGAAATCTGTAGAGGGCAAAACCGGCAGTTACAAGAAAGCGGAAAAGTGAGAGTGGAAGAAAATTTCTGGAAAATAAGGAAAAGTTACTTGCACCACTCTAATTTTAACTTTTCTATATATTTTTTGAATATCCCCATACTTCGTATTTTCTACATTCTTACTAATTTTTACAATGAAATATCATTTGTTTTTATAACTCAAGTACAAGGAAATTATTTTTATTTCAGTGAGAGAAATAATACTAAGTATCAAACAATTGTTTTAAATAACTGCTGATATTCTTAATGACTTTTCGTGGAAAATATTTACTATTCCAGTTGGTCTCTTTTCAGACTCCAAACTTAAGTATGGGAATAAAGTGCATGGAAGTCAACTGGCTGCACGAAATTGCCAAGGTAAGCGAAGTGTTGCACGTTTCATCAAAAGTTTTGAACGAATTTAAAATTCGTCAAAGGCGGAAGAAGTGCTAAGAAATTACACGCAAAAGATTTAAGAAACGGTAAAAATTAATAAATTGGTGTGTAGGGAAACTCCACTCCATCGCAGTTACTGGGTGACATGCAAGATTTTCAGATGAAATGGACAAGTTCAGATCCGTGTGGTGCTTTGATACAGAGAGGCGATATCTTAAGGGGGTGGCATCAGCAGCCAAATCAAATGCAATTTGTACCATTCAGTAAACATCTTTACACAACGCTTGATGAATATCAACGTTTCTCCTCAACCTGCGCTCCACGAAGATGTGATCTGCAGGGATAATATAATAATAGCTTAGTCCACAGCCCGAAGGTTACTCCGATTATACCGAAAGAGACATACCGATACTAAGTCATTGTTTCAGTAGTTGAACGGCCAGTTCCTTTCATCTGGGATCTCTAGTTTAACGTGGAATCCGAACGACGCAACGCCCTGGCAGAACTCATATGATCAAATAAAACTCTCAAGAATTCCTGAAACCACCGGAATTTGAACAAGGAACTTTTGAACAAAATGAATAATGATATTAAGTCTCTGTTCAATATATAATTCATTCCCAATATCATAACAGTGATTCCATAGGAATTAAAAACATGGTGTTAGTTTTAAGCAATAATAATAAGTTAGAAATTTAATAATATACCCACAGATACAAAAAAAAGTAGGCTCATACGTCCAAAGGATTTTTTTTTTTGACATTTTATTGGTATTCTGATGAAAAAGTGTTGAAAAACGCTTAGCTACGCAATTTATTGTAAGCCTCTACCTAAATCATGTCTCCTCCTCTTCTTCATCTTCACCACCGTTTCCCAACATTTTGGGGTAGGCGCCATTTTAGTGACATCATGTATCGCTTTGTACCGATATTGTATCAAAAGATCTATAGTAAGCCTGGACGTTTTAGCAGAACCATGCGGCGTTGCCCGAAGTAAATTTTTGAAATTTATCAATGTTTTATTCAGATAATGGAGTGGCGGACAAGCGGAGTGGTGATTCGCCGGTAGTTTTACTCATCATTGAAAGGATTTGAGCGTTTGGCTTTACAGCTGCATTTCCTTGCTGACGCCAAGCACTTTATACCTACTGCACGGTCGTACTAACTAGGGCCTATATTTAGCGTGTGATATTTGTTTGTTTGTGAAATGTGTAGTTTATGAGGCGTAGAAGGGGGATCGTCCTGACAATCACTTTGATGCTATGAAAACCGTAGTCAGGACGGCCGGTACGTAGGGGAACTGGGATCGCGCCCGCCCCAATTCAGTGTGCCGGTCCTCAGCGTACGGAACCATACTGGCGGGTCGCTTAAGTGCTTTCAGTACCATTTGATTTCTGGTACATTGTTGGTGAGCGCTGGCCGCAAGACAAATCCGACAGCGTGAAGCTAATACTTTTGTTTGTAATACATCTCACGGCCGTTTCTAAAAGCTGAGGTGACAATTATTGTAATTGTTATGTCCTGGTAGGTCTGCCTCGAGCTTACAATTAATGAGAATATTTGAATTTAATATTGAGCAGTGACAAGTGGCGTTTTAAACTAATTCAGGTTTAAAAAGTGGATTAGGTACGAGAATTATTTTACAGCAACTATACTTATTTAGAGTCACTGAAAATGATTTGGGACTGGAATTAAAAAGTAGTATTTGCCTAGTAATTCTGGGCTATTTTGCGTTCTGTATTTGATAAGTTTCAAATTTGTCAAATTTTGCATTAGTTAATTTTCTACAATACAATAATTCATTTTCTGTAGATCCCAGTAATAAAGGACTGGCTCTATGATTTGTGCAGTGTTGTCAATTTACAGATAAACAATTGTATAATAAAACAGTTGCGTATATACATAAACAATATCAACATTTACACAAACTATTAGCAGTTATGTATATACCTTAGAAATAAATTCTTCGATGTAGGCGTTGACACTTACATTCTTTTAATTTTTTCCTGAATTTAATCTCGTCCCCTGCTAAACATTTAAGATGTGTTCGGAACTTATTGACTATACATCCCTGAGTGTGAAATCTCTTTTTGAACAAATGAAACTACTTGTGAAGATCATTTTCACTTTCTAGTGACCTAATATTAAGTATTTTATTATTTGTTTCCGAGTGTGACTGGTAACTATGAATGGCAATGTGTATACTGTATATTGACAAATATGTTTAAATGCCTAACTTGAACAGTTCTCTGCACGGAATTCTCCTGCTAACCCCCACATAATTGTTATTACTCACTTCTGGGTATTGAATAATTTGTTTCTTTGAATTAAACTGCCTCAGAATATTATTGCACATGATATTAAGGGATGAAAATCTGCCAAAAAAAAAAAAATCATATAGGGATTGAAAATGGCCGAAATTGAATTGCGGTGGAGTGCACGCTTCAGTCATCTTGTCCTGTCCCAAGTAGGAATATTCAATTATTGCACTGGCTGAGATATTGAGGACACGGGTTCGATTCTAGGACAAGGAGCGGCTCTTGCCAAAGGATCGTTGGAACATGTAGGCTTATATAGCAACTAACATCAGAGCTTGATTAACAAGTCTCACATAGCAGGATTATAATGCTAGACTGTCAGAGTACAGTTTTATAATAGAACAGACAAGTATGAAACACAAGAATCAAGGGTTAAGCTAGGAGAGCATACAAACTACTTCCCCAAGTCAGGATCCAACAGCTATCAGCTAAGACAATAATTAAGCCAGCTCGCACGGTGACTTCAAGCTATGTCGATGGCAGATTTGAACTGCACCTTGAGGACTGGCAGCAGTCGACTTTTATAGTCAACTCCTACAACCAACGCCCTTCCTGCACGTGTCACATCTGGCCCACGCGCGAGGCAGCGCATCCTGACCCGATGAGATTTGGAAAGTGGAATGTGACCGCTTTCCGTTTCTCTGATACTGCGGCTTTCATCCGGCACGTGTCATCTGCCGCGCCCAGCGCTAGACTTGAGCCTGTCTGGAACATTTACTGTGGCTGCCTTTAATATTTCTATTTAGTATTTTGAGATTTGTCAAGGGGATATTACACCTCCCTATCCCCCTGAAAATTGATGCAACACATGTCGTTGCAGCAATTTTGTTGCTGTGGATCTGACTTTCTTACCTTTTGTGACTACATTAGTCAAAATATTTTTTATTAAAGCAATTATAAAACAATCTTAAATTCTTATTACTACCATTTGTCTCACTTGTTATCATAATTTTCTTATTTTAGATTACTTTTCTCTCTTAATTCTACTATTGTCTTAAGTCTAAATCTCAAATTACATTCATTCTTTCAATTAATACATAAGTTACATTTTCCTTATTACTTTCTTCCGTTATCTTTATAACATGTATATTGATTACAATTCTTAGGTAGGTTACAGTTACCTTACTTACATTGGATACATAATTCAGCTAATTATTACATTCATGAAGAATTCATTCTGTTACATTCTTTTAAGATACATTACAAAAATAATCATTCTCATTACAATATTACTATGCATATGTCATTTATCTTTTATCGCTTCACTTAGCTATCGTCTTTTCTTCCTTTGGAATTCCCGCAATGGCAATGCTTTCTTCCCCACTTTTGATATTTCTGGAAAAAACTATTCTCTCTTCTTCAGAACTGGAATTTGATCTTCTACTACCTGAGAGTCTAGAACCTCTGCAATTGTTCACAATAGTTGTTCTTACACAAACCTTTCCACAACAATCATCATCCATGAATTTCTTTGTAGCTCTGAAACATTCTCTACAACATCTACAATAAAAACAATTACTGCTATGCAACCTGCATAAGTTCTAAATGATATACCAAAAGTAAAAGGTTCTTTAGCTTCTCTTTCCTGCTTCTCAATTTCTGCTTCTAGATCTTTAATTTTGTGACCTGCTACTTTAAGATCATCTAATTGCATTGCCATGCGTTCCATTGGTAACTTGACATTTAATAATTGCGATACATTTTGTTTCTTATTATTGCTAACACAACAATCAGTGTCTATATCTATATTCGGGATAACATCCTTGCTGGATACGTTACTGCATATTACATATTCAGATTGGATAAAAACTCTAGTATCATAACCTTTACAATGAGTATAAAATTTTATTTTTCCTAATCCCTGTAACATGACATCTGTGGGGGTACCACCTCCACACAACACTGTTATACCTTCCTCTTTTGGGATCAAATACACCCATTCATTATGTCCAAGATGTGTTCAAAGGCTCTGATTTAAATGAACTACCTTCTTTATGCAGTCAGCCGGGATTTCCCTGACTGGTTGCAACAACTTAGCCTCACACTCTTCGTGATCGTAGGTGGACAGCAAAATGAATGTCTGTTTACATATTCTGTTAGTTGGATCTAACATTTTACATTCCAATTTGTTAGAATCTAATTTTGCATAGTGACGTTTAGCATCATCAATCAGTAACAATTCTTTTTCGGTTGGATGTATACATAACTTCCTAGTGAGGTTCTTATTTCCATGGGTAATGGTATTACTTTATACATATTAAACACACTGTTATCAATCAATGGAACATGAATTACGTATCCAAGGACTGTTACCCGACAAGAATACATCTAGGTCAATTAGCTTAAGTAATAAATACCCGTAGGCTTCAGTGAGTGGAACTGGAAACTTTAAATCTCTTAAATCATCTATTATGAGTTTTAAATAGTTTACAATAAGTACAGGATTGATAATGTGTGGTTTAAGAATTCCCCTTTGCGCATTTACAATTGCAGTAATTAATCTATATATCTAGAAATGAGAAAACGAGAAAGTTCGGATGTGTGTTTGTATGTACTTCTGGAATCAATAACGCCTTAATAAATCAACATATTTAAAAGAAATTTGGCATTAAGTCAGTTAATTGCGTGCGAAGTGACATAGGATAGATTTTATTCCGCAAAACCGCATAGTTCTTTTAGAAATTGCCATTAATAGCAATTCGCAAACAACAAAGAGTTTCCTACTTCGTAGACAGCCGTGCCACGTTTACTCTTTGCTTTTTACATAAATCGCAAACACTACTTTTCAGAAATAAAAGCAAAAATCTTCTTACATATACAAGTTTGTGTTTAGTTTAAAAGCCATAAAACCGACGCACTTGACAAATAATAGTTTGGAAGCAGGATATATAAATCTGTACTTAACCTTAAATTAAAAAAAAAAGGTAGGTACTGTTGTCAAGTTCGCAAGGAGATGTTTTATTTGTGTACATAAAATAGTAAGACATATCAAATATTACACCATAATTTCGATCTTAATATATGTGTCATACAAAATGTGAAAAATCAGAGCTTGGAAAAAAAAACCGCAAAATGCTATGAGTATACCAGCACGAAAGCCGATTTACTAAAAGGGCAAAATGCCGGTGCCCGAATGGTCGTATTTATTAAAATGTTACGGATTCCATTCTATCTCGGTTTAATTTATTTCCTGTTTCTTTTTTGTTACTATACAGTCTCTGCATTACAAATTACTTTGCCGAAATTTAAAACTTAACTAACCCTTTTTATTTTTCGTTCAGAATTTGTGTACAAATAGTACTGCTTTTTACTTACTGTTCAATATTCTGCAAATATCTATCGAATTCTACACTTAAAACGAATGCATTCAATGGGCTAATGTATAAACTTATTGTTTCATGAAGTAACACTGGAAGTCGTTTACAACACAATACACTTCATTTGCATGGAGCATATGAAAGCTGCTTACTTATTACTAATAATAACTAAATTCCTTCTGCTTTCTGCTTTAACAAAAGCATTCTGGTCCAGGCAGAAATTCAACCAAACCACTATTTCTACTAATATTGCCGCTACAAAATCGAACGATACGAACACATCTTAGCACATTAAATGCTCTGAAACTACATTTCGAGTAGTAACAGAATTTTCTATATCAAAATTCCTAATTAGTATATCATAATTTACTATCACAATTAATTTCATTATACACCTTACTAAATCACGAGCAATAAAAGTCACTTTATCGCGATGTAAATTTGACCAGCAATATTAACGACCATAGAGAATTGTGGACTTTCTATTGTACACTGTAAGTTAAAAGCATTTTAGTATAAATTTTTTTAATTACGTTACCTCAATAAATGTCATGAAGCTGACGACATAGTTCATGCGGCTGAATGTAGTTTTAGGTGTATTCAATATTTAATTTACTGTGTTAATAATAAGTCAATTTTATTTCGCTATTCATGACGTCACTAACATACAATATAGTGAATGTATTAATGTGCGAGTGATAGAAGCTTTGATTTTCTAGCGGTAATTTTAAAACGCAGTCTGGGCCAAAATGGGAACTGAAACATTATTAGTTATTTAAGCTTCTTTCATGAGCACCATTTTAGTGACATCATGTATCGCTTTGTACCGATATTGTATCAAATGATCTATAGTAAGCTTGGATGATTTAGCAGAACCATGCGGCATTGCCCGAAGTAAATTTTTGAAATTTATCAATGTTTTATTCAGATAATGGAGTGGCGGACAAGCGGAGTGGTAATTCGCCGGTTGTCATTCAATTCTGTTTGTTTCTTCATAATTGGTTTCTCACTCTACAATCTATTACTACTTTAACATTGAAATTTATATTTTAGCGCGGAATTAATGTTCGAAACGAATGAACTATAGTAAACCGGTCTACAGGCAATTCAGTTGTTTCCACAGATAGAGAAACCATTACCACAATACCACTGATCATTATGGATAAAATGATCAATTACTACTATACATACTACTATATTATCTAAATTTCTGTTGATGGAACCAATATATCATCAAAACAAAATCAATGTTCAAAGAATTAAGTTCTATTTTTTTTTAAAGATTTTTTTCAGATATTCAATGTAAATCAAAATATTCGTTTTTAGTATAGCAATTTTTTAACAGAAATGAACTTATGTATTTATTTTCTTTTTGGATGTTAGCATTTTTTTGTTGTTGATATTTAGTCGATTCCATCAATGTATTGCTAATATTTTGACGTTTTGAGCTTCCAATGATTACAACTGTGTTAATTTTTATTCGCGAGATTTGAAATTAGTAATTATAAGAGATGCCGGCTAAACAAAATTAAAATCTTTCAAAGAAATGTAAGAAAACTAGGGCTATGAAAATAGCAAAAACCAAGGAGACAAGTACTCAGTATTGTATATACCGATACAATAAACTGAAAATACTCCTAACAAACAGAATATTTTTATTGTTTTAAAAATTCAATGAAGTAGTTGTGGAACATAAATAAATTTTTGTTATTTTATTGCAACAATTATTACTACTATTACTAATAAAATTAGCTCTAAAATAAATTTTATGGTCATATTGACCTGGTGACAAGGCTTCTTTACGTCTCCGCAATCAGTCCATTTCGTAGCCTCTTAACGTAAGCCAGTAATCCTACCGAACATAGAGGATCCACAGTTCAACACGGATTCAGAACCAAGTGAGCGCTGTGGCGTAATTCACGTCACACAACCTGTGCCAGATGTGATGGTCGAGCTAAGGACCTTTGAAAAATCCTCTCCGAGACTAGGATTCAAGCTGGGGACCTTTCCATCTCCAGTTGGACGCCCTAACCACTGAGCAACCAGACCTCTCAAGAAAATCTTATATTACAACACTCTTCAACGCAGACGAAGTCGCGGGTAACTGCTAGTATTTCATAATCTCTTTCTATTTCTTCAAAAATCAAAGTGAGTTGCACCAAATGCTCATTTATTGCTAACAAAGAGGCTATACGCTGTATAGTCGCGTCATTCGTTTTTACGTAATCAAGAACATATCTTTCAATCTTTTTCATCCCATCTGCAAGAATCTTTTCATTTTGAACTACAATTGACATTGTACTATTTATTCCATTTAGGGTGGTTTTGACAACTGCTACTTGTTCTTTTGTCAACTTTAACATCTGTATCTGCTTTTCTTCCATGTGATCAATTTAGATTTGAAATAGGTAGCATCTGCTGAACGTAATGTTTCCAAAAAGTACTTTACTTATTTCGCCAACGAAGTCGAAAAGACCTCGCTTTTTTCGAATTTCATGCCTTGTTAACTGTGAAATTAAACTCTGTGCATCTTTTATTCTTGCTGCGTGCCTATCTATGTGCTTTTCAATTCTGACACACTCTGCATTACTTATATTCAAGTGGAAATAGCTTATTTCGACAAAAATCTATGAATAACTGAGCATATGTTTTCTGCTTGAACAAACTTTTCATGATCTCTTCCAATTTCTCATAGCTTACTACCTTCAATGTGGTGCTGTAAAGTCTGGCCTTACCCAAATTATCATAGTACAACCCTGGTGAAGTACTTATCTTCTCTATATGGAATCTTGAATGCTGAATTCTCCGATACCATTAACAAAAGTTCCAAAACCATCTTCAACGGTACTAATCCTGCAATTAAAAAAATTCTTTTAGTCTATTTGCGTGTACTTTCGTAGATTTCTTCCTTTAGTTTTGAGCATAACATTTGGTCCTTCGGATCGTAAAACTTCGTACGGTCCTATCCATTGAGAATCTAGTTTCTTGGAAGGACCTCGTCTTACTGATTCATCATGCAATAAAACACTGTCACCTGGCTTAAATGATTTTGAATTCTCTGTTCTATCTTAATACTTCTGGTTTGTTTTCTTTACTTTCGTGTAGGTGTTCTCTAGCTATTTCCTGCTTCCTTTCAGTTCTTTGACATAGTTATCATAGCAGTATACGATGTTCGACTGTTCTTCTGTAATACACCTGGAATATTTGCTTTCCTACCAAAA